>CM062853.1:25831398-26091594 GCA_031772225.1 Eubasilissa splendida | reverse complement strand
TATCCTACTATGCTACAGCGACAATTTTCGAATCTACATGTTACCTTTTTGATATTAATACATTTAATCGTTCCATTAAATAATGGAAATATATAGGTTCGAAAATTGTCGCTAAAAATATTCTAATTTTTAAAAATTAAATATTAGAAGGAAATTCCAATCTACATGATTGATATTCCAAAACTAAAAATATAAAAAAAATAAATAGGTAACTTAGAAATTTACCTAATACGATATTTTTTGCTAAAAACTTTGCTGCACTAAAAACCGTCATTTACGGATAATTTCAAAACACAACACGGCCAGTCCATATGAGCGGAACGCATCTTAGTGGCGTCATCTTACTTCTCACTTACGTATTTAACGGCCGTCCAACCGTCCGTCGCGGATTAACCGGAGATCGGTTAACCGGAAACCGTTACCCAACACCCGACACACTCGCCGCGGGCCGAGTGACCCGGAAAGGAATGAACCAAGCTACTACGGACTACAACTCTGTGTCGAGCGAATTACCAAACGTATTTCCCGGTCGCCAATCTGTTGGAAACATGTGGCGTCTCGTGAGTAATATAATGATGGTTAAATCCGCGAATCATGGCAACCAGTGGCGTGGCTACCAGCCTGGACGGTCCGAGGGGGCGGAATCGCTAAACAAGTTCAACAATCGTATCATCACCATAGATTTAAAAATGTTAGTGACGAATGAAATGAATATTAGAAAATAAATTATATTGTGCCATTTTTGTAAAAATTTAAACTGAAATGCACTGTTGAGCCTTACATCAGAGTTAAATGATTTTTGTATGCGAACTTGAGAGGTTAAAAAGCAAAATTGCCACTATCCAATTGATGAAATTGAGATAATACAATTGACGTATTTGTAACCGATTTTAAAGCCAAATGAAAAATGTTTAAATACAAATTCAAATGTATTAATTAAAAAGATATACATATAAAATCAATTTTATCGAAAAATGTTGTTGCTACCGGGATTCAAACCTGGATCTCTTCTAATTTGGGGAACGGGGAATTCATTTATGTAAATACATATTCTAGTACATAATTATTAGAAAATAACTGCATAATCCTACAAAAAGGTAAAAAATATAAGAAAAATTAAGTCAGATACCAGTAAGCTAGCATAAATATTACCAATAAAAACAGATTCCAATAGATGGCACTAATCAAATTATGAAAAATCCGGTAGATTAAAGTAATAATGGATTTAAATGGCACGAATCACGATATTCCCCAATATTCAATCACCGATAGTGAGTGTGACTCAAAGATATCAGTGATTGACTCACGGTTCGTGATTTGGAGCTCATCACTACTGCCAACGCCAATGCCAGTTTATGAACTTTGTCCTTGAGCTCTTGAAAATACATAAACGCCATGTTATATGTTGCATTGTACATCAACTAACAACATTTAAATTATACTCTTTCAGGAAAACTGAGCCAATATAGCAAAAGAGATGATTCCATATAGGCGAGGTTCAGACATGTCCATTTTACCTATTTTTGAGTAAAATGCAAAAAAACTATTGTACCAAACTGTCACATTTGGAATCATATTGAACGTGACCAGTAACCACAGGTCTATGTATTTGTCTGGGTTTGAATTAATTATGTATTAAACATATCTGCGATTGAAGTAACAAACAAGTAACAAATTTTAAATGCGTTTCTATACGAAATTCGACAATATTAATTAAGACAGAGATTATTTTTTTAAATACTTGTACACACTTAACTCAAAAACCATAAAAACTGGATATGTCTGATTTTGATTCTATACCTCACATGTATCTCTTAAATATAAATACAAACAATGTTGTGGTACCATTGATGTAGTTTAAACAGAGTAATGAGTTCCAATCAGATAAACCTATTTTAGGACATTCGATGAATTGACAAGTCATTTTAAAGATGTGTACCTAAGATTTTTTTTTTATTGGCGTTGGGCGTCCGATATACTTGATTGCCCGGGACCGACAATTTGTTGCTACGCCACTGACGGCGACCTAAAAAGTGTTCCTCGAACCGCGGCCTCTCTTATCAAAAACTCTTCTTAAATTTGTAAATGATGTATTTTTTTGCATTACCAAATAATAATGATGACAAGCTCTAAGACAAGCATGTATATTTTTTTTCGTAGAAAAACACCTGCGAAATTATAGACAGAAAACGTTCGTAGAGAACACGAACTAATAATTTTACTGTAAAAACTTAAATTTCATGTAAATGCATATTAGTCTAATGTTGTGCGTTTTTATTGTACAATCGTATGGAAGCAGAATTTAGACATTATATAATTTATTTAATAATTAGCTTTCCGCGTTTATACATATAAAATATTAAACTTTAGGTTTTTATGGGTCGAGCATAATGTCTCTCGGTTATCATTATCTATTAAAGATTAGTTTAACTCACTTAGTGTTGAACTGCCGGCATAAAAAGACGTGTCTCGTGACCATTTTAGAGCGATACTTAGAGCGATACCAGCAGTAATCAGATTTACCCGACACGTATGGTCTTTCACAGGACCAACAGACGCTGGATATCCGAGAAACTTTCTCTCTGACAAAATACAATATATAGACACATACTTATAATCGTCATCTTATACTCCTAAACTGTTAAAGATATCTCTTGTACTTGTTACTAATGACAATTTCAGAATCGCAATAACTGTCGGTCCACCCTATACAATTATTGCGTATTTAATTAGTCTGTGTATCTACGAAAAATAAAAAGCTTATATAATGTGGGACCATATATATACTCACAATGTTTTCAATGTAGTATGCAGTAGTGTAAAAACATTAAAAATATAAATTAAATAAATTATTTAAAAAGATATACATATAAAATCAATTTTATCGAAAAATATTGTTGTTGCGCTACTGGGATTCGAACCTGGATCTCTTTCCAAACCGGGGAAGGTGCATTATCCAACTATGCAACAGCGACAATATTTTTAGCGACACGTTTTCGAACCTATATGTTACCTTTTTGATATTAATACATTTAATCGTTCCATTATTTGAAAGAGCCATCTACCTTATTTTTACAGAATCTCAAATACCTTTGAGTAATCTGATAGCAGACGCCAGAATTATTCATATTAAGAATGTGTTCTCCTAATATATATTTTTTTACGTTTAATTGTTTTTTTTTACAAATTGAGATTAAATGATAGTTAACAAATAAAAAGGAGTAAAAATTTTTTTTTTTAACTAATTAAAACTACCCATACATTACCGGGTGTATCTGATTGTACGATAATTGATATATTTGAATTTTATTCTATTATCATTTACTGACACCGTACATCGGAAATGTTATGCCGCCCTAGATATCCCGAGAAAGATGAGAGCAAGGAGACTGCAGTGGGCAGGACTATATAAGGCAATAGGAACAAGATGTTTCCATGGCTGTTCAACTTGTATATGGATAAATGTGTGAAAGAACTGGAATGTATGAATGTAGGAGCAAAAATGGGCGATTTGATTGTATGCTGTTTATTGTACGCCGATGATGCAGTACTAATGGCGAATAATGAACAAGAACTACAGAATCTGGTGAGTAGAATGTACGATGTATGCAAGGAAAGCGACCTCATGATGAATGTTAACAAGTCGAAAGTGATGGTATTCGAGAAGGAGGAAAGCGAGACACCGCGCTAAATACTTGGAGGTAATGAATGTTTGGAACAAGTAGATGAGTTTGTATATTTGGGAAGTATGTTTGATAGAAACGGAAAGGCTGAGAATGATATCGAAAGGAGGGTGACTGCAGGAAATAAAGTGAACGGCGCTTTGAATGGAATTATATCTAACGGGAATTTGTCAACCGAGGCAAGACTAGCGGTGCACAATGGAGTCCTGGTACCGACACTGATGCATGGAAGTGAGGCCTGGAGCTGGCAGAAAAGGAACGAAAGTAGACTGAATGCAGTGGAAATGAGATCACTTAGGCGTATTTGTGGCAAATCTATTTATGACAGAGTAAAGAATGAAGAAATAAGGAAAGAATGTAAAGCTGATGTTAGTATAGTGAGTAAGATTAAGAAAGGATCACCTAGGTGGTTTAGTCATATGGAACGGAGGAATGAGGAGAGAATGGTAAGAAAGATATATGACGTCCGCGGAAGACTTGGCACGACCAGGTAAACCAGATAATGGAGGATGATTCTGTTAGAAGCTTGGATGAGAAGATGTATGAATGTGGATGAGGCGAGAACTGTGTGTCAGGACAGAAGAGTGTGGCGCTCTATCCTCTCTGCCTACCCCCGCGGGGAAACGGCGTGATGGTAAGTAAGTAACAGGATGTAGGTATAATGGTGCTCTGTAGTTACTGCGGTCATGGACTTGCAAGTCTCAGGAGGCCGCCAAAGATGAAGAAGAGGACTAGCATAAATTTCTGTTGGTTCCGTAAATCCAATGTGGCTGGAGATCTTATACTATGTAATATCTATATTACGGCACACGCAACGTTAATAATTAACATGTATACCTATATTATATAATAATAGTACAGCGGTAGGTCAGAGAAAAATATTGTTTGGTTACACCCACATCGTTAACCTTTAAAGCGGACAAATCTATCCAAGAATTAATCCATATATAATACACGTACATTATGCAGTCGCGAATTTATATTCCTAGTAGATGCAATTATAATTCTTACTTGTTAGTACATACGGACGATAACTGGAATCGCACCTGTAAACTAAAAACATCAGTAACAATGCAATTATTATCTAAATATATTTCTAAATATGAATTAAATATATTAATTAGAAAGCTATACATATAAAATCAATTTTATCGAAAAATATTGTTGTTGCGCCACCGGCATTCGAACCTGGATCTCTTTCCTAACCGCGGAAGGTGCATTATCCAACTATGCTACAGCGACGATATTTTTAGCAACAATTTTCGAACCTATAATGTTACCCTTTTTGATATTAATACTTTCAATCGTTACATTATTTGAAAGAGTCATCTATCTTATTTTTACGAAATTTAAAATACCATTGAGTAATCAATTAGCCGACGCCAGAATTATCAATTAATTTTTATTAAATTTTTGGATACATTGATACAGCTTTATTATTAGGAG
This sequence comes from Eubasilissa splendida, assembly GCA_031772225.1. NCBI lineage: Eukaryota > Metazoa > Arthropoda > Insecta > Trichoptera > Phryganeidae > Eubasilissa > Eubasilissa splendida. The sequence goes on along the minus strand of CM062853.1, from coordinate 26,086,465 downwards.
AACACATTCTCATTGTGAAGTTGTAATTATTCAGAACATAGGTCTGTGATATTTTAAATATGAATTAAATATATTAATTAGAAAGGTATAAGGTGGCGCAACAACAATATTTTACGATAAAATTTATTTAATGTGTATATATTTATAATTAATACATTTAATTAGTATTCACTTATTTATTACCCCATTTTTTCCGCCAAGACTGCGACAATATTTTTAGCGACAATTTTCGAACCTATAATGTTACCTTTTTTGATATTAATACATTTAATCGTTCCATCATTTGAAAGAGCCATCTACCTTATTTAAAATATCACAGACCGTCTGTTCTGAATAATTACAACTTCACAATAAGAATGCGTTCTCCTAAAAATATATTTCTGCGATTTATAAAAATATTAGAAATTAAAATTTAAAGAAATTCTATGCTACAATATTACCTACGAGTCTGTACTTGACGGTTTAAATTGGAATTTATCTAAGTTTAGCTGGTCAATTTCTGATCATACATGGAATGAAAATCTAAATATGATCTTTTTGGGTATTGAATGTTATATTAAACAATCGTAAAATATATAAAAATACTATTACACACAATTGCTAAGCGTGATCATAGCACATATACCATACATATATCATCCAATATGCCAGATGCTCCGCCTATTTAGCGACATTTGTAAAAACGATATACAGTGTTGTTGCAGGGGGGGTTTCATATGACGTAAAATTAGAATACAATTAAGACAATTTTAATTTTTAAACAAATTAAATGAGTCAATTAGAAAATAGTAGATACAGTAAAAATATCTAAATCGAAAAACTATTTGGGTGCTACCGGGATAGTACAATAGATGCAGCTTTATTAAAACTACAGAATATTAATTACAAATTTGTTGGAAACTTAATTGATAAACGTGGCGAAATGGTAACGCATTTCCCTGGATAGAAGAGTTCCGGGTTCGTATCCCGGCGGCGACTATAATAATAATGGATAATTTGTATAGCGCCATTTTTGTAAAAACTTTTACCTCAAGGGCGCTATATATTTTTTCAATAGATAGATTTTCTCCGCATACATTTCCAATTGATTCAATTAATCTGTTTAAAAATATGACAGAACTATGTTCTGATATTGCGACTTGTATTTGTATTTATTTAAAATTATATATAAATATTTTTTGATATCGGAAAGCAATAATAAATATTATTATATTAAAAGTAATTAATATTATTAGATTAACATTTTCCCCATATGGTAGTAAGTCTACTTATGAATGTATTTGTAGTGTCATTTTCGATCTACTGTAATAGTATTTATGTTGGATAGTTAGATAGAATCAAATGTATTCTGAATCATTCTGGCATTACGGAAAATGCGTGGAACCTCACTTTTGCATGGACTACATTAGATCCGGATCCCTGAAGAGTGGAATTTAAATTGACGCGCTTATGGTCTGGTGGTCGAGGGTTCGAGCCTCGTTCCAGAAGGCCATCAAGTTAATCCTATTTTCATAGTACAAGCGCTTAGCATGGTTTGAAAATAGTAAGAATATTGATGTGACACGTATTACGTGTACGCATCTCTATTTAAAAAATTGTGTCGATTGATTCTTTACAAATTTGAAAGGTACATTCTTGTCAAACTCTCCGGTGAGCTTCTACTTCAGCCGCAGGAAGGGTTGTAGAACCGATCGAGCGTTGCCAGAAGACAAAATTCAATGAACGGGTATCGGAGGTGATACGCCCAATACCGTGGAACTCTTTGTCCTCCTTAATACGGAACAGTACATCATCAGAAAAAAATATTTAAAAACTACCCTAATACAAAATCATATCACAAGACAATTTTATTTTTACACACGAAGGACTAAACTGACATGCTTGCTGGTCTAAAACACTCTCCCAGTGATCCAATGGTCGAGGGTTTGAGCCACATTCCGGGACACCATGAAGTCAAACAGTTTCGCCATTGAGGTGCAATTTTTACAAAAATGACTAAACATACATTTAAACAATTACAATTATTTAGCATGAAAGTACCGTTATATTTATTTAAACTTCTCTCTTGGACGACCTTCGTTCATAAATCTCAATAATTATCAAATTTATATTCTTAAATAATATTTATTAGCTAATGTCTGTTGATGATTATTTAATAATTGTGCTACGTGTTCAGTAACTTAAAGCGAAGGTCAAAGGTTAATTACATAAATAATCTCCCGACTCTCGTGCCCGGACCGCGGCATGCAATTGCACGAGACTTGAATCGAACGAGCAATATTTTAAACGTAATTAGCAATTATTGTGAATCACAATGTCATGGAACTGGATTGTTAATCTTAATTGTGGTATATAAAATATCAAGTATATTGCAAAACAAGAATAAGGTCAGCGGCGTAGCTACTACTTGGGCAGCCAGCCCACTAGAGACTCCAATTACCCGACATCAACAACCACACGAGTATCTAATAGTAAAATCTTAAAATACTCGAGCAGTAAAATAGCTATTAATAATTCAAATATAATTAATTGTCTCACTTAATATCAATTATCATATCCAGTACACCATAATACACAACACATACATTTTCACACACCTCTTTTACTCTCAATAAAAGTAACTCATATTTTGGTTTATATTTATAAATACAAACGTGTTGTGTAATTTACTGGTATTACAACAAATTACGTCACAACTGTATCTATTAGTCGGCAAATCCAAAAGATTTTTTTTCAATATTTTTTATGTTTGTGTAAGACTAGTCAGGAGGACACGAAGACACATAAGAAATTGTTTCGTCGTATTCCATTAGCCATAGCCCACGACCGAAACTATACAAAAAATCATACTTACAGCAACAGCTTTAACTCGGCTAGTAAATGCTGAATGACACAGCTAACTTTTAACTTTTAAAAAAATATATATATTTCATAATTTATAATATACGAGTAGTTTTAAAAATACTAGAGTACACTCGAATTGAAATAACTGTACAAGATCACGAAGGAAAACTATAAAGAAACATCGTATCTTATCTTCCAACTATTTTTTTTCAGTAAACTATCAAATAGTGACATTGCTAAATGACAGACCAACTATAAAATTTTATTTGAACATGTTATTTTATTACCTTTAATATTTTAAATACAATTGTTGCAATCTTTTACAGAGATATGGAACGAATTTGTGTTCTTTTAGCTAACAATATGAAACAATAGATGGCTCAATCTTGAATGTTTATTTTGTGTTCATAAAAGTTTATATTGAAAATAAAAATTTTACTCACATACCATTAAATATATAGACAAAAACTAAAGCAAGTTTCTTGTTTCAATATTTTCAATTTAGTGTCACCCACGTAATGGTACCACTTACGAAATCAAATAATGCATTTATGTAAAAAATACATCTTATTTACACAAATATTTCATTTTAGAAGAGTAAATACTTTTACTGTTGCATAAATGTGTTATAAACTATCGGATTTATGTTTCCACCAAAAATGTGTGTGAGTGCCTCTCGTCACGCAAGTAATGTTCCAAACCCCTCTGCTAAATGTACACTTTGTTTCATGTCTATTTATTAACTGGTCTGTGGTTTTACTAAATAACAGAGTACGTATTTGCAGTAAGACAAAAATTCGCGCATTTAATCACTCAGGCCCAGTATACATGCTTGCCCGGGGGTTCAGAAATTTATGCTACGCCACTGGATAAGACGGCAGTAAAAATAATAGCAAGGTAAAAAAACTGGATATATACAAATAAAATTACTCGCTATGGCCAGCGGAGAATCAAATGATAATAATAATAATTTTATTTTATACCGTAGGTGTAGACAAATAATTTATACTGAATTGAATTATTTATTGATATGGGTTATATGCCCACGCAGGCTATTTTGTAGATTTATTAAACTCTAAACGTTTCTGATACATTGCTTCGATATATCTATAATCAAATTATAGTGTCGAATATAATGTGCTATAAGCGCAATTTTTTTTCAAGTTGACAACATATATATATATATATATATATATTAACTGAAAATACATTTTTATTGTGAAGTTGTAAATTCAGAATATAGTTATGTGATAATTTATATATAAAACAAATAAATTGAACCGATTATAGCACAGGATAAACCGCATAACAAAAATTTCCGGGTTCGTATCGGACGTATAATATTAATAGTAATATTTCTTTCGATATACAGGGTATAATAGACCTAGTCCACAATACTTTTTTTTTTTTTTTTTCACAGAAAGAACACATTCTTATTGTGTGTGTATAATAAGAATGTGTTCTCCTAAAAAATAATAAAGTTGTATCAATGTGTCCAAAATTTAATAAAAATGAATTTATAATTCTGGCGTCTACTATCAGATTTACTTAAAGGTATTTTGAGATTCTGTAAAAATAAGGTAGATGGCTCTGTCAAATGATGGAACGATTAAATGTATTGATTTAAAAAAAAGGTAACATATAGGGTCGAAAAATTGTCACTAAAAATAATGCCGCTGTAGCTTAGTTGGATAAAGCACCTCCCCCGGTTAGGGAAGAGATCCAGGTTCGAATCCCGGTAGCGCAACAACAATATTTTTCGATAAAATTGATTTTATATGTATATCTTTATAATTAATATATTTAATTCATATTTAAAATATAAATATGTGCCTAATCTCAACCATGTCAGAGATATAAACATTAAAAAAAAACGTAATATTGTGATTATTTCGGTTAATTGAAATAATTTAATAATTCTAAATTATTTATTGAATACTAAAAAATTAAACGTCATCGAGATTACTAGTCTAGGTAGACTATTTTTTGATGATTTAGGACCTGAAGCAAATATATAGATTCATAATTGAACAATTTTGCAAATATTTATTACAAAGTACGTAGACTTTGTAAAAATTTTATACAATAATATTTCCACATATACCTTGAACATTTTTGACTCGTAATATAGTCAGGTATTTAAAATATTGTAGACTAGGTCTGTTATACCCTGTACGAGGGTATATCTTTCTAATTGATTAATTTAATTTGTTTTAAAAATAACACAAAAATATTTTCTAAAATTGTATCTTCACAGTAAAAATGGATGGTAGATCAGGTTGGCTAACGAATTTAGTCGAGATATTTACAAGTTTATTTATCCCGAAAAGCGGTTAGAAATCTAACAGATATTCGCAAAATCCGTTATAATCGTTATAATTTTTTTAATGGAGGTGGTTTCGGGGTCTCCTGTTCATAATTGAATTAATAAAATAATTAACATTTTCTGGACGTTGTGTTATGAAACCTTCAGAAATAGGTACAATTTTTATCAAAATTACAATAATATTATAATTAATATAAGTTGTATCAATGTGTCCAAATTTAATAAAAATCAATTGATAATTCTGCCGTCTGCAGTCGGTTTACTCAAAGGTATTTATGATTCCGTAAAAATAATGGTAGATGGCTTTCAAAAATAATGAAACGACATATGTATTAATTTGAAATAAGTGTAACATATAGGGTAGAAAATTTGTCGTGAAAAATACTGGCGTTATAACACAATTGATAGTGTACTTCCCCGGATTGGAAATAGAGATCCAGGTTCGAATCCCGGTAGCGCAAAAACAATATTACTCACATACATTAAATTAGTATTTAAAATATTATTAGGTGCCACTATAAGTTATTAGATTCTAAATATCATAATCTGAAATATTTATTATCTATAGTGGATATTTTAACATTACAAATTTGGCAGCAATTTCGTAAATATGTTTTTTAAAAACGACTACAATATTTTCTTATTCGCTTTCACGCTAATAATAATTGTCGCTCAAACACCAGCGGGCAGTCTAATCCATAATCAACTGTTTTCTCGACTAACCATAGACAGCAGGAAGTAACAATCTGTCATTGTTGTGTTTTATTTATATACATCAAATAATTTTGTACAATCTCTTTGTTGACACTCTAAGCGAAGTGATTATAAATCAATTCATATATTTTTATTTACAAGTAGTTAATTGTGTAGAGGACATTCGTCACATGTAGACTTAAGGAAGTTAGTTCCAAGGGTAATTTATTAGCACTAATCATACATGGTGAATCAGATCTAGTCCACATTATTATTATTTTTTTTTTTTAGGAGAACACATTCTTATTGTGAAGTTGTAATTATTCAGAACAGACGGTCTGTGATATTTTAAATATGAACGAAATATATTAATTAGAAAGATATACATATAAAATCAATTTTATCGAAAAATATTGTTGTTGCGCCACCGAGATCCGAACCTGGATATGTATTTTATATGTATATCTTTCTAATTAATATATTTAATTCATATTTAAAATATCATAGACCTATGTTCTGAATAATTACAACTTCACAATAAGAATGTGTTCTCCTAAATAATTAAGTTGTATCAATGTGTCCAAAATTTAATAAAAATGTATTGATAATTCTGGCGTCTGCTATCAGTTTACTCAAAGGCATTTGAGATTCTGTAAAAATAAGGTAGATGGGTCTTTCAAATAATGGAACGATTAAATGTATTAATATCAAAAAGGTAACACATAGGTTCGAAAATTGTCGCTGTAGCATAGTTGGATAATGCACCTTCCCCGGTTAGGAAAGAGATCCATTCGAATCCCGGTGGCGCAACAACAATATTTTTCGATAACATTGATTTTATATGTGTATCTTTCTAATTAATGTATTTAATTCATGTTCACATTATTTTATGATACCTGAATAAATTTCGATTACAATTTTGTACCGTTCCGTATAATCTTACCGTATGAGATCTTTACAAAATCATGTTAAAATTAATTTTTACTACGTACGTCTAAAAAAATATTTGCAAAATTGACATTACTATTTTATATTTTTGCATACTATAGAGTTCTGCTAGTTTATTATATGTTTCAGCTGTTTCAGCTGTTTCGGCGGTTAAGGCAATTTTCAAACAGTGGACAAACCGCGTACAATCAACTCATATAAAGTTAAATATGTCGATTGTATATGGTTTAAAACCGCCGAAACAGCTGTAACATATAATAATAGCAAAGCTCAATAATAATAATATTTATTATAATTTGACTTTTTAAATTTAATTAAAAATAAACATGGAGTTCTACAAACTAAACGTAATAACAATAAATAAATTGATTAAAGTGAAACGTCGAGGTGACAAATGGGAACAAAGTTAGACATAATTTAGTGGAAAAAAGAGTGACGTATATTTTGCAAATTAATTTATAATAGAATATAAAGCATCGTTAACAGGAATAAAAAAGGGTTTAGTCGTATTGAACGTATGGATGAAGAGATGTTGGACGCAATGTTGATGGCGACGGATTTAACCCTTCCCAAACCGTGCAGTAGCACAGGTCTACCGTCATAATTAAACCTGTAATATTTCGGTAAATACATGCAACATTAAATTCATATTTTAGATAATCCTGAAGAAAATATTAACGCTCAGGAATGACTAGTGAAAAACCAATTATGGAAAGGAAATCGTACAAAAACAATTATTTTTTCCATTCAATCCGTTGTAAAATTAATACGTTGGTAAAAATACAATTTGTGATATGAAAGACAGAGATCACACAAACATACAAATATAATTATCTCTTTCTTACTAATTAAATGAAGAGAGATAAGAAGGAAGGACACATTGTATAGGATTTAATGAATGCTCTAAATTATGTTATTAATCGATTTTTAAAAATTGAATGCTAAATATTTAGAGTAAATTCGTGCCATTAAAGCCATTTAAGCTTATAAAAATATTTTTTCTAACTGTTATTTACGGTAACACGAGTTGACAGCATGGCTGCGATCGGGTATTTTATATCACGGTATGGTAAAGGTTAAAAGACGTCTCGTTAGAAATCTAAACATTTGGCGAGCAAGCACGAGAATATAAATACATTTTATTATTAAGACCAGCAATTCCAAAATAGAAGAGTATGGCGCGACGGTGTGTCAGTTAGTTAAAAACTCACCTTGGGTAATATGTCGTCTGCGATGATTTGAATTAGTATGCATATTTAAAACGGACAAAAAAATTTAATGATAAAAACATGCGTCTTCGTTGCGTAATGATGTCATCATTCGGCCAATATTTATCGAAACAGTTGATTTTATTCATAAATCTAGCGCGAGTCTTAGCGATAAATTAACATTAATTATTATTAATTTAAACAAATAACTAACTCTGTGTTAGATGCGTTGGTTACTTTGATGTCGACCGGTTTCGATGCTTAAAATAAATATACGAAAATAAGTCAGTTATTGGAGGTGGGGCGCGGTCGCAGTCTTGGCGGAAGCAATGGGGTCAAAAATAAGTGAATACTAATTAAATGTATTAATTATAAAGATATACACATATAATCAATTTTATCGTAAAATATTTTTGTTGATTTTTGATTTTATACATATACCTTTCTAATTAATATATTTAATTCGTATTTAAAATATCACAGACCTATGTTCTGAATAATTACAACTTCACAATGAGAATGTGTTCTAATAATAAAGTTGTATCAATGTGTCCAAAAATTTAATAAAAATCAATTGATAATTCTGGCGTCGGGTAACTGATTACTCAATGGTATTTTAAATTTCGTAAACATAAGGTAGATGGCTCTTTCAAATAATGGAACGATTATATGTATTAATATCAAAAAGGTAACATACAGGTTCGAAAATTTGTCGCTAAAAATATCGTCGCTGTAGCATAGTTGGATAATACACCTTCCTCGGTTCGAATTCCGGTGGCGCAACAACAATATTTTTCGATAAAATTGATTTTATATGTATATAGGCTTATGTGTGTAAAATCTGTGCACGATAGAGTGAGGAATGACCAAATTAGGATTACTTGTACTAAATATTGCCGTTGTAGCATAGTTGGATAATGCACCTTCCCCGGTTTGGAAAGAGATCCAGGTTCGATTACCGATGGCGCAACAATAATATTTTTTGATAAAATTGATTTTATATGTATATCTTTCTAATTCATATTTAAAATATTTTTTTATTGTTTAGTTTAATCTGGATCTCTTTTCCAATCCGGGGAAGGTGTATTACCTGATAGTATTTTTGTCGACAAATTTTCAAATGAAACAACACTTTTTCAAATGAATACATCTATCGTTCCATTATTTGAAAGCCGTCTGCAATATTTTTCGATAAAATTGATTTTATGTGTATATATTTCTAATTAATACATTTAATTAGTATTTAAAATATTACAGACCTATGTTGTGAATAATTACAATTTCGTAATAATAATGTGATCTCCTTAATAAAGTATTGGAATTTAATTACGGATTAGTTATCGTATGATCGTGTCGAAAGTCAACGAGAAAATAATCAACACTGTTATTAGTTACTTATTTAGTTATGCTTAATTGTTAATTAATTAATTATTTGCTAAATTATTTATTATGCTTAGTCACATACAAAATGTTATAAATATTAAAGACTAATTATAATAAAATAAATGACATGAATCAATTTTAAATGCACACAGAAATAATCAATAAATCGAAAAAATATTTTGTTACCACACGGATCATTTAACCATGTAAGATTACGTTTTTTAAAAAAAATTTAAATGATTAACATAGCGAAATTAGTAACGCAGTTCCCCGGCAAGGAAAAGTTGCGCGTTCGTATCCCGGTCTTAACCAAATATTGTTGAAATAAATTTATAGTACCAATATATGTCGTGTTAAGGTTTTTTATAGCTTAGTAATGACTTGGAGGTTATGTCTAACTCGTGAAAATCACGAGCAGAAGAAATGGCATTTTGTAACTTAATTGAAGTCAAGTAGTTTCATAATGGCGACTAGTGATGGAAAAATCGTTATTTAAACCGTTATTTTGACTGTGATTTTAACGATGATTGATATCTGATTAACAGTATACTAGAAAGTAAGTCTCCGACGGTTAAATCTTAGTTACCAAACATTGTTGAATCTCAGTTACCAATCAACGACACGATCACAGCCATACGGACACAAACTTGTTTTCTTATTATAGAAGATACTTTTGTATCAGTATGGTACAAGACCTCTATTCCGTATCGAAATTTTGATTTACTTAATTTCAAATTTATGTTAACATTTAGAAAAAAATTTCCCAGGTCCTCTCGCAAGAGAGCGGTTGCGTTCTCGCATCTTACACAAATATCCAAAGAATATCATCGCCGTATCTTTGCGAAATAGCCAGTAATTAAAACCAATCATGAAACTGGCGGTTTCACGTGAGATTCACGCGAAAGTCAGGGATACCGCTGTGTAAACAGTGCTGTAACATTACAACGGAAGTATTTGTGCAACACGAAATCATCCGAGTTAAATGAGGCGAGTTACGAGAGAGCTCCGTTTAATTTGGCATTGTTTTAACTTGAGATTGAGGGGATACGTACTCGTACAGTTAGCGATGGCAGCAATGGCGGAACACTTAACAACGATCTCTCGTCCGTGTTTGCAATATAAAGTTTAACCCCTTTCAAATCAGAAGTATATCGTGTGCGGATCGTTGTACGCAAAGAAATTTATACGCCAGTATTTGTACGACGAAACATTTATACGAGTAGAAAATTATACGCACACTCTTTTATATGCCGATAGGCACACTGTAACAATCCAGACACCACTATAGTACGATAATGTAATGAAAGATTTTGTTATTCATGTCGTTGGTGTACAAAACATATTATCGTATAAAGTACATTATATCATATTTAATATATAATAATATCGAGATTACAAGACTATCTATTTTTCTTATGTATAAATCAATTTGCATAACGTTAAATTTTTTTATTGGATGTTTTTAAACATGTCACTTTAAATGTGAGATAATTTTATTTATGTGTACGAATTGTCACGATTCTGAATTGGGACTATGCCGGACATGTGGCGAGGCTGAAATGATGAACATTGATGAATGCAGTGGCGTCCATGATTGTGTAGAAAGTAGAGGTCGACCACAAATACGAGGGAAGGAGTATCTTCATCAGAACAGACTTGCATTAACGGGTCCATATAAAAAAATATATAAAACGAAATAAAGACATTATAATGACATTAGGTCAACGTTAAATTATTTAACGTAGTTCATACAATGTTTGTTGCTTTATGAAATTAGAAATTATATTTTATTTACCTGTGATTATTTTCAAATTAAAAGTGCATTTAATTACAATCCGGTTTGATATAAGTGGCCAATCAGGTAGCAATGCAAATAACCACAATTATCCAGGGACGGAAATTGCTTTTATGATATCAGTGAGACAATTAAATCAATTTGAGCATAGTTTCTGGCAGTCACTTTTACTTGATAAGCATTAAGTAGTTGATTCTAATTTAAATAATGGGTGATTTGACTTCCGTGTAAATTGGTTTCAAATAATACGATTGTATAAAAAAAAGTTATTTTTTATCGGAGTCTCCTCTTTTCCTTTAAAATTTAAACAATAGAAATAGTGCTTTTGAAATTGAGTTAAAAAATTTCTAAACATTGGTTAACTGTAGTAATATATAATACGCACTCAAAGGTTTTCGAGATTCATTGCAATTAACAAGTTGACAGTCTTAAATTAACTACTTATCTGGTATAATGATAATATATTCTCCCGAGAAAGTATTTGAATATTATTTCTATAGATATTTTTTTTGTACATCTTTCAAAGTGATTCCTTTTCAAATCAAATCTAATTTTCTCGAAGTTAATGGAAAGATTGACAAATCTAGTTGAAAAGGCAATCGTCATAAATTTAAAACGATACCACTAATGGGTTGAGTGGATATCCTACATCAACTCTTGGGCAAGACCCAATTTCACCTTTGTTGTTTCATCCAATGCTCCAGATTTTACAAACTAATGGATTCTACTATTCATTCACGACGATTGACCAGCAACCGACACAAAAATGATTGGCGACCGTCACAAAAAGTTATTGGCGTCTGTCACGTGTAAATTTGGCGCCTGTCACGCGTATATTGTGCATCTGGCTCACACAATTGATTTTGCTACACGTTTGCAGATTGCTAGATGACATTTATCCATTCAACTTTCACAACAGGTAGTTAAACGAGCACTGAAAGTTTACGACATCTAATTAAATAAACTTGTTAGTGAATTATTAATTCTAATGCAACATTTAATATATCTCATCATTATTCACTACTGGATGAAGGCCTCCCTAAGTGTCTCCCATTTTTCTCTGTCAGTCTGTTTCGTTAGTCAGTAATACAAGCAAAAAAGATATGCATTACTAAAAATACTAGGAAACAAATATAAATGAAATCATTCGTGTGTTTTAATTACGCCAGCGCCCACTGTGTATCAGTAGTATCATTAGTTGCGTAGTTCTGGATGCTACCGCACGACGCCATCGGAATGCTGTAATCCTCTACTCGGTTATAATTAATACAATGCTACACAATTGTTAGTCACTGTTTTAATCTATCGTTCTATTCAAGCCGTACAATTGCTACCTACTGAACTTAAAATTTCATTTGGCAGAATCAGAAATGGATCAGCTGATCCAAATTGTACGGAGTGCTTACTTATGCTGTTTCCTAACATCATAACTTGACTTGCAGCTGATCGAAGCATCTTCTTCCTCATTTACCAATACGCAAATTTTACTACCTTACTAAACGTGTTGTTTTCATGATTCTTCTTTGTGCTCGAAGATAATGCATTTTTATTGTGATGGATTAATTTTGCTTAAAGATATCGGTTAAACGAAAGTTTATAAACCTATGTACAATGTAGTATATAGTAGATTATATAATATCATTGTAACAGCATAAGCTAAATCTATACCAATTGTACGCCACTAGTAATTAATAATGCGTACAAAGAATTCAAGTAACATTTATCTGTTACTGTTTTCAAACTAAGATAAACGCTTGTGTTATGAAAATAGGACTAACTTGATGGCCTCCTAGAACGAGGCTCGAACCTCTGACCACTAGATCGCAGCCAGCATCTTAACCACTAAACCAACAAGTTACTTATTTATAGTACTTAATTTAGTCTGTCGAATTAACCGCGTTAAGCTTTACTCAAGTGATTTAAGTTAATAATTATATCTAACCACTAAATAAACGCCTTGTGGTTAGACACGCTTTAACCTTTACCATACCATGATATATAATATCCGAACGCGGCCATGCTGTCAACTCGTGTTACCGTAAATAACAGTTAGAAAAAATGTTTTTATTAGGTTAAATGGTTTTAATGGCACGAATTCACTCTAAATAAATGATTAATAACATAATTTAGAGCATTTATTAAGTCATATACAATGTGCACTTCCTTCTTATCTCTCATCATTTAATTAGTGAGAAAGAGACAATTATATTTGTATGTTTGTCGTTCTTTTCACTGTGAAAATAGTGTGCGATCTCTGTCTTTCATGTCACAAATTGTATTTTTACCAACGTATTAATTTTACAATGGATTGAATGGGAAAATAATTGTTTTTGTACGATTCCCTTTTCATAATTGGTTTTTCACTAGTCATTCCTAAGCGCTAATATTTTTTTTAGGATTATCTAAAATGTGAATTTTATGTTGCATATATTTACCGAAATATTACAGGTTTAATTATGATGATAGACCTATGTTACTGCATGGTTTGGGAAGAGTTAAACATTTAAAACAAATGATACAGCCTTGTAAGTAATTTTTTAAACACCACTTAAAAATTCTTCTCGTATTATGTAGTTTTAAAATCATCGTATCATTGTTCATTACCTAAAACTATTATTCTGAAAATATTTGACTTAAAAATAATATAAAAATATAAAATATGATTGAATACAATAGTGTGTCCATTGTTATATTGAGAGACAATACGTTTCATTAATTAGGTGTTCATGGCAATTTGACACAATGTATCTGATACCTAGAAAAATATATTTTTTTAAATTTGACATAAATACCTAGTCTTGCAAGACGCCAACAAATTTGTATATTTAAAAACAGAAAATAAAAGCGGAGCTGCTACTGGAAAGAGACAGTTTTTCGGTTCGGACGGACTTATTTACGGCGGCGATAAAAAATATTTTGTATTATAAATTTTCAGATTATCGGTTGTGAGAAATTTTCGGTGGCTGGCCAGCAGAGTTAAGGACCACCAGACTACAAGGAGAGCGACATCGGCGTCTACCAGCCCAGGTTCACAAAGGTTGGTGTATTTTGGATTTGCATAGATTGAATTAGTGTATTCAACATTACCTATAGAAAACTATAGTATTTACGGCTACACTTTGTATATATTTACATTCTATAAAATATATTTTTAGTTTATTTCGTACGTTTTATGTAACACAACTTCAGGTTACTTCAGGCAACACATTCGTCCACTGCTGTGGCAACTCTTCCATATCTTCTTTGGTCCAATGTTGTACCCAAGATAATTTACCACATTGCGCATCAAAGTGATTAGAAGAATTTATTGTTTTCCACTGTAGATAGGCCTTGCCGTGGTTAGATTTGTTACAGGATTTCGAAAGGATTGGGATGCGAAATATCCTTTACAAGGAGAAAATTTCTATTGTGAAGTTGCAATTTCAAAACACAGTTCTGTCATTTAAAACAAATAAATTAAATCAATTAGAAAGATATACAAAATAAAATTATTAATCGAAAAAATATTTAGTTACCACCGGGATACAAACCCGAAACTTTTTCTATCCGTAGGAACGCATTACTGTTTCTCAGGTAGTAATTAAATACTTTTTTCGAATGATAAAATTTTTCTGTATATAATATTATTGAAATTGATTAATTAAATTAGTTTTAAAAATATTTTTAATAAATCATTAATACAATTAATACCCAGATCTATCCGGAATGCTACGAACTGAAAATATATATTGCTAAATCTTTGCAGGTTTGCGTGAGAATTGATTGGTCATACATCTTATTTGTTTATTTCTGGACCTGGTGATTGCTACTCGGGCCTCATTAAGCATAAACCTCAAGAAACATTCTAATATAATTATATAATATAATATACTACTTATCTGTCGCTTGTGTTTTTGATTAATTAATTATTAATACAATAAACACCCAACTCTCATTGAAAAAAAAAACAGATGTCACCCTAATAGTGCATTACTGATAATAATTTACTAACGATTACAAATAATATCAGGTGTCGCATTATTTTAAATAGAGTAAAAAAAAAGTTAATAAAATGAGTAGTAATGTAATAATTTAATTATAAAATATATCATTTTTTAGTCCGCTTATCTAATAATATGTTGAATGAATAATGGCCGATATATATTGTAAGTTGCCGGCCTAGTCAATATAAAGTTAAGTCATAAACAGTAAGCAATTAGTAATTTTTTAAATGGTAAGGGTGGCGCGTGGCAAGCGGCACTCTTGTTCATTATCAGATGTCTATCTAGTAAATAGAAAACTGAGTCGTAAAGTAATAAACAGTGAATAATCTGGTGACGTTGTGGCGGCCATTATACTATTTTGTTTTTCAAAGATGTTAATTTATTTTACGTTAAGTGTTATAGTATTTTATAGGGACCAGAATATTTATTCATGTTTAACTTTTTCCATTGTGCGCATTTATATACATTTTTAGTTTATTTGTCTTCAAGCGCATATCATATAAAAAAAAACTGAAAACGTGCGTGGCCCTGCTTAATAGTAGTGAAAGATGATCCACAATTTGCCCAAGACTGTTTTATGAGCTAACGCTTCCATATAACTCCATTTCATTCGCCGCCAAGCTGTCATTATTTTTTAATGCTAAAAGACAAGCGTGCCCCACCGTGTGCCACCAAAAAAAATACACCCTCACTGTCCTCCGGCAAGAAATTTCTTTATTATTCGGTTAATAATAGTGTATTGTAATGTATATGAAGTACGGCAAGGCGCGGCGAATACAATAATCGACGGCGAGTACATTAAGCGACGGCGCGACCGCCAACGAAAGTGAGATGATATTCGGGAGGCTGCCGGTAAGATTAGCATTTTAATATGTGTCACTGGACTGAACACGGAACGGGAAACAACAAGATGGTTATTAATATTTTTTTGCACAATTTAATCATTCCTCAAGTGCTCGAACTCTAACACAACACAAGAAATGAGAATGCTTAATTTCTAAAAAATGTCCAAAAACTGACACTTTTTAGAAATTCACATGTTTGAAAATCAATAATATTCCCATGTACGAAAATTAAAATATTGTTAATTTTATTTATTAAATTTTTTACGATATGGATGTGGCTTCACGAGCGGGCGTACTCTTGGAAAGCCTTGATTTTGCCAGTAAAACTGGACATTAAAAGGTTGCCACATTAAAGAAATAAGTATTAGAAGTAGCATTAGTCATACATAGAAAACAGTTTTATTCCTCTCTTAAAAAGTAATGAAAAATGAGATAGCCGGTGTTGCAACTTAGGTAACGATATGTATGTATATTCTTGCGAATTCAGCACCTACACCGTACTTATCTACAAATGTGAATTTAAGAAATAATACATACCTAGTACCCACCTACACAAGCCTAAGCAACCGTTTCTAATAAATACAATTTTAAAAATGTCAAAAATTATCTAATCTAAAATAAATTAATTTTTATTATTTCTTTCATATAACCTATACATATAAACTTGAGAGATCTAACAGCACTCAGTGATTATTGCAAAAAATATATTAATTTAAATAAACTAGTAACGTATATATTATTTTATTTATCGCACTTGATTTCAGTGTTCAGACCTTGAAATATCTAAGTCGAAATCAAAATTATATTTCAGTCAGATAGTAAGCATGCTAACTCATTGGGATTGTCGATAAAATAGAAAAACCCTTTTTGAGTTGAATATTTTTTTTTATTAGATACATAGAAACGTAGAAATTTAAAGGATTTAACTCATTTAATATAATTATATTATGATAGTAATTTATGTTATTTTATAACAACTTTATATAAAACCTGCATTCTGCTTTACATATAAACGACAGTTATTTATTTCTTGAATATTACATTTAATTATTCTATATTTATTTCTCATAAGGAAAAGAATGAAATAAATTCAAGTGCAAAAAAATGCGTATATATATATTTATTTATTTGACATTATTACAATTTTTTTATAACATGAATTAAGTATACATTTATTTCATTATTAAAATTCCATGGTTTTTTTCGCTTACCTTTCCAAAAAATAGACTAGCTCTTGTGCTTGAAGAGGGAGTTACACTATAATAATTTTATATATTTTATTTATTGTCTATTTGTGCTTCTGAAGTGTTTTATAATATTGTTTATTTTCTAATTATGTGTTTCTGAAGTGTTCATTTAATTTATTTCTAAACTCTTTTATATCTTTTATTTTTTTAATTTGTGTAGGGAGGCTATTGAAATTTTTTATCCCTAAATATATAAAATTTTGTTGATAGTATTTGGTATTACATTTAGAGATTTTAAAGATATTTTTAAACCTTAATGATATGCTTGTTTCAAATTTTACAATGTTATTTTCTTTAATTAATTGAGATTATTTGTAAATATTTTCTATTTTGGGAACTGGGAATTTTGAAAAAAGTGTTTGTGTTGAAATAGTTGATCTTTTTTTAATATTACTTTGATGATTGTTATCTGTATTATTTTTACCGAGTTCATTATATTATTGTATGCTCCTCCCCACCCAATTATTCCATACTGGAGTAGTGTGTGAACAAGAGCAAAATATACATTTTTAAAATTATTCATACTTAAAATGTTTATTATTCTTATGAATATATTAATATATTTTCTTATTCTTTTCACTAATTCGCTAATGTGACTGTGCTATTTTAAATGTTGATCAATAATTACACCGAGATATTTGATTTCTTTTTTTGGGCTTAAGTTTGTACAGGAGTCGTTACAAGTAATTTTGTTACAGTTGTCATTATGGATAGTAATTTATATATATATTTAATTATGTAGTTCTAACTCATCCTAAAACGAGAACGAAAGACGTATCTATTACATTATAATTTAATTATCTAACAACATTACTGTGTTTTATTTTTTAAATTATTTATAGTGAAATGAACTTGTTTGTTTTATATTTGTAATAATTTTTTTTAGTCAAAATGAAATTGAGACAGTACCCAAGATGTCAGTAGAAGAATATTTCAATAAAATAATGAGTTGCTATATACTATATAAGACCGAACAGGTATCGAATAAGTATTTATTATAAATTAATGAGAAATATGCTTTAAAATTGTAATAATAATGTATACATTTCAACGAAGCTGTAGATTTACCATTTCCACTATCCTCGAAATATTTACATATTAATTATCATAACACGGAAAGGCATTCTCCATTTTTTTGACACATTCATATGTTCTACATGGTATTGTCCAACTCCAGGTAATTCGTTTAATTATGCATAGTTATCTTGGTGTTCATGACTAGAAGACAATATGTAAAAAGATAAGGCAATAAGGCATGATTATGAAATAATAATCAATAATATGAATCAAAAAATGTTCATATTTAAAAATCCTTCTTTTTTCAAGCGTTCATCTAATAACGCCATAAATTAAACATAGGTGTTTGAAAAAAATGAAAAATATATATAAATATATTAAATCAACTGAATTAAAATATCATAATTATTCATCGAAAGCATGAGGTAGGTGACCTCACACTACATAGTTTAAACATAATTAGAGAAATACTAACATGTCCATACATAGTCTGTAGAAAATGAAACGTAAATAAAAATAATTAATTCCTTCTTTACAAGCACGTTTCTCGATGAAATTATGTAGATAATGTATATTAAATGATTTATGTGTAAAATAATCAATTAGTTAAATGTCTAATATCAAAAATAAAACACGAATGTGTAGTACTTTCGAAACAGTAAAAAATTCAAGGTGTAAATGTTTAAAGCTATTCCATATTGATCATAATATTAAAAAAAGAAAAAAAAATGTTGACAGCGCTAAGAAATACATATTGATGTGCAGCCATAAAAACTGCCGGAAAAATGCCTGTTCAAAATTCAAATTATTTTGTAATAATTTCTCGCGCGTGTAAACGGTGCGAATTAAAATATTTATTTAAGCGTGTTGAGAGATGAGCGCGTTGATCTGATCTGATATAATAAAAATCACAATGAAATATAATATTTTTTATTATTATTATTATTAGATTTATTTTTACTTTGAGACATCGTATCGCGTTGAAAGGGCTTTAAAAATTAAAAAAAGAAAAAAATTATAAAAATCATATAATATTATTGTATAGTTATCTAAAGATCCCTCAATAATTCTCATTATGGTAAAAAATAGTATTGAAATATACATCTATATATTTAAAAATTATTACAAACACTCAGACAAATAATATAAATAAAACTAAAAAATTGATGATACATCATCATATCCAGTTTTTTCGAGTAAGTACTTTATTTAAAAGTTGACATATAATATGGCAATAATAGTATTTTTAAAAGATGGCAACTTAGTGAGAAAATAACAATATTTTTAAGTGTCCATTAAAATTGCGACACATCCAAGACAAAGAGTTATAAAATATTATGTTATAATTTCAAAAGTCACCTTTGAGATTATAATTTGTTCTATAATTCTAATTAATTCCTTACAAGGTAAAGTAAGAATAAATCAAAGTGATATCTGCGGTAACGGTTTTAGTAAATAATATAAGTAATTTGATTTAATTCGTTGATAATATAGTGAGTAGGTACCAACCTGTCTCGATCGAGTGTACTTCCCTGTTTCACGAGATTTTTCACTAGCACTCAAACACGCCGAACGACAATGAAAATTTGCTATTTTGATTTGGGATTAACTAAAATAATTACAGTGTTGATTTAAGAGCGT
The DNA here is from genome assembly GCA_031772225.1 of Eubasilissa splendida. NCBI lineage: Eukaryota > Metazoa > Arthropoda > Insecta > Trichoptera > Phryganeidae > Eubasilissa > Eubasilissa splendida. Next base: position 26,066,535 of record CM062853.1, on the reverse strand, counting down.
GTATGCAAATTTTAATTGCACAAACAGATAACCTCAAGATTGATATCAGGTTTATTCATTAAATAATCAAACCACTAAAAATCTATTTTATATTCCTTCTGAAATGAAACAAATGTCACTGGCCGCGTAAAACTTCAAATGGCAAGGCCATTGATACTAAAAAAATCAGAAAAATGGGAAAATTCATAATGAAACAGCTACGTTTTTCGTTAATTGACTGAACTTATCTTTAAACTAACAATGATTTCTGTATATTGTCTTACTTTGTGTTAATTTTCCCACGTTACAGAGAAAAATCGTGTTTCGCTTTCGAAGTAATCGAACTTTAAGATGGCTGCACCGACGCGACCGGTCGTACACACTTCCCGCCAAGAACTGACATTTACTAGTCGTTTGCCGCGAAATGAAATTCAATACATTCTCAATGTTTCAGAAGAGGTAATACGCTGTTTCCATAATATGTTGCCTCGTGGGTCATGTTATGTAGGCAGCTTCTAATAAAGATCATTTTGCACAATCCCTTTGATCAGTGGCGTGGGCGACTAACACAAATTGGGTCCCAATGCAAAATGGAAGGGTCCCCTTAGAATGCATTGTACCTATATGTTACATATTATATTATATTCGGTTATGTTCATATCAACATGGTGCATTAGTAATGTGAAATAATTGAAGAATTTCATACACTGCTCAATTCCCGCATTCGACGGATAATTTGCCTGATTCGTGAAGCAAAGAAATAAGCAATTTCACGGATTCGGTGTAACATATACAGCGAAACCTCTATCTATCGTTTTTGAAGGAACCTATTGAAATAAAATATGACTGCAGGAATATAGAAAAAACTTAAATTTGCCTAATTCATGAAGCAAAGAAATAAGCAATTTCACGGATTCGCTGTAACATATACAGTGAAAACTCTATCTATCGTTTTTGAAGGAACCTATTGAAATAAACTATGAATGCAGGAATATAGAAAAAACTTAAATTTTTCATACTTAAATGTTTAATACATATTCTAAAAAAGATACATATTTCACATGTAAATGAATGTGTTTCAATACAAATTAAATTAGAAAACTGCACAAAAACAAAAAAGAATTAATTAAATTTTGTATTGTATTATGTCAAGCGGAAGTCAGCAGTAGCGTTCTCTCTCTCTCTCTCTCTCTCTCTTGAATGTTCCGCTCATTGTTTGCGAGTGCCGTTAATCGAAACCAAGCAATTAGCTACAAAGTAAGCTGCGTAATTTCAACGATTAATGCAGTAAAATGAAGCATAGAGGAACGATCCATGCGATCTATTTTTGGGTGTTTTGTATGAGATTAATTCGAGACTGGAAGAAATAAACGATACATACGGGAAAACGATTATTAGAGGAACGATCGATCGAGATTTCACTGTATAAGATTTAACAATTTTATGCATTACACGGTTTATCCACTAAATGGTGAGAAACAAATTGGTCTCTTGTTTCCTATAATAATATTCAAATCATGAAAAATCAATTGTGGTGTTTAGGTTTTTATATGCACTCGTAACGCATATTTTTAGTATTTTCTAAGTGAGCTAAATGTTTGTATCTACTATGAAAGTAGGACTAACTTGCCGGTCTCCTGGAGTGTGGCTCAAATCCTTGACTGCTGGATCACTAGGCGAGTCTCTTAACCACTAGACTAACAAACACGTGTTCCTCGCTTTGCTTTATGGCAATGGTCTAGTACTTAACCCAACATGTTATCGCAAAGCAATCGAGAAATGATTTTTTAAGTTTTACAATTTTGTTTATGGTGTGGTGTTTTTAAAACAATAATAGACCAAACATTTCGATATCAAATGTATTGTAGATTGCGAACTTTTGGGCACCGCATTGACTGCACTGGCGTAGTTACGCCACTGCTTTTGATGGTATTATCTCGTTTCTCGGCTGGATTCCGGGTCAAGCCTGGATATACCGTCCCGAGACATACGCTAAGAAGATTATCAATAAGATTGTTTATTGTTAAGTGCTAATAGGTTACTTCACACTTTAGAATACATATTGTTTACTCTGTGTAATACTTATATCTTCGATTGTCAGACATTTCTAAATATATACCAGTGGCATACACCATAAAATGGGCTGCCAATATATTGGCTAAAGGACTTGCGTCATCTCACAACAATTGGGGGGTTGACTTCTTAATACTTAACTTGAAACATTTCATTCGTTCTCTTTGTAAATATTGCAGTTTTTTTAACACTTTTTAACCTTTACCATGCCATGATATAAAATACCCGAACGCAGCCATGCTGTCAACTCGTGTTACCGTAGATAACAGTCAGAAGAAATGTTTTTATTAGCTTAAATAGCACGAATTTATTCTAAATATTGAGGATTCAATTTTGAAAAAATAATTAATAACATAATTTAGAGCATTCATTAAGTCCTATACAATGTGTGCTTCCTTCTTATTTCTCTTCATTTAATTAGCGAGAAAGAGACAATTATATTTGTATGTTTGTTGTTCTTTTCACTGTGAAAATAGTATCATATCACAAGTTTTATATTTACCAATGTATTAGTTATACAATGGATTGAATGGAAAAAATAATTGTTTTTGTACAATTACCTTTTCATAATTGGTTTTTTACTAGTCATTCCTAAGCGCTAATATTTTCTTTAAGATTATCTAAAATATGAATTTTATGTTGCATGTATTTACCGAAATATTACTGGTTTAATTATGATGGTAGACCTGTGTTACTAGATGGTTTGGGAAGGGTTAAGATAAGCCTTAAAATCAGAATATTAATTAATATAGAATTTTTGTCTAACAAATTCTTCATTAAATTTTGTCGCGAATACTGCCCGGTGTCTCTGACACGCTCAGCCAGTGCTCTACCACCTTAGCTACTTCCCCAATAGACTATGGTGCCAATTTGTCATTTGATTTTGTTTAAAAATATAGTAACCCTGTTGAACATTGTAAGATGTCAGTATCAATAAAGACCTGAAAATATTTGTACATATTTATATATTTTTTCGAATCAGAAAAACATACGCAAGTGTGACCGAGATATATGATGCGTTTTTTACATAAAAAAGTGGATATATGTGGTATTGTTTCATAATTAAAGTGAGCGGATATTTTATTCGAGGATTGTTACTGTAAACTCTCCACTTAAGGTGTACCCACAAAAAAAAGTCGCACGGTGTAAGGTCCGGTGACCGAGGTGCCCAGGGTATGTCTCCGTACTTGCTGATTAATTTTTTTGGAAAAAATTCCCCTCGACTTCTCCATTGAAACTCTAGCTGTGTGTGGAGTGGTCCTGTCTTGCTGAAATTGTGTTCTATTGTTGAACTCGGGGAACAGTTACAGTTGCGGTACCAAAAACTCGTCGATCATTTGGCAATACGTGTCAGCAGTGACTGTCTCTCGCTGGTTTAAAAAATAAGGGCCAATTATCCCTCGGTCAGAATCTGCACACCACACTGTCGTTTTTGGACAATACAAACGTTTTTGATGACGTTCTCTTGGATTGTCAGAGCATCAGTATCTCATGTTCTGTTTATTAACATAGCCATCGATATAAAAACGTGCTTCGTCAGTAAATAATATGTTTACAAGCATTCGTGCTGTTCCAAAACGTTCCAGCATCGTTCTCGCCAAGGTTTCAGGTAAAAAATAGTCATTTTCGTTGAGAAACTGCACGATCTGCAGCTTGTATGAGTGGAACTGAAGTTTTTTTTTCAAATTAACCTACACTGTTGATTTTTTTATTCCAGTACAGGCTGCAATCTTCCTTATTGCACATAATTTCACGTCGAACTTGAGCCACATGTTTTGGCGTCGCTGTTGGCGTTGATGGTCCCGGAGGAGTTTGATTAACCATTGTCCCTGCTTGTCTGAACTTTTGAACCCTACACCAGATAAGTTGCGTGCTCGCCCCATCACTTACTCGTCGAATATTACAGTGAGTACAAAAAGTTCCACGCGCACGAACCAATGAATCATTCAACAATAACAATCCATGAACAAATCACGCGCGTCGAACAATACCCCTACCACTTACCTCACCCTGATGATTTACGAGCAATTACAATGTAATCTTGAAATTTTTCCGCTGAATATATATATATATATATATATAATATTTAACTGTCTGTAAGCCCATAATGAAATTAATTAGTTTATATAGTTGGTATACTCGTAGATATTGACGTATTTACGACGAGCAATCTACCAGACTTTCCAAACAATTTGATATTATAGTCTATATAATCCCTCCTCAAAAGTGGGCGACCTCGAAGACTATCGACGCATACCGGCAGCAGTACTCTCTGTACCCTGGAGTCCCAGGCCTTCGCGGCACGGCGAGTCCAAGTGAGTGTTCATTTCATTACAGCTTGGGGTCTCGAAACAATTGTAATATAGTACTATTGTATATTCTAAATAAACCATCAATTTATTGGTAAACATTAGCCAGTAATATCATTTATAAATGTTGAACAAATTAAGGTCAGCTGCAACTTACAATAAAACAGACACCTAGATTAATCGGTTATACTGAATTGTAACACGCCTAATACAACATAGTTTAGGGATAGATGGTTATTTAAAACAAGTTCGATATACTTATATAAGACACCCGATTTGGCAACTTTTTTTTTTTTTAAAGGAAAGCTGGAGGGGAAGGGACCGACCCTTTCCCGGGACCGATTTAGAAGCTAAAGCTTCCTTGTCAATCCCACTCATAAAAGCTAATAAAAATACGCGACGTTGATTCAATAACATATTTAAGTTTATGCAGTACATAAAACGAAAAAAGAAAGGAAATTCATTGTAGTTATTAGCAATTTTCGCATAATTTAAAATTTAGACCCTCCAGTGTCCCTTAAGTGCTGTATTTATTCACACAAAAAACATATAACATAAATCCATAGAATACATAGTTTTAAATATAGACACTCAGAGATCCAGTCGTCAAAAACACTCCCGAAAGAGGGACTCGCAATTACAGTGTTTTTTCTTACTGGCAATGTACACGATGAACGTTAAGAAAAGTAATCGGGTATGCCTGCCTGACTTGCGGGTGGCTATTGTGGCCGCTATGCGGTCAGTGGTAACGGCCGTGCGATAAGGTTTAGATAAAAATTATTAGTCCTGGGATAGTATTGTTGAATACATTCATTCAATTCATGTTAATGAAAAGACACCAACCTTTGAGAAACTGGGCTGTTATTCGCCGATTTTTCAACCGATGATTGCTCTCCCTGCTTCTGAAATCTTCTGAAAACTCGGCTGACCAGCCTTTTTATATCACCACCGTAAAAGATTTGATCGACTCCGAAAACGTCTCAGAACAGAAACAGTTTCGCTCTTTTGTTCCTGTTTTGAATTAACACAAATGGTACGCACATATTCAAACTATAACCTATCCACGGGATAGGCATCATCCATCTCCAGCACCACATCTCGAAGGCATCCAACACGGTGTTCATGGATTAGTTACAGTACGTATTGAGCAATGGTTCTGGTGTAATGGTGTATTGATATACGACGAATTTATGACGTTCTTCTACGTATATGTGAGCAGTGTTAAATGTGGCCTCACTATTCAGAATCTTTGTTTTTTTGTGTTTTGCTTACAACTTTCAGCTACAATCATAATCTTCTGATCACCGCTTCTTAGAACAGCTAAAAGGCAAGTTTAAATATAGAAGGCGGTGTTTCCGGTTACAGTAACGGTGCAATCTGGCTTTATTATCATGAGCACAAAAAGAGAGATTTAAACACCTTTCTACTGGCATGAATCTACCGACTGCATTATAATACTATCTAACGCAGGCGCTGGTCGTGATGCAACGCTTTTATACAAACTTACATGTATATAAAACCTTAACCTTTACCATACCATGATATAAAATGCACGAACGCAGCCATGCTGTCAACTCGTGTTACCGTAAATAACAGTTAGAAAAAATGTTTTTATTAGCTTAAATGGTTTTAATGGCACGAATTTACTATAAATATTGAGCATTTAATTTTGAAAAAATGATTATTAACATAATTTAGAGCATACGTTAAGTCGTATACAATGTGTCCTTCCTTCTTATCTCTCTTCATTTAATTAGTGAGAAAGAGACAATTATATTTGTATGTTTGTTGTTCTTTTCACTGTGAAAATAGTGTGTGATCTCTGTCTTTCATGTCGCAAATTGTATTTTTACCAAAGTATTAATTTTACAATGGAAAAATAATTGTTTTTGTACGATTCCTTTTCATAATTGGTTTTTCACTAGTCATTCCTGAGCGCTAATATTTTCTTTAGGATTATCTAAAATATGAATTTTATGTTGCATGTATTTACCGAAATATTAGCGGTTTAATATGATGGTGGACCTGTGTTACTGCACGGTTTGGGAAGGGTTAAGCGGCGATCGTATCATGGGTACTTAAACCCGTGAATCGGAAACCACTCCGCGGATTTACTCTGTAAGCTGAATGTGAATGATGTAGTTTCGCGACAGAAAATTGATGGGTAATATTCATAAGGAACAGAAGAAGAGTATATGTATATATCTACTGTTATATAAATAGTCAGTATGAGTTGAGACATTCTGCATAGTTATTCATCGGTTCAGCTTTGAAGAATTGAAGAAAAAAAATTTCTTAAAAATTCTTAAAACGAACGAATTGATTCGCCTATGTTTACGAAATGAGACCTGAAGTAAACCTCGATGATTTAGATGAGATAAATCTTAGTGACATATACGCGTGTAGAGGTATTGATCTGGAGATACGCTTGGAGATCAGCTCGACCGGTAGAGAGAGACAAAAACTGAAACCCGTGTGCACGACATTCAATTTGACAGTTGGATTCGACACGTGCGCACAAACATCTCCATAGATCGTAGACGTATACAATTATTGATTCTAAAAGTTAGAAACACAGAAGGCATTAAATTAATAAAGTTTTTTACCTTCATGCCGTTATGCAGCGGAGGTAGGTAGAGATGATAAAGAGTCCCACTCTCATGCAAGTCCGTCGATTATTGAGGCTTTTAACAGGATTGTTTTCCAGTATCTGATTTAGCTACTTTTTCCAAGTCTTTCGCAGACAAACTCTATTTCTGGTGCAATCAACACATGCTTCATACAATATATATATTATTTCATACTATTCTCTGCACATTTATCCATTCCATATTAAATTACAAACATTTATTCCATTTTGACCACTGCTATGGAAATTCAAATAAATCCAACTAACGAACGAAAGATACATATAATGGACTGACATCCAACGATTGACGAACAACAGCGTGCAGTGCGACGCAAGTGGCAAGCCGAGAGCCGTTTCCAAAGAGTGTCACTGGAGTGACATCCCTGCCATCGGCTTGACATTGTATTGAGACGAAAATCTCATTCGTGGACGCGGAACATAAGACTCCATATCTTATACGCACCATTAAGGGTGTATTAATGTATGACGACTTCATTTTTGAAATAAATGTATTTTTAAATAAACTGTGTTAGGTTAAGTCAAAGATTGTTTGTTTCCGAATTGGCAACACTTTTTCTAGCGATAGCCAATTTGACAGCTGACAGCTGATTTTTGCTCAGCTTCGTTAACCATTTTTCACCATGAATAGACTTGCGCCAGAACAATACGTGTTAATTTGTTTCGAGAATCGTGGTTCACTTCGCTTCACATTTTACGATTGATATAATCATCCATCCGTGCAAGTGATTCGAATAATCATGGATCGTTTTCGCACCACGCATACTCTAGTTGATAATACGCATCTGCAGAGACGTCGTACTGTGCGCACCGAAGAAGCTGTTGCTGCAGTGGAGCGTAGTATTGAGGAGGACCCGAATGAGTAGATTACTGACTTTTTATTGAAGGAAACATTCGATGAGCGTATAATTTCGCGTAATGGACCTGCGAATTGGCCTCCAAGGTTATGTGATTTGTATTATTTTCTGTGGAGATATGTGATATGGCTAGTCTACGCCGATAAACCAGAGATGATAGACGATTTGGAAGCAAACATTGGTCGCGTTATTGCCGATATACAGCCCCAGCTGCTCCAAAGAGTGGTCGAAAATTGAACTTCTAGATTGCGCTTTATTCGAGCCAGCCGCGGCGCTCATATGCACGAAATTATATTTAAACACTAATGGTATAAAATTATTTTTCTAATAAAGTCAATACCATGGCTATTGCCACGATTTTTGTGTTTTATTTCATTTTAATGTTATATACTTCTAAAAAAGATACCTTTTAATTTGAAATAAATTATTCGCATTTTTGAATTACTTATTGGGTTTCTTTCGACGGATTACTATTCCAGGAACTTATTAGAGACCGGTTCTACGGAGCCAATTTCTCTGTTGGATATCTATATAATTTTATCTTCACCCAAGATGGTCGCTGAGATTCGACCGCTTATATGCCGGATGTTGTGGTGTGATTCAACTGTCTTTTGGGAAAAAACATAACAGCCAGAAATGGAGTTAAGTCTGTGAAATTTGCGTTCTGATAATACACAGCCACCTAGATTTTTGAAAATTAACATAAAAATAGCCCACTTTTAGAAACTTGAGAGATGCATAATGCATGCAATATTCGAGTTCTTTCTTGTTTCAAGATACTTTACATAATATTATCAGTGGCGTGCAGTAGGTATAGATTTAGGTTATGCTGTTACCAATGATTTTATACAATCATATATAATATATGTACTACAATATATGTTGTACATAGAATTATGAACGTTCGTGTAGTCTTTAGACAAAATAAATCCGTCGTTTATACGACCCTACCTTGTATTTATTTGTAATTTTAGAGTACTATTAATAGTGTTCTTAAAGTTTAAGATTTAACATATATTAAAATGTATGGACGTTTTTAACAATACTTTCTATGACTGAACATGATTCTTTTATTGTTTGAAAAGTCATTCACGCAATAACTAAACGAAATAATTAATTTTATTAAAGATTAACGTGGGAAATAGTTCTGCCAATAGCTTTTTGTTTTTCCTAAATCAATAACAAATTCATGCACCTCGAACGCAAAGAACAACCATGAAAACAACATGTTGAAAATAGTAAGATAGCAAAATTCACGAATTAGTAAAAGAGAAATTAGACACTTCAATGATTTCTAATGTTATTCTGTTAAAAAACAGCCCAAGTAACGGCTCTTTCAAATCAGTAAATAGCCAATTGTACGACATGAGTAATTCACTAGCTTAAAAGTAGACGATAGCAATGTGAATAGCAACAATGCGTCGATTGTAACTACTAGCGTTACGGCTGCAGCGGTGGGTTGTCGTGGTAGTTTTTAGAATTAAGCCATTCAAGTTTCTGCTAGTACACAGATGGCGCTAATTGTATTAAATCCGTAAATATACGTTCACGGTCCATATTATAGATTATTTAATTTATATTTGTTTCCCAGAGTTTTTTGTAATGCACAGCTTTTTGCTTGTATGCACTGCACGTCCCTGAATGTTGTGTATTGTGTGGCCACATTTGCAGTTAAGGCTCGCTCAAACTGTTATTAAATAGTGGTCCGTATCCAGCGTTAACTGGGATTCAAATTTAGTCATAATTTAAAATAAATAGATGGAACGTTGTTTTACAAACCGAAGTTTTTTTATTGTAATTTTTTGAACGGATGGTATCGCATAATAATACAATACATACTTTTAATAGCACCATTTTCCAGTATCTGGTTTACCTGGTCGTGTCATGTTTTTCGCGGATGTCTTCTATTTCTGGCGCCATCAACACTTTCAATATATCTTTCTTATAATTCTCTCCTCATTTAGCTATTCCATATGACCAAACCACCTAAGTGTTCCTTTCTTAATCTCACTCACTCGAACGACGTTTACGCGTTTTATACATCGATGAGTAGGCCCGGTATTATAGTTTGAATATGTGCGTTCTATTTATGTAAATTTAAAACAGGAAACAAAAGCGAAACTGCTTCAGATCAGAGACGTTTTCGGAGTCGGTTATATATTTTACGCCGATGATATGTAAAAACATTTTGTTTTATATTTTTCTGATTATCGATTGTGATACAACTTCGGAGGCTGGCCAGCCGAGTTTTTTAGAAGATTATAGACAGCAGGGAGAGCGACCATCGGCAGAAAAATCGGGGAGTAACAGCTCAGGTTTGTGCCTTTTCATTTACATAGATTTAATGAATATATTCAACAAACCAATTAGACTAGATGTCGAAGGTAATTACGGCAACAAACATATATATTAATACATAATAGTCCATCGCTGATGGTATCAGTGACAACACCCCCGATAGTGCACCCTACAATGGGATCCGGAACATCGGCCAGAGAGGTGGCATATGCGTGACAGAATAGCCCAGAAAAATCTACAAAACAATGAATTAAAAAAAAAAAAGAATTAACAATGAATTAAATGAAAGAACACATTCCCATCAAATCATTTGTTTCCTTCGTTGTATTACATTTAAAAAAAAATTGTCGATAAAAACTCTTTAATTACTATCGAAAGACAATCCTTGCTGTAAAATTGATCTGCAGTTTGGAAAATATTGAAAATTATAATGCATACATATATATATGTATTTATTATAATAAAGTTTTAATGAATAAAAAGTAATACATCAATTGAAGTAGTTAAAATGTATTTGTTAAAATTGAAATTCTTAACAATAAATATATTTTGTTATTATTTGTCGGCGAATCCGATTGATTTCTATCAGTTAACATTTAAATACATCACTTTTTCGATATTAGCAAAATTACTTTATGGCCACATATTATATAAATAATAATTAATAATTAGAGATTTACAGTTACATCAATTTTAGAAATAAGAAATAGTGTTAATAGCAAGCTAAATATTATAAATAACTAAATCCTTTTTACAAATAGTCACCTAAATTTGTTTTCATAGTAGTTCCTACTCAGTTACCCACCACTTATACTTTATAGGTTTGTTTTTATCTATGGTTGTATTTTTAATTTTAGTATACATTTCCTGAAGAAGTTGAACGAAATATGTTGATTTATCAATAAATAGTGTTTTGTCTTATTATTTATTAGATACATAGATTTGACCCCTCAGCTCTAGTGCAGTTCCAATTAAGATGAGACTAGTGTACCATTAAGCTCTGTTTTCGAGTTTGCAGAGATTCAGCGGAATCGTCAAGTCATCGTGATTTAGAAAGTCTTCTCAGGATTCCAGCCAAGGTGTCAAGGTGACTCAAGCATTTCTGCGTTTTCGTCTTTTCTTTTCTTCTTCTTTTTTTCCCTATCTAGACTCAATTTACAATGTTGGGTTCATTCACACACTTTGGTCCATTAAAACAAGTTGCTTCCAATCGCTTCCTCTTCAACTTTTTCAACTATCGAAAGCACTTCAATCTCATTGTTGAGTGGGTTTTTTGAGTCGGTATACATGTATCGTATTCTTGTAGCGCGCGTGGGCGGACGAACGTAAGAGAAGTCTTCGCAGGCAGGAGACATTTCCATATATGACTGGGTCTAGTAATCCTGAATCCCTTAACCACTAAGCCACAATACAGTGATTCAGCGCATGTCTGAAACTAAAATGGTTATGAGGATATTATATCCATATTTAATTTGGTTCTTGAACGTTTCAGAGCATCATTCGTGGGCATCCGCAGTTTCCATGGTCACATCGTTAATAAGTGATTAATAGACAATCTTGTCCCGGTTTTATTTCTAGACTCGATTAAAAAAATATATAAAAACAGGTTTATGAGAAAAAAATATAAGATCCTATTTAGTATTGTGTGAGTTTATTTGAGGAGGGATGGCTGCAATATTTCTGTTGAGCTAAATTCTGGTAGCATTGAATTATAAAACTTAAAAAAATTTATAATTGATTACAAGAAAAATCCACGATTTTTGTTTCCTTTGCTAGAATTATATTTTGCTTGATTTTTCTTATATGGCCGCGAATTTGAAACCCTTCATATATAGCCAACAGTATCTTGGACACTCACAGGAACAATGCTAAAGTGACTTGAAGCATTTCTGTGAGGGCTGAAGATATTCAGGCCTATTCTCAAAATTATAATATTGAAATGAAGGTGATTGTTACACCAACCCTCAAAAATAGTGTTATATTTGAATGAGAGAGAGGGAGAGAAAGTGAGGAAGTGAGGGAGATAAACGTACCATAATCTGTCAAAACTATCTGTCTATTTTTGAGGGTTGGTGTAACAATCACTTTCATTTCAATATTGCAATTTTGAGAATAGGCCTGATTATCCCACAATAGCGAATAATCTTAAAATCGTTCCAGGAATGAAAATTATTTTTGTTCCAAGGTTATTTAAATACAAATTAAATGTATTAATTAGAAAGATATACATATATAATCAATTTTATCGAAAAATATTGTTTATGCTACCGGGATTCGAACCTGGATCTCTTCCTGTCCGGAGATATTGCATTATATATCACAGACCTATGTTCCGAATAATTACAACTTCACAATAAGAATGTGTTCTGAATAATATTTTAATAATACAACTGCAAATTAATTTGTAGACCCCCGATTTTATCATTGTTATTTAATACATAATTCGTTAATTTTTTATTAGCGTAAAAAGCTGGTATTTGAATTTAGCGGGAAGCCGTGGAGAAAAATCGTATTTTAAAAAAATCATACTTCAAATTCAATTGTAAAAAATATCTCCTGAAATAAGGGGCGGTGAATCTCTGATAAATTGTTTTAAAACAGCGACGAAAAATAAGAATTCTTTCCAAAGAATCAAAGGAGAAGAAGGAGCAAAATCTGTGTCGCGAGTCGAAAATCTCATTTGTCGACACGGCCCAATAGTAGTACGAAAAATAGACAATAATTTATCTATATTATTAAAAAAATATTTGTAACGAATTACATTACACTCGACACATTTGGCGACTCCTTATTCAGGAAACGAACCGTTCATTCGTGTCGGATATAAAACAAATATTTGTTTTATGGTATACTTAGGCGTGCACCGGTGAATTGCACAGCACGGACCGGTAGGCACTGATTATAATGTATGTCTTTCAATTGAGCCAATTCAGATTCCTTTCGCCCACTCTCTGGCATTTCAAATTCAGATTATAATTGCTACCGAGCCGTTATCTCCCACCGGGACTTCAAAGTGGCGACTCTCTTCGGTGACTGGAGCCAGCGTCGTGTAGATTGATGTTAATTACTAGGGGACATTGTCCGACGGGAAAATGGCAATTAGCTAAATGCGAAACTGGAATAAATTTTGAGTCCATTCCTCGCTTTCTATCGGTTCAAACGCATTCAATGACATACTTAATTTTGTTCATTTCTTCGAGACGATTTGCACGCGGACTGCTCACGCGGTTTAGACATTTTGAACGAGGTCGTCGTACTGGAGTAATCTCAGGAAACGGCGTGACAAAAAAGTGAACAAACAAACGCGTCACACCATGGTGGATACACATTTAATTCAGTACACACAAAAGTGAAAATTTACGTGATCGAATTTTAAAATATTTCCTTTCGTCACTCCGGTAGTTGAGATTTTTTTTTTGTGAATTCAATATATATATATATATATATATAATAACACGTATCTACGGAAAAATTATGAAAAAGAAAAAAAAGGAGTCACTTGAACATAAAAAAAAATTACAAAATGTCATTAATTTCTTCCTTCCCCGTGAACTGTACACATAAAACATACACACGCACGTGATGAACCATGAAACTACTAATTGTTTTACTAATATTTTATGTTTTTTTGTGTAAACTTTCTGATTAGACATATCGTATTTCCTCGAATATAATACGCCATCGATTATAAGATGCCCCTTAATTTTTATGTATTAGTAATATAAAGTAAAAAAATAAGGATTTAAAAATAGGCATATTATTTACCATCAGAGTCTGAAATTTCTTCACATCTGTCTGATTTTCCGAATAACTTTCGACTCAGATCACAAGTATCAAGACAAGTGACATTACAGTTTTACAGCGATCGTAAGACGCCATCGATTATCAGACGCACCCCGAATTCAGCGACATCAAAATAGTTAATTAAAAAATAATATAAACAAATAACTAATGCCGTATTGACCACGTCGATTACAGTGACGTCGACCGGTTTCGATAATACTGTATTGTCAGGACAGACATGTCAGAGTTTGGACTTATAATGCAGAATGTGCCGTTGTCAATACAGGATATAATTTTTTTTCACAAAAAATCCCTTCAGGTACGACTGCCGTTGCAAAACACAGGAATAACCATAAATATATAATTGCGTCTATATTAAAAAATGCTAGGCTAAGAGACAATTTAAAAGAATATATTAATTAGAAAGATAAACATATAAAATCGATTTTATCGAAAAATATTGTTGTTGCTCCACCGGTATTCGAACCTGGATCTTTTTCCAAACCGGGGAAGGTGCATTATCCAACTATGCTACAGCGACGATATTTTTAGCGACAAATTTTCGAACCTGTATGTTACCTTTTTGATATGAATACATTTAATCGTTCCATTATTTGAAAGACCCATGTACCTTATTTTTACGGAATCTCAAATACCTTTGAGTAATCAATTCATTTTTATTAAATATTGGACACATTCATACAACTTTATTATTAGGAGAACATATTATTATTTAAGATAAACTAATTTAGAATTCATATTTAAAAAAAAAAAACAATTAGAATTAGAATTTCCTACAGATTTCAAAACTTATCAAATATAACTTTTTGTGGATGTGTGTACAATATTACACATTTATTCTTAAAGTCACTGTACTGTACTTGCGTACAAGGTTTTACCCAGGTGTTCATGAAAAACAGTATTTATTTTATATATTATAATTATATAGATAAAGCACAGTCGAGTAATTACTAAAATAGTAGGCTTTATTAATAATATGTATAACAAAAATTATAGGAATAAAAATTAATTCTTTGAAATAAAACGTGCGGCAAAGTATATATATTATTTAATATCAAATATAATTATTAGGAATTTTAAATTTACATTTTAGTCTAATAGTCTCATTAATCATTATAATATTAGAGTCTGGCATCACTATCCGGAAATCATTATATAATATTATGTTATCATTATAATATCAGAAAAGTAACATATAGATTCGAAAATTTGTCGTTAAAAATATCGTCGCTGTAGCATAGTTGGATAATGCACCTTCCCCGGTTAGGAAAAAGATCCAGGTTCGAATCCCGGTGGCGCAACAACAATATTTTTCGATAAAATTGATTTTATATGCATATCTGTTTAATAAATATATTTAAATCTATTTTATTAAATAAACTTGTTACTGAATTGTTAATTCTAATTCGATTTATTTAATCATTATCTTCCGCTGTATGAAGAGCTCCCTATGTGTCACTCCCATGTGTTTTCGTCACATAAAATGTTTAGTATTTTCAAACTAAGCTTAAAATAGAACTAACTTGTTGGTCTTCTGGAACGTGGCGCGAACCCCCGACCACTAGATCATTAAGCCAGCATCTTAACTACTAGACCAACAAGCTAATCATGTATGAAAACTGATAAACACGTATTGTGAGTCATCGTATGGATGAGTCACATATATTGTATCTAATTAAATCCATTACCACATATGATTTACAAAACTGTTTCTTTTGAATACGCGATTAGGGCGAGTAACTAACTTAGCAGACGGACGATCTTCATAAATATTAAGAAATAATTAAAATAAACTTAAATATTGGAAAAAAATTGTGTTTTTTTTTTTAATTGCATGTTCATATTGTGAAGAATCGTACGCCATGGATTTATATATACTTTTAACCGGTTAACTGTCCAAGGACGTAAAAAAATGTTTTTTTTAAAGATGTTCTTTAAATTTCTGTGCCTGGTAGACATCTCGTAAATACACATATAGTAAATTTACTGTTTATATTAATATCAGACAGATATTAAATTTTAATTAAATCACTATTTTTTTTGTTAAGTTGCGATTTTTCGAAACACTGTTCCGTGCTAATTAAATCAATTTTTAGATAAATCACTTGAAAAAATACACAGACAAAATCTTTGTTTTCAATTTGGAATAGATAATTAGTTAAACTAATAGATTAGAACTCCTGGCGCCATCTAGCGGGAAACACAAAAGGTTTTTTTTTTGAGAAATATCGTCATTATTGTTTCAGGTCCAAAGTCTCGACGAGGCGTTTCCACTTCCCCTGTCTTGTTGACCAATCTAGATTCCTTTAGGGTTTCCAAGAAGATATATCTGATTAAAACTTGATTAAAACGTGTTCAAGTCACCTTAATTGAGATCTTTCTATATGTAGATGTGGGGTCTCCCTTGTCTCGGTACTTTTCATTCGATACCATTCTGATAACTCATTTCGGCAGCCTAGATTCTTTATTATTATTATACTAAAGTGGGCTTGTACATAGCTTGAGAAACAAGGTTGTCCGCGTACGTGTAAGTGACGCACCTCATTTCAAAATTTTCGATCAGTATCGACAGATTGTCATATCATGAATTTTCTCTTCAGAAGCTTACAGATTTTTCTGTAAAAAACATCATTGACGTCTAAATGAGGATTAAGGCGATATCGCTCGTATAGACGTACAAAAAATTATATTACTGGTAGAAAAACCATTTAAAAAATAATTTTCCCCTTAATAATTTATAATTCCATTGAAAAATATTAATATTATTTACCTTGGGAAATTCTTATTAATTTAGTAATTAAGGGAAGGGCTTAAAAGATTTTATAATATGTAATAAAATCACGTTAAATGTATATTGGGACGCGAACATTTAAGGCCACTTTAAATACATATCTGCGGCGTTTTCCAACACGTCTGCATAAGAGAAGATGTGTATTCCGAACACCGCACGACGCGAGAGTGGTGTTTGGTTCATATGCGTTTGGGGTAGACTGTGTGCAAAATTATGCGAAACGCATGCCCAGCTTTATTAATTTGTCATTTCTCAATTCTTCCGCTAGATTCTTCTAACTTCCACGCGATATTTTTAATATATAGTTAGTTAGTGCACGTCCTGACAGAAATTGTATGTAAAAAATCTTAACAAAAATTCTAAAGATACGTTTGATGTGCTTATGGTCTAGTGGTTACGATACTCGCCTAGTGATCTGGTGGTCGGGGGTTCGAGCCTTATTCCAGAAGGCTATCAAGTTAGGCCTATTTTCATAGCACATGCATAGTAAGAATATTGATATGACACGTATTCCGTGAATTCATATCTATTTAAAAAAAAAATATTGGGTTTTTTAATAAGTCTGCATTTTTTTTAATGCTATCTTTTTTTTTCTGCAATAAAACGCCAGTGTCACCGTTTTCCTGTATTTAATGAGAAGATTTTCTTAATTTTTGGGCTTAAATAATGGTATGTCAGATTGAGAAAAACGAACATTTTCAACATATACTTCTTTTAGTCTTTAATCAAGGTTAAAATGGTCATCCAGCAGCTCAACTGGGAAATACTACCGCATCCACCCTACAGTCCCGACCTCGCTCCGTCAGATTATGAACATTTTCGGTCGCTCTCCAATCAAATGCGTGGCGTTGCGTTCAATGGTGACGACCTCAGAAATTGGTTGAAAGATGTGACAAAGTCCTGAACAATAATGAAGAATACGTCATTGATTGAAATGTTGTAAATTTTAGTTTAAAACCGCAAAGACTAATTAGACAATTAGATCATTAATCATTAGAAATATTTTATTAAAGAATTAAATATAGATACATACAAAAATTCTATAAATTCATACACCTCGCATAAATTATTTAAACGAATTAATACAAAAAATAAATTGTTTTGATACATTTTCATACAAGGTTTCCTTCATTTTCTATAATTACAGTCGTAAACAAATAGGAATGAAAATTGACAGATGGGGAAAACCATTATACAGTCATAAGCTTCTAGACATCGCGCGTTACGAAACAAAACGCTTGGGAATACTTCTTAGTAAGAGAAAAACATTTAATTTGAACGCAATTTATTTGTGGGATTTGTACATTTTGTCGTTCTAACTATAATTATAGGATTAGATTTTTATGCCGTGTTAAATAGTATTTAATGTGCACACCTTTGTTGGCCGTTGAAGTGTGGAAATATTTTCTCATTAGGTACCTGCCCTGGTGTCCACGATCATCATACAAAAAACATTTATTTGAATGCAGTGATACTGATCAATTGATGTTTGCTGAATATATCGACGAGTGTTTAAGTTTGATCCTGAATTTATCATTTTGTTCACATTTTTTGATGAACTTTACATAAAACGTAGAGTCACATAGCAACGTAAAACTAACATATATTGAGTTGCATAACAGCGCAAAACAAACTTATAATGAATTGCATGATGTGAGAACTGTCACTTTGTACATGTATGTATGTGTGTGTGTGTGTGTGTGTGTGTGTGTGTGTCATGAGAGTGAGTAGATGAGTGGTGGGTGACAAACATTATAAGAGGCTGTCTCTGGGGGAACGGGCCTCTTCCATCTCAGCTTCTTCAGAATAACTAGTATAATAACTATTTGAAATGTACAATTTAGAATTACTGTAATACTTAATCTAATAAACTTAATATTGTTACAAGGACATAGTGAGTATATATTCCAAAGAACGGGACCCAAAGTAATTAATCAGTAAGCAGAGGATAGAACCCCTAAAGAATCTGATGATACTTGGAGAGTCATCACACATAGCAATATAAAACAAATTAAAACTGCTATCACTTCTGTCACGTGAAAGTGTGCGGTTATCGCATCAAGCAAAATACATTATTTTGTTATAAAAATAAATAAGGTTATGGACATTATTAATTACCCGTCATTGTTGGCGATTTTTTTTCAGAACAAATAATAATTTTGCAATGGTATTAAGCCGAAGATTTAAATAATTAAAACCACAGTAATTATTATTAGAGTTTATATAGTTATAGTTTTCCTTCTCGAGAAAGAAACCCGTGTGAAAAGAGGTTCAGATTACAATGGGCTGCAGTATTCTGAGAAACACTTGGAGATGCTTTAAAGATGAGATGACTTAATATTATGGTAATATTATAGTGTTTGGCTAAGATAATGTTCCATATAATATCTATCTTGAGGGAAATATAATACTCTTTTTGAAATCCAATCTGTGACGTTTTACAAGTTTAAGTATTAATAAAATAATATGACAGCATGACGCACGAATGCCTCAAACCTGCAACAAATCCAAATGCAGCAAGCTGCATCTACAGCAGTGAACAAAATATTATTCCAGTTCTTCGTCCACGTCAAAGTGACAGCCTAGAATATGAGATTATCCAGGACACAACTTGGGCCGAATAAGATCTAGAAGAGTGAATTTATTAGTGTGTGGGTCTCCCGTTGGGGGGTTGCTGGGATGGACGATGCCGTTATAGACGGTGGTTAGAGAGACCTAACGGAGCATTCCACTGGCTCTCCCTCGCACCTCTTGCGACATGGACAGGGTGAATTTCTGCCGGACTGTGACCGAGTTCTACCACTGCAACATATAAATGTGACGTCTACCCTCCTGTTTTGGGGGTGTATGATTTCTATAGCTTCTCTCTGACTGCCTTCTGAATTTAATGTGATAACGAGTCTCACGTAAAATTCTACAGTTATGGCTCTGGTACGATGACACCGGAGCCAACCTATGATGATATTAAGATGTTAATAATAATACTTTAAAATATAGTCCAAAACAAGCTTTTAAGATTTTGTAAAATATTGAACGCATTGCTTTGTTGAGTGGAATCGAAATGAGATTAAATATTTTTCAAAGTTATTCCGGGATAGGGTGGGATCCTATAAGGTTTCTTTCATAATAAAAAAACATGATGCATTACGAACCGAGTGTCATCTGATTGAGGCGACTTTCAATACTGACATAAAGAAGGAAAGAATATGTTTAAAAAAAATGAATAAAACAATTAAGAATAACCATTGATGCAAGATGCAATACTAGTTAACTACCCAATAATCTCTAAGACAGAATTTCGATAATTTTTTTCCCATAAAACGTTGGGTCACCCGACCAATTTGGATTTGGAATAACAAGTTCAAATGTCAGGTATTTTCGTTTCACTTGTAATAACTAATAACCCATCGCGGAGTCTATTACATACAGTACACGGTGTTTACAAAGTACGTAGGGAATTGATTTATAAATAATTATAAAATCATGAAAATAATTAGCACTCTCGTGGTTACACGTGAACATCGCGTATGTGTATAGTTCACGTGGAAAGAAGAAACGAATCAAATTTTATTATGAGAACACATTCTTATTGTGAAGTTGTAATTATTCAGAACATAGGGCTGTGATATTGTAAATATATTAATTAGAAAGATGTACATATAAAATCAATTTTATCGAAAAATATTGTTGTTGCGCCACCGGGATTCGTAAATAAGGTAGATGGCTCTTTCAAATAATGGAATGTGTTAATATCAAAAAAGTAACATACATGTTGTCGCTGTAGCATAGTTGGATAATGTACCTTCCCCGGTTAGGAAAGAGAACCAGGTTCGAATCTCGGTGGCGCAGCAACGAGATTTTATATGTATATCTTTCTAATTAATATATTTAATTAAAATTTTACATAATTTAAAATTTATATGATATATTCAATGTGCTTTCTGTAACTCTAGTGCAAATTTTATTTGAAATTGTGTAGTAGCTTCGATTGCGATGACTTTTACGCTATATATTGGCCCACAATAATTACTAATTTATTTTTGTATTTACCTCCAAAAATTTATTTAAACATCTGCCGCACGTTTCAATGTAAATTATTTTTTGAATCATATCCAATGTTCCGTGTTTATTTTATAACTGTGTATGCCTGTTTGTCGGTAAAGGTTGTTGTGTACACACATACAGCAATGAATCACAACTCGCTTTGCGCTCAACTCTGTGACTCTTAGGCGAGTCTTCGTGACACATCTCCCGGGAGTGTGGAAACGTCAACAATGCGATATTCTGTTAGGATCACATTGCATTCACACATCTTCGCAGAATCTCTGTGGTTCTTCTGTTTTAAGGCTGCAGCTGTTTGTTTAGGTTGTTATGTTGGGTTGTTGATTCTCCACCTATCACTTGATATTGAATTGAAGCACTTTACAACCTTCGGCCCGGATAGATTTTCGACATTTGAAATGTCATAAGTGTGAAACGACATTTCGTTGGAGTGGTATTGCGATATTTAGTAGCGCCTCGTGAAGTGTCACCACCTAAAGCGTAATGTTGTCGAAATTCAAATAGCCAAGGTTCAAATAAAAGTATACAATAGTGCTAAAAAAAATAGGAATTCCATTAATAAATAATGAAAGTTCGACGCAAAATCAAATATCGTTACGTAGTACGGTAGCAGTAAAAAAATACGTACAGAGTTCAAGTTATTATGTATATTGCTACCGGTGTTTTTAACGTAGAATATGTTTATACAGCGTGTATTTCAGAAAAAATTGTTACGAAAATACAGGGTGAATATTATGTTCCAGGTGGATGTTGTTTTTGAATACCTAAGAAATAAAACACAACTTTTTTATTTGATTTTTATTTATCAATTATATATAAAATATGACATTGGCCAAGTGGCCACTTCTGTGTGCCCTTTTAACCATATCTTTCGTAACAATCTCGCACACTTGGCGTGTTATTTCAGCAATTTTATTTCGAATCCTGTAGCATCGGAATTGTTGTTGGCTTATTAGCGAAGACTTGTTCTTTCAAGTACTCCCACAGAAAATAGTCGGGAGTCGTCAAATCAGGTGATCGAGGAGGCTAGTTAATATCACCACTTTTTGACATTATGCGGCCGGAAAAAAATTCTCGTAAAATTTTAAGCGTAGCTCTGGTTATGTGTGAGGTGGCACCGTTCTTTTGAAACCACATATGTTGCAGGCCCAATTCGGCCACCAAGAACTTTTCCATCATGTGAAGATAGTGATCACCATTAATCATTGCCATTATTATTTAGAATGTTTTAATGACTTTAACACGTTGTTGAGACTTTAGATACTTCATAATAAATTGCAATCAACTATTCTCTACGAGTACCAACTGCAAACTGACAAATATTTGCCAAATCAAAATGGCAGTCAAACAAAATCGGCCTGGAACATAATATTCACCTGAATTCTATTTCTAAATATCGTAGCTCTAATTTTACCTTGTGTTTCATGTTCAACTTTCCCGGGACCGACACCAGGCGCCACCAAATTTTTTTTGAAATCAATTAGATTTTAGAGGCAACGAGTGTGCTAAGTTATCGCTCTGCCAACTTAAACAATCCACAGGACAGGACTCGCGGCTAGTCTCGCACTGTCGCTCGACCCGACACGAGTCCTGATCCGCCGATCTTTAATCTTACCTTTTTGTAACTCACAATGCACGACTATCTAAATCATGCTGATTTTTAAAAATTAGAATTTAATGCGTTGATTTTTCGAATACATTTTAGTACTCACTTTATTATTTATATATTGATTTTCTCATTTCACTCGTGTTCGCCGATCTCCGCTTCTCTCAACTGCCGATGATGTTGATGAGGTCAGAAAAAATGAAACCCAAAAATATGTTCTTTCTGAGAAGAATCGAGAATGAATCCCCGCCAGAAAAATACTTCATTTATTTTGGTTACAAACAATACAATTGTTATTATATTAAACAAGCGCCAGCGCGGCGTATTTTATAAAAAAAATGACAATCTTTGTTTGTTGAAATCTATCCCACGTATGTCTGGCGATCCGCTGATGATTCACCGTTTTTATGTTTTTAAATTACTGTAATAACTGCCGCTTGTCCTTATCGCATCGTTTATTATTATTATTGGCGTCACTTCGGCGACCTCTCAATCCTGTGCGATATACTGATATAACAGTTTGACGTTTACGAGTAGGTATTGAATAAAATGTGTACTCGCTAAGGTGTGAACGTGTACCGAGTGATAAGTAGTTTTTTTGTTATTGAACCAAAAAAACGACGTATATCTCTGCACAAGCGCGTGTCGAACGCGAGTGGCCGCGCACCTATACATGTAATTGGAAGAGTCAAATGTATGTACTTTAATTAACTTGAATTTTTTTAAAAGACTTGATATTTTACGAATATCTTGTATTACCTACTTTTAGTGAAGTGTAATATCGAGCGTGTTGCATTTCTAAACAATACTAGTGTTATAATTTGGTTGTTCTGATTAACGGAAACAATAATTATAGTATTTGATTTTCGCTTATTTTATCAATGTTCTTATGCATGTGTATTCACATATAAGTTGAAGCTAAATTATAGTGTTAAGAGGTGTACCGAGGTCCAATTACACGATGCACTCGCATACCAATAATACGGGCAATGTGAAAAAAATACATCGATTTATTAAGATCAAATTCGTGAGTTGGGAAGTGTGTGAATGTAAGGTTAAAGCTGAAGAAGGGTGTGGCTTCTGTTCTCCACCTCGTCTCGCGTGCACCGTGTCAAGGTTGTGCGCGATACATTCCCGCAGCGAGACTTTTCTAAAGCCTTCGTCTGTCTCTGGTGTAAAACGTCACAGAGCTAATTCTGCATTCATAAAATGCAGCGTTCGCCCTTTGACTTGTATAATATTAACATTTATTAGCTTTTTTTAGTTTAATGATCGCTTTTTCTGGTACTATAGTGCCTAATGTTGACCGTGGTGTAATCACCTCCTTAAAAGCCTCCATACCATCGTCCAAACCATATTTGTTCGATATTATTATAGAAATTGTTTAATGTATACTAGTTAGTTTTTATTTTTTATCTTTGTTTAATTAACCACTAAAATGAGTTTAAATACATCTACCGGTTTCGAAAAATACCATTTTCTTCTTCAGGATGTCATAACTAACTAAAACATACATTGTTTCTTTGACAGAATCTATTTTTAAAAAATCTATTTTTAAAAGAAAATTTTTTTTTTTTTTTTTAGTACCTAACTCAAATCATTACTTAATACAAATTTACTCGAATAATTTTTAGGAAAAAATTTTAGAATGGGACTCGTAGTTAAATTTAGTTGGTTGTTTATAATTTTTTGATTAGTTTTACACGCTTTATTTATCTCCAACGATTCCAAATTATTTAATTTGTGACCAACACCGTTTATATGCAAAATTGACAATCCCAATTTTTTATCAAAATCATGACCATTTTATACTATTGTTCAAACATCTCAAATGCTCCCTTACTCTTATATTAAAATTTCTACCCGTTTTACCAATGTAAAATGCAGCACAATCCTTGCAACTAAGTTTATAGACACCAGAATTGTTAAATTTATCATCTTTGTCTTTAGAATTTATGAGTAAATTTCCTATACTATTATTTGTATAAAATGCCGGTCTAATGTTTCGTGGTAGGTGTTTAGATATTTGTATTTAAACTCATTTTAGTGGTTAATTAAACAAAGATAAAAAATAAAAATATGAATCTTAACCACAAAGATAACATTGCTTATTTTAAAAGTATACTAGTTAGCACCTTATATGCATAAAATACCCATTCTGCTGTACATGTATTAAATATTCATTGGTGTGTCTGCGCATCCATCAGTTTCACCCAAGGTAGAACATGAGATTGCAGGTGCTATGAACAGAATTGGCTATTTTCTCTCCCGCCTGCCTTCAACAGTCATTCTCAAGAAAATATAAATAAAATTAAAGAGAAATTTTACAACATTACAATTGAAACAAAACTTGTAAAATGCACGCAGTGACTTCCATCAGCAGCATAAATGGAATTTATTGCTCAAGTTTAAATACAGTCCTATCTGACAATACCACCGGTAGGCGTAGAAAATTAGATCGCCGGTCGAGAAGCAATCCTAATGTGATGAAAGTTCACTTTGGCGGGTCAACAGGTTGAACTTCACTGGATAAGTTTTACCGCATAATGAATATCAAAGTTTTGCGT
Organism: Eubasilissa splendida; assembly: GCA_031772225.1. Classification (NCBI taxonomy): domain Eukaryota; kingdom Metazoa; phylum Arthropoda; class Insecta; order Trichoptera; family Phryganeidae; genus Eubasilissa; species Eubasilissa splendida. The sequence goes on along the minus strand of CM062853.1, from coordinate 26,041,542 downwards.
TCATGGAGTGATATTTAACTAAGGGTTTATCCACCCGTATGAAGATGGTTAGGAGAACACATTCTTATTGTGAAGTTGTAATTATTCAGAACAGGCGGCTATGATATTATAAATATTAATTAAATATATTAATTAGAAAGATATACATATAAAATCAATTTTATCGAAAAATATTGTTGTTGCCCCACCGGGATTCGAACCTGGATCTCTTTCCTAACCGGGGAAGGTGCATTATCCAACTATGCTACAGCGACAATATTTTTAGCGACAATTTTCGAACCTATATGTTACCTTTTTGATATTAATACATTTAATCGTTCCATCATTTGAAAGAGCCATCTACCTTATTTTTACAGAATCTCAAATACCTTTGAGTAAACTGATAGCAGACGCCAGAATTATCAATTCGTTTTTATTAAATTTTGGACACATTGATACAATTTTATTATTAGGAGAACACATTCTTATTGTGAAGTTGTAATTATTCAGAACAGACGGTCTATGATATTTTAAATATTAATTAAATATATTAATTAGAAAGATATACATATAAAATCAATTTCATCGAAAAGTATTGTTGTTGCGCCACCGAGATTCGAACCTGGATCTCTTTCCTAACCGGGGAAGGTGCATTATCCAACTATGCTACAGCGACAATTTTCGTACCCATATGTTACCTTTTTGATATTAATACATTTAATCGTTCCATCATTTGAAAGAGCCACAACAATATTTTTCGATGGAATTGATTTTATATGTGTATATCTTTCTAATTAATATATTTAATTCATATTTAAGATGATTATAGCCCTGTCCACGGGAAATCCTCGAAGACTCTCATTCGAGGCGTTACAAAACACAACATCAGTTGAAGTGTACATCATCTAGAGCATAGGTCCCCATACTTTTTTGTGTCGTAGACCCCTTGCCATGTTTTTCGGTTTTTGGTAGACCCACTACTTAATTGTAGTGAAGTTTAGTGTTAAAAACTTAAACCACAAAGCGAATGCCTACATCCTACAACTTACACAATTTTATAAACATATATAATAATTTTTTTACTTCATAGGTACTTTTATAAATAATGTATATGTCTTTATATTATAAGATTATAATGTAAGTAAATAGGTATTCAGGCCTATTCTCAAAATTGCAATATTGAAATGAAGGTGATTGTTACACCAACCCTCAAAAATAGACAGTATGTAAATTAACGTCCGTGTTGTATTTGAATGAGAGAGAGGGAGAGAGAGTGAGGGAGATAAACGTACCATAATCTGTCAAAACATAAAAATGGCAACATGATTGGCCGTGATTCTTCACTACGACGCTGCGGATGAGGAAATCAATAGGTAATTTATGAACAAACCCTTTTCTGTGAACTTTGAATACTGTATTAGTACTTATTTCAACCGAAACTCGAGAATGGAAAGACGTCGTTTGCGTGATTTGTGCGGTATAGTTATATCTTATCAAGGCGGTATAGTTGTAAAAATTGCCCATTTGGAATTTCCTTCGGGTATAAATATAACACGGACGTTAATTTACATACTGTCTATTTTTGAGGGTTGGTATAACAATCACCTTCATTTCAATATTGCAATTTTGAGAATAGGCCTGACTATCAGTGTATGTTGAGATCCACTATCGTGGACCCCCATTTTCATTTCATGGACCCCCAAATTTTTTTTTCGCTGACGTAGACCCCTTGCAGGTTATCATAGACCCCTGGGGGTCGATATAGACCACTTTGGGAATCACTGATCTAGAGAATGCGTGGAGGTCCATTCTCAGGAAAGGATTTATATCCTGTAAGAAACAAATAAAATACAATACACTTAATACGGCGCATGTAACACAGATGTTTAACATTACATATAATTCTTATCCTTCATTTTAAATATTGAATCACATGTTTGTAATTACTGCGTTCTACAAGATGGCGACAACGCTACTCTCCTTCGTCAACGGAAATGCTTAGATAAAGGTTGCCATTGACATGACATGTCAATAATAGTTGATTATATTGCGTGCTGAAACTTGGCTCTCGACTGCACTGGATTAGCGCGCGGAGCGAGCCGTCATTGATTGTCTATTGTATTTTATACGTCCGAGGGGCGAGTCATCATCTATGTAAAATTGTCACGAAAACTGTTTTGCGTTATCCAGATTTGTTATCTTTACAACTTAGCACCAATGTGTGGTGAATTCTTTCCCCGGGTGGTATATACTGGAGCGCGTGACGCGTTATCATCTCCAGCGCTATATCTCGAGTTTTAGTGAAACGATTTTGAAAAAATGAACACAATTATTTTTAATTTAACAAACTGAACAAATAAGGATGAAAATAGTATTTTTTAAGTATTTCTCTTAATCAAAATTTGAGATGAAAATCGCGATTTTTTTTTTTGCATTATATTTGTAAATCATTTTTGTATTCGGAAGCATTTTACCGATGGTATTACGTGTAATATATACTCGTGTATCGCGTTAATTTGCAACATTGAAGTCTCAGAGCTGCTGTCAATTGTTAACGAAATTTCATTACGAGCTTTCTCTGTACATTTTCTGTCATTGACATCTGTCATTATTCATTTTGCAATGACGTGGATAATAAAATCATTATTGGCAAGAGAACAAACACGACATACGTACGATTTTAATTGTGTAATAACTTAATCTTTGTACTTAATCTCACGCCAAGGCGACTCTCGGAAGAAAGTAAATTTACTAATAACTATTCCGGATGTAATTTCAAAATACAATATTGCGAGGAATTTTTTTTCAGTTCGTTGAAAGTCCATAAACAATGAATCGTGCAGTTCGATAAATTCATTTGGAAGAAAATACGAGGCGCGTTTTATAAGTAAGTACTGTTGCCGCACATTCCCGGTGTAGCGCTGCGGTTGTGATGGTTTCCTTCATCCGTTGACTCACCACATGCTACGTTAAAGACATTCACACAGTGTGGCCATATTGTAGTGAGTGGTTGAAATGGTCAAGATAATAGATCGGCACGTCGACTGTGAAATGCGGTACGTGATTCGTTTTTTGTCAGGTCAAGTGTGTCAGGTTTTGTCCTGATTTGGCGCCAAGTGATTTCCGTGTTTTTCTTCATCTGAAGCGGTTCTTTGGTGGCAAGCGTTTTGATGACAATGATGAACTCAAAGACGGAGTACAGACATGGTTTTCATCCCAGACGATGTTGTTCTATGACGAAGGTGTACAAAAATTGATGCCTCGTTATGACAAGAGCCTTAATAATTAGTGGCGACAATGTTGAGTAGTTTAGAGGTGTTGTTTTTCTTTAAATAAAAAATATAGTACTTACTAAAAAACGCGCCTCGCACTAATAATATTTGTGTAAATTTATTTGGTTTTGTGATATGCACGACAGCATTCGAATACACGGCCATGCACAGCCAGGAGACATGCAACTGGTCGCTTGCTTATTTGTCAGTCTTTCGAGAGAAATATGTTTCTGTTTCGCCTTGACCAGGGCCGTATCTAGGCAAATGTAAAAGGCGTACGTACAGGGACCAAAACGAAGGAGAGCCAATATTATTATATATTTTTCTACCCGGATAAAAAACCAATCTAGGATATTTCTCTTTTCTGCTTATAACTGCCCTAACCTCTGATTTCAGCACAATAAATATTACTAAAGGTTGTATTCAAATTAGCAATGAGAATAAGCTCGAATATACTTTAAAACAGCCTGGGGATGCTGGAAATAAACTAAACAACGTATTCATCAATAAAAACATCTGGGGTTTCCATGGAAATGCCAAAAATATCAGAATTTCAGAGCAGAACAATTTAACAATTCCTAGGATGTTGCACCACATACGGGCAAAAAATCTATGTTTTTGTAGCACTCAAATTGTGTAATTCTCTCCCTAAATACATAAAAAATGTTGAAAAACACAGACAGTTCAAGCCCAAAACTCAAACCGAACGTATGTTCATAGCATGGTCACCCCTTCAATATGAATACATACAGAGTCAAGGCTTCAGATCCAACACCAATGAGTGAGCAGCCTGTGTGTGTGTGTTAACTTAAATTGTACGGTATTATTTAAACTAGGTAGGTTAGATTAGAAATTAATCAAGATCAAATTTTTTATTTATTTATTTGACATTTTTACAATTTTTTATAACATGAATTAAGTATTTTACATTTTTAAAATACATGTTTTATTTCGCTTACCTCTCCAAAAAAGAGACTAGCTCTTTTACTTGGAGAGGGAGTTACACTATAATTTTATATATTTTATTTATTGTCTATTTGTGTGCTTCTGAAGCGTTCTGTAATATTATTTATTTTCTAATTATGTGTTTGAGAAGTGTTTCTTTAATTTGTGTATAGGGAGGCTATTGAAATTTTTTATCCCTAAATATATAAAATTTTGCTGATAGTGTTTGGTGTTACATTTAGAGATTTTAAAGTTATTTTTAAACCTTAATGATGTGCTTGTTTCATATTTTACAGTGTTATTTAATTAAATTAATTGATTAATTGAGATTTTTTTGTAAACGTTTTTTATGTTTGGGAACTGGGAATTTTGCAAAAAGTGTTTGTGTTGAAAAAGTTGATATTTTTTTAATATTACTTTGATGATTGTTCTCTGTATTATCATATATCATATTTTGTTACTTTCTTTTTTGTTATTCTAAATTTATAGTTAATAAACTAATTATGTTGATTAAAAGTATAAAATATTTGCCTCGGCCACTGGCGAAGCCATCAGTGACGCAGATATTAAAGTACTAAATGTACATATAATATAATATGAAATAAATGCTTAACAACTCATACATTAACTCTAACAAGGATATATATATTTTTAATGACATAGACATAGTTAACAAGAGATAGGAATAATGCGTTGGCAGCAATTGTTGGGCCAGTTGGGTTATATGCGCAAAATCAAATTGACATATCTTTCGATAAAATTCAATCTGGTGTTTGAGAGGTTTATTTGTTGCGCAGGGTGTCTGATGGAGATAATGATGTCTGCAGCCACGCTTTCACGCACAGCTTCAACGTTTTCTTCTGAGTGTCATTCACGGTGACGAAACACACTTAAACTTTAAAGGTCTTTATTTTTGTTTTTATTTTTATCACTCAGATTTTATTACCTATCCCATTTTCCTTTTTCTTTCCCCTCGAATGTTCTTTTACATTCTTTTTTATAACTTTATTCTCTATGTTAAAATTTTAAAATTTTAAATTGTACTCACTGTATAAAGTATTTTGTATCGTCTGAGAAAACATGTAACTGGTTCAATTATTGTTTAGCTTTTATTGTAATTCTCGTATTTACTGATAAACTGTATGTTTTCTGAATAAAATAAAGTAAAATATAAATACTGTAAAAATATTTTTAGCGACAATTTTAAATGTGCTCTCCTAATAATAAAGTTGTATCAATGTGTCCAAAATTTAATAAAAACGAATTGATAATTCTGGCGTCTGCTATCAGTTTACTCAAAGGTATTTAAGATTCTGTAAAAATAAGGTAGATGGCTCTTTCCAATTATGGAACGATTAAATGTATTAATATCAAAAAGGTAATATATAGGTTCAAAAGTTGTCGCTGTAGCATAGTTGGATAATGCACCTTTCTCGGTTAGGAAAGAGATCCAGGTTCGAATCCCGGTGGCGCAACAACAATATTTTTCGATAAAATTGATTTTATATGTATATCTTTCTAATTAAAATATAAAATATCACAGACCGTCTGTTCTGAATAATTACAATTTCACAATAAGAATGTGTTCTTCTTATAAAATAATATATTTTTTGTCGACCTGTAAAGATGACTATAATACTAATTTGCAAAAACCTTGCTGAATAAAATGTTGCATGATATGAATATATTGCAGAGATGTGTTTTAATGTGGTCTTAATCCTCATGTGTTTATGCGATTCCTGCTCCTCCTTGTGATGTTCTCGGCCTCCTCGATGGTCTCTGGCAGCCTCAGGTTGAGGGTCTCCGGAGACGTGAGCACGAGGGCGGCCGATATGAGGCAGGACCCGGCAAACAAGTAGGATGGCAGTTCCGTCAAATATTCAGCCTGAAAGTCGACACGTGTAATTATTTTGTTGCTGTCACATTTGACTTTTGAGTATTATCACCGGGTCCACTAAAACTATAATTGTTAGAACGTTAGTCTTTTGATTACTTAATAAAACTTAATACTAAGACAACAAGAGCGAACAAGATATAGAAGCATTAGAGATAGAAGTGTTGGCGGCATACGCTCCAAATCCTCTGGAAGACTACCAAAACATGTGTTTATTTATCATTTCCTCTCCGATGATGTAAACTGAGTTGACATTTCCTCTAATTATGTGAATATCCCTGTAAATATTCTAAATAAACAGTTCATATTTTAGGTATACTTCAGTAATATATTTATGCATAGGATAAAATAATAACAAGTATTTACCATACGCAACAACAAAAATGTTTTCTCGAAGAACCTGATGTGAATTTGTCATTACGTGTATTTGTACGTATGGAGTGGTGTATATGGCGCAGTGCGCGGGGCGAGGGGAGCCGAATGACGATCATTACTTTAGCGGCGGAGCGTGCGCCGGCTGAGTCAGACGTGTCTTATGCGTCTTTATGCTATCGTTCGTGATGACCAATATTTTTTCTTATTTTTAGTACTTTTACACAATATTTGATATATATATATATTATAACTATAATTAATAAATATAAAATATTCATATTTATTCAATTTAAAATCACATGTACACTGAGTTTACAGTACCGGAACGCGTGTTTTTATTTTAACATTTTTTTTTTAAAAATATATTGGGCATGTTACGAGACGTATGTATGTAATGAGGAGACTAATGGTACAACTGATGGTATGCAAAATTTGGTCCATAAAGAGGCAAGGAGAAATATCCGGGGGAGTGAGGAGGGGTGATTACATTTTCTTCAGGATCCTAAAGTGCAACTGAGTAGAATTTGGAACGAATGCAATTCAACATAATACATATGTATACGAGAATATATCGAAAGGTGGCGGTGGAGTTGCTAAGAAGAGGGTAGGTACCTAGTTAGGTAAAATAATTAAATTATGTGTGTATATATAGACAAGTACATTATTTTATTCTAGAATATTTGTCGCGCACAATTAAAACATCAAAAATGAAATGAATCGTGTCCCGGAAAACAGCTCTAAAAAGAGACCTTCGTTACAATTAGCAAAAAATCCTTCAACAAAAATTAATCATCTCTGGTACACGCAATTTTGTAACATTTAAAAGCATACTAAGTAAACATGTTACAATGAATGTTTGGCAATTAGCTAAAGTTTAATTAGTTAACAATTGCCTTTGCAAACAGTTCGGCTTTGCAATGTTTACGTGTGTATCAGGAACGCACTTTATACAACCAAAAAAACCTGCGTATGGCTATAATTTCTACGAAATAAATGGAAATGACTTTAACTAGATATATTATGTAAATTATCAACCTTTAGGTCCACATACAAGTATATAATTCAAAGTTCACACTTGGATGACTTAACTAGAATCATCTAGCGGTAAAATTTAGAAATAATAAATAAAACAATACATGTGTATTGTTAAGAATAGCAAACTTGCCGTTGACAACAAAGAATAGCAAACTTGTCGTTGACAACAAAGAATAGCAAACTTGCCGTTGACAACAAAGAATAGCAAACTTGTCGTTGACAACAAATAATAGCAAAATTGTTGTTGACAACAAAAAATAGCAAACTTGTCGTTGACAACAAAGAATAGCAAATTTGTCGTTGACAACAAAGAATAGCAAACTTGTCGTTGACAACAAAGAATAGCAAACTTACCGTTGACAACAAAGAATAGCAAACTCGCCGTTGACAACAAATAATAGCAAAGTTGTTGTTGACAACAAAGAATAGCAAACTTGCCGTTGACGACAAGCTCCTCATATACAAGGCCATCATAAGGCCTGTACTCCTGTACGCAGCCCCTATCTAAGATCATAAGATCATTCGATCAGCTCCGGGCGCCCTCAGATAATTAAGAGTCACACAATTACATCATGATTCCGCTATTCTCCCCGTAAAAGAGTTCATCAAAGAAATCTCCAAGCGTTTCTCTGCTGACCTCCCCCAGCACCGAAACCCAACTATAAACGTACTATCTAATTAAGATATAACCGTCTCAAAACTGTCCTCATTTAAAGGTCATTAATCACTGCGCCAGCTAGCAGTTTCATGCCCCATGTTTGCAGAATAATAAAAATAAAACATAATAATAACATTTTTCAGGCCATTCTGGCATACAAGATAATGAAGGAGCGAGGGGTCCGAAGTGACCCGGTACTCCGAATGACACTAAACCAAAATCCAAAACATATGTATTGCGTAATATTTTACAAAATATATCTCACATATACACAAACTAAATAGAATATTATCTCGCTCGCGTCGCGTGATATTTTTAATACACATCTTAGCTTGAACTGATATACCGATGGCAAAATGATTCAGTTAGATACCTTCAATTAGAAATGGCTTGATTGAGGCTCTGAACGCGCCTCACAGTTATCTGGTTGTTAAAACAAGCTCTCAACAGCGACATGCGACAACATCAGGAGTACCGATGCGCGAGCGTCACTCGCCTACCTGCAGTCTCTAGATCAGCCATCATAAGCTACTTGATCATAATCTTGTATAACAGTGTTGAATAAATCTCGTGTCAACTGTAAGTTGTTTTCTTTTCGCATTACCTGCTCTAGTCCGCCATTACACATATTTCTCACACTCCGCGATCATCCGAACATACTGAACGCTGGGAGAATTGAGGCCCCAGCCTCACACTTACACATCTGCCATTGAGGACCGGTGCGCGGTGCTTTGCGCATGCGTTCGCGCTGCTGAACGCGTTCAGCCCGGAAGGCATCACCGCAGGTTTAACGTTGACATTGTTAATACGGAATGCCGCATCCCCGTAAAAATAATACGACCTGTTTCGCTACTGTTGTGTACTATTTATTTAACGAGGCTTTCAACATCATTTATTTTCTGTTCCCGCAGCCAGAACTTCACCTTGAAAGTGGTTTTATGGTAATCTCGGAGATTTACTTGAGGTACATGTTGAGATTTTGATCTGGAGATAAACTCAGAGATCAGATTGAGATTGTTAGAAATATAAAAAAAACAGTGAAAAACATGAAAAAACAACAAAACATGAATCATTAATATTAGACGTTCAATTATAAACGTTTAATCTGTTTTAATTGCCGGTCTGGTGATTCAAAATCATCCAACTAACGAACGTGAAGGACATTTAATGTTTGATGTACGGAATGTGCGCAATAAGGCGCGAGATGACGAAACTTCGAGACATGGAAATGTCTCAGAGAATGTCTCGATTCCAAAATGTCTTAAGAATTTTAATTGTGGTCGCGGTTCGTTACTCTCACTTCCGAGATTATAAAAAAACTCATAACCTTTAAATTTTTCACTAGAAACTTAAAAACACAAATAAAAAAAATAAAATAATAATCATATCTGAAACAGTTTTCTCATTTCGGGTCCGACTTGGGCAAGACCACAAAAAAGTAAAACAATTGCGGCTCAACTTACAACTCAACTCGGGAATTATATAACACGTGTCAAGAGTTAGTAAAGAGTGTAAATAAATCGGTTTTCTTCAATTTTTTGCGACTGAACCGCCGTTAAAGAAGCGATGACTGTTGATCGTTACGCAAACACCTCTGTGGAGCAACGAACTCTCCAAAACGTTTCAACAACAAAAAAAAAAAAAAAAATAGAATCTCGTTGTTTCAGATTTTGGTTATTTCTTGTAATTAACATATTTAAGGTAGACAATACTGCACACAATTCGTAACAATAACAAAAAAATAGCTGCGATATTATTAGTATTATATTTCTTGTATTTTACTTACAGTTTTCTGTCAGAGAAGATTGAAGAAGATTGATATCTGGAGATAGTTTCCGGTACTATGAATGAGACGTGCGGTTTGTTTGGTCACAGATGCAGATGGAACAATACAGGAGATAGCGGAGCGACTGCTCTTTAAGGCAGCCCGCTCAGTCCACGTGTCGCTCGTGTCGTCCGCCGGATATTTAAATCACCACCCTTGCAGATAGACAGCCACACTTTTCTTTTCCAGCACACCACTTTTGCCTCATCCACTTTCGTACATCTCTTGGGTCTCCAGTTGAGATATCCTGATTCTGAAGTCCTGGTTTCTGATTGGCTTGCCAGTTAGACCCCTTAGTGTGTTGTTCTTGGAGAATATCTGCCGGCAGTGGTGCTCGGATAGGGAATCAATCCTATATATTGTTTGTTTTAGTCTCGTTTCTCGTGAGGACGTATTTATATTTTCCTGTTGTTTTTGTAATATGTATATAATGATTTAACTGTACTTGTAAAATTTTATTCAATAAATAGGGGTATAATGAGGGGTGTTTTTTGGCTTAGTTGAACGGTCGCTAAGCATAGCATTAAAAATATGCCAACTTGGCGGTGAAGGAGTAGGACCGATATGGGAACTTTTGGTCATATAACGGCTCGGGATATTTATTTTTTTGCTAATTCCAGGCATCAATTTCAAACTTTAGTGTTGGCACCGGCACTCGTCGTTAGTCTTGTTAGACCATTTAGATATGATGTGTATTATTTATTTTCTTTGATAAAAAGATATACAAGGCATAAGCATTCATAACTCAAATCGGCATAAAAACGATATACAGAGTTGTTGCTGGGGTGGTGTCAATTGTATTCGTAGCACCATTCACTTTATTTCCCGCAGTCACCCTCCTTTCGATATCATTCAAGTAAATACCCTTATCAAATACACATTACTTATTTACTTGTCCTAAGAATTTGTTATTTTATACTGGATCAGTCTTTTTCAAAATAATTTTTCGACTATTCATAGAGATTTTTTAATCACCAGCCTCAAATATTTGTTGCAATCTTCATACATACTTACATATGCTTGGATTAATACCGACAGTTGCAATCTGCCAAATCAAATTTCAAACTTTTAATTCACTAAAATTAAATCAAGGCTAATTCAATAACGAAAGTGTTATTTGCAGTCTACTCTACATAGAGTCGTGATCTTGAATAGTATATCATCTCGTTAATGCTTTCAAAATCTGGCAATTGTCGAAATGAATAAAAATGATGTTGATTTGCGAAATAGAATTTGAGTTATATAAAGAGTGTTTTTTTAGAGGTATAGAATTTTGAAATGAAACAAAACACATAAAAATCACGGTAATGACAATGGTATTGGCTATATTGGAATAACGCGATGGAATGTTGGCTTCTATGGACTAGCGACTTCACATATCCCCACGGAAAATAATCCAAATCACACGATCTTGGAGGTCAATTCACAGGTCCATTACGCGAAATTATGCGCTCATCGAATGTTTCCTTCAATAAATTGATTGTGGCGCGCGCTGTGTGACATCTAGCGCCGTCTTGTTGAAACCACAGCTCTTCCACATTGATGGCATTCAATTGGGGAGCGAAAAAGTCAGTAGTCATGGATCTATAGCGCTCTCCATTAACTGTAACATTCTGGCCGGCATCATTTTTGAAGAAACAACAGCTTCTTCGGTGCGCACTGCGCGACATCTCTGCGAACGGGTATTATCAATTAAAGTACGCATGGTTCGAATACGATCCATGGTTATTCGAATTACTTGCTCCACGATTTTCGAAAGAAATTTGCAAGCAAGTTGTTCTGGCGTAAGTCTATTCATGGTAAAATGGAAAACCAAACTGAGCACAAATTAGCTGTCAGCTGTCAAATTGGCTGTCGCTGGTAAAAGTGTTGCTAATTCTAAAAACACACCTCTAAAAAAACACTTTTTGGTTTATGTACTCCTTTATGGTCCATGTCCACGGATGAGATTTTAAAGATATTTTTGACTTGAGGCAATCTTTGAGATACGTATTTTACTTTGTTGGTGTGGTGTAGTCGGTTAACGCGTTTCCCCGGATAGGAAAGAATCCAGGCTCGAATCTCGGTAGCAACAACAAAATATTTATTCGATATATGGTAAAATGTGTTCTCCTTAATATAATTTATTGCCTTTTGTTTGTCTTTTAAGAATAAATAATTGTTTATGGATAGATATAGTTGGTATTAATAGTTATAAGTGACGTTTGAGCGTACGTATCAAGATAACAATAAGTAATATGTGTCTGTATTCGAATATATATTTAATTTCACTGTCACAAAAAATATACAAATGCTATTGGTTTTGTATACACTCATATTGTTTCTAAAAAGTTTAACAAATATCGATACATATAAACTCAATCAGTGTCTGTTTTCGATAAACTCCAATTCCTTTTAACCGATCTAAACCAAATTTTGCTTAATTAGTTTTTAAACCTTGTCACAGCACATAGACGTGTCCCCTCTTGAGCATATCTGAGCCACCCCATATCAGTCCATTCCAAGATTTGCAGTAACACTTTAGGATCCTGCATAAAATACTAATTTGGATTGATTTGGGATACCCCACCTAGAAAAAGGTCGAGTTCCTGTTTCTTCACTATCAATACAATATTTTACAAAACAAATAAATATGATTCGTCTTGAAAACGGGTGAAATACAGTACAGAATTCAGCGCGAAGCGTTCAATGAATCATTACATCATCTCCCAGATTAAAATTGCGCATCCGGTACATACGTACCTTTACTGACTCTCAGAGAGATCAAAGTTTCATAGAAAGATCACCGTGGATGCAGGCGATAATAATTATCACAAACAAATTTTGTCATTATTTAATGACGTATTAAGCCGGGTTTCCACCAAAGGGATAAAACACGAAACACAAACAAAAACTGTTTTTCTCAACAGAAAGAGCCATATTTTGTAAAAAATCAACTGTTTTGAAAACAAGTCTCTCCTAGGACAGTGTTTTTAGCAAACAAAATGCTTTCCAATCTCAAGTCAGTACATCAAAGGAAAAAGGGTTTGGTTGAAACACGCGAATGTAGGTAATTTTGTTATCTGCGACATTTGTACTCTATTCTTTATCCGAATGTGATTTTTATCAAGAGTTTGTCTCGGTCATTTGTATTTTCTTGGTGATTTTAGGCCCTAGCAGATAAATGAACAATTCAAAATCAAACTTGAAATTCTAGTAAAATGATAGAAGGGAGATCTCAATTCTCCATTCAACCTAACATCGTATGTATTATTAAGTATTTTTTATTTAATTAATAACCAACCACAGATAATTATAAACAAATCGTTGTCGGTGAAGGACATTATTGTGGGACTAAACAAAATGGGAAATAGAGACAAAATTTTTAGAACAGTATCCCAGAACAAAACAAGTTTTTTAAAATTTTTTTAAAACAGTCCGTTTGGTGAAAACCCGGCTGTAGATTAAAAAAAATATTTACAAAAAACTTACAAGTAACGGAGTCTGTGGAGCCAACATGGAACCAAATCTGCCAATCAAGGAACACGCGGCTAATAGAAAGTGACGCTGTTGAGTTGGAAACAGTTCTGAGGTGTACATGTACACTGACCCAAATGCGAGGGTCACGAAGAACTTCCCGAGGAAGTAGCCCGCCTGGGACAATCGGGACATACCTGCGGTGTAAATACATTATTAAAGCAGGTGAATACTAATTTAAACCAATTAATGATTTTAATAATGACACCCACCTTCAGGAATGAACGCAAATGATAGAAGGCTCAAGCCTGCAAACAAAAACGATGAGAATATAGTTCTTTTTCTTCCAAAATACGTAAGACTGAAATATCCAACTACGTGAGCTGGTATTTCCACTACGGCAGATAAGATGAAGTTCACGTACTTGTTTCCTTTCATCACCGTTGAGTTTATAGACAACCCGTAGAAGCAGAAAGTGCACGTGATCCACCATACCGACACCTTCAGCACCCTCAACATTAGAATATTCGACCTGAATACAAGACGCAAGGGAGAAATTTTCTTTTTTGATATTCGACTATCCTCTCCATTGTATATTTCTATATCAATATGATCAATATGGTTTGCGTTTTTTATATTGAATCTGAGGTTTTCGAGAGCTTTGTCTGAGAGTTTCTTCTTATTTTCCATAGCTACCTTATTCAGTATTTCGATGGCTTCCTGGTATCTGTGCCTGGAGATGAGCCATCTTATGCTCTCGTCTGATATCCAGTAGAATGCGAACACTAGAAGTGACGGGGCATACGTGACCAGCAAAAAAGTTCTCCAGTACGGAAATACCCACGCAAAGAGTCCCATTAGTATTTGACCGATTGCAAAGTAAATGTTGATCAGTGCACCGGCGGCGACTCTTGTTGACGGAGTTAGAAGCTCAAGAGCTGAAAATAATAATAAATCTATATAAAGTAAACATACCATTTTCATTCAACATATCAAAAAAAATTGCAATTTTGCGATTATTTAAAGGTCTTCGTCAAGATTGCTTGCTGCTAGTCCCTGAGTGTGGTTATTTTGGCAGCTTCGCAGCCAATAGTGGCCGCTACGCAGACATTGGTGACCGCTGCGCAGTCAGGGTCTCTAAAGAATCTATATTTCAATGATAGAGCTTTCCCCAATGTCGATGTAATTAAAATTATTCCATCTTTGTAAGTCAAAATAAATAAAAATGACATAATATAAGAATCGTGGATAGACGATTAGATTAAGATATGAGATGTCAATATACGATTTCGCTAAAATATGTTTTTTTTCTTATTCGTAATAAAAACAATGTACACTTTATTTCAAATTTATAATAGTATATATTTATCTACAGTTATTGAACATATAAAAGAGAAAACATTTAAGTAATCTTCTAACCTAACCTAGAGATATTAAAAACACGTTCGACATTGGCTAATGATATTACATCTAAGAGGTCCAGAAAATCATAGAAATGAATTGGGAAAAGTAATATTATTATGGATAACAAACCTAAAATATATGCAGAAGTATAAATTCCTGTGCCAAATGTTGGCTCAATGAGATCCATAGCTAGGAACATGGCGTAGTTGACTGAAAGCCCTTTGATTATACCAAGAAATCCTTCCAACAGAGACGACACTACCAAGCCGTGTCTTCTTCCAAATCTGTCGGAGAATGTTCCAATTATTGGAAGGGCTAGCAGGGTTCCAAGGCTGTACACGGTGCCGATCAGCGTGCGCTTCCAACCTTCACACGGGATGTTCACCTGGAGATGAGGAGTATTTCAGTTAAGTTTTGACTTAAGGGTGGTTAAGTTTTTATGCAAGTGATATTATTTTTCTACAGATGTGATACCTACTTACTGCCGGTTTGAAATTCATTCTTTTTTATTTTGTTTTGGTTCTTATTTGTTTATGACTGTAATTAATTTAGGTAAAGAAAAAACAAAAATACAGAGTGTCACAAAAGTCTTTTTCATTTTGGTTCTATCGCTTTACCAACGCAACGAGCGGGAGAGAGGCGAAAGATATATTGATCGCTAACCGCGTCCTTGAGAATTCAGTCGCTATGGGGCGTGTCGTAACCAGTTGTTCGTGAAATTTTCCCTGGAAAATTGATATCCCGACCAGGTGACACAAACTTGCCTCCCCGTAGCCTCGATTGACACCAATGCACTTTTTTCTATGGGGCTACCTTAAATCAAAGGTATACAGTAACAATCTTCCCCTTCTGGACCGATTAAAAGAAAATATCTGAGAAAAAATGGTAGCCTTCCTCCCGTTTAGAAGAGTGCCAGCGAAATAACGGATCACACTTGGAAAATATAATTTATTAAACCTATCCATTATTTTATTACGGAATTTTTATTCTGAAAAATACTTTTAGGACGTCTTGTATTTTATATCCAATGTCAATTGAAACGCCAAGAAAATTAAATTATTATGATTATTATCTAGGTACCTACCAACATAAAATTAGTTTATTATTTTAAATCACCTTACAGCAGAATTCCAATATTAATTTTATTCAAATATGTGGCAGTAGAATTCTTTGTAATAATGTATATTTTCAAAGGGATTTTAACACTTCTCTTCAAGAAAGGACGTTTTGTTTATAATGACTCGTATCCATGAATGAGATTTCTCTCATCACCCCGATTTTTTTCGCACGAAATATAATGACTCATTTAGAACGCACGTATCTTTAGCGACTCAGATCAAAATCTCATGGACATGGGTCATATGATTATGTTTTCTACTGTTAATAATAATGTTAATGAATAATAAAAACCAATTCGACTTACCTCTTTAATGAACGTATCGTTGTCAAGGAACACGTACTGTTCACACGGCATCGTGTTATTCTTATCGAATAAATCTGCGGAACACACTTCTTCATCTCCCGGGTTCCTTTTTCGTGTAAAGTTTCCACTGACTGGAGCATACCTGGAACACTTGTCGTCTTTGGGAATGGCGCTGGACATCCAGGATGCCTCGTACGTCGTGTCGTTGCATTCTGGAATGAGGCACCTGAAAAAATCAATGTTAGTTCCGCGTAATAAAATGTTTAACAATGTCTTAGAAACAGCCTGAAGTTTTGATGAATTAAGTGTACATTTCTTGAACTTTTGCGAAAGATTAATTTAAATGAAAATCCAGGATGTAACATGATAATGTGACATTTTTGTTCTAAAGATTCTGTATTTATGACAGATCCACAGATCGCCGTTTGTATACCCTTCTCTTTACCGTGTGTTGTCTATGACTTTTAAACTATCTAGGAGTGTTAACGTACTGCTATGTGCTCGCTACACTGATCTGTTATTGTACAGATACTGTTACCAAAACAGCTGTTGTGTGTTTCAGTGCTTCGTGCGAATCAGTGAAGAAGTTTCCCGAAGTTCAGGAGAGCTGTGATTACAGCAGACAAAATTCAGGTAAGTCTTGCTACTTGGTTGGTCTTTGAGCCTTCATTGTTTAGTCCCTATACCAAATTCTTACCATCCTTCCTACATTCTATTTCACCACCCCCTTGTGTAAACAGGTACAGTTACTTAATTGTCAGAAATCTAAAAACTAGAATACTGGATACGAATGTTTTATAGGTAGGTAAATAATTATATATACATGATTTTGAAATTTTTTATTAAAAATATTATTTTCTTTCTTTTTTTTTGAAAGTTGAAACGTCAAAATGATACGTTTTTAATTAAAATATTTTTATACTCAAATACGATTACGATTTTTTGGTAGATTTCGATAGAAGTGCTATATCTAGAAAAACGTACGAGAAAGAAGTATGAAATATTAGACCTAGAGAAAAATGTAAAGATCACAGTTTCACTTACAGACAGAATCTACCTGTATTTTGCGACCAAGGCTGGAATAGTTAGTATCTATGTCTTTCACGCCCTTCAAATATTATTTCGTTAGAAAATATCTTTAATAAAAGAATGGTTTTATGAACAGTATGCCACAAGTTTTTCTTCTTCTTTCCTCTTTCATGTCAGTATTAATATTTGGAGCGCCTAATTAAATCCATTGATACTGCATGTTCAAAATCAGGGTTTGTTCCAAAATACCCCAAAGCGGACGTAGTATAAGTTGCTATTCCCCCTAAAATGAAATCAGCAAATCACAACGTGGTCTAAAATCCAGTATGGCTCCCAGAACGATATACGTAGAAACAAAAATTCATTACAGAAAAAATGCTGATGTAAAAACAAACATTTTGTACATTTGCATTCAAAATGTACTTTTTTATCCATAACTAAAAAACACATAAGCTCGTTTTAGGGGGTTTTAGTGGCTTCAATCAGATGAGATTCGACTAGTAATGCATCTCCACAAGTCCTGGTCCTGGGTCGCTCTCACAGCTGACTCCAGGATCCCTCCAGCCAGATGAAACACATCTGTCCACCGTCGTGGCACACTTCGAGGTCTTCTTCGGCCCAGGGTTGTTTCCAATCTCTTTTTGTAGGCAGTCACTATGAGGCATAATGTGGCTAAACAATTTTTTGTTTATAAGGTTTATCTGTTTGTATTAGTGATGGTAAACCGTTACGTGACTGTGATTGTGTCGATGATTGGTAACTAAGATTTAACTGTCGGAGGCTTACTTTCTTGTGTACCAGTTATTGCTCGAAGAATTACGTTAATCAGTTATCAATCACAGTCAAAATAACAGTTTTATCATCACTAGTTTGTATTCTGTGGTTGATTTGTCCATGGGTTGCGTGTGACGTTTGTCGCTGTTGCAGACTGTCCAGGTAAGTCTTTAAGATTTAACAATTTTATACATGTATTTCGTCAATCTTGGACCGGTCTCTAGATTTATATTTTATTGTCTACCTTATCTGGTTTAATTGATCAAAACAATGTCCTCGTCAAAGTGGCGATCACATGTAAGGATAAGTGATTCCAAACTCGAGGTTAATGTCATGGCCAGGGTCCATCACGTTCCCCTGACCTGTTTCCGCTGTAATATTTAATACGATTTAGGACTTGCAGCCGGGTGAGGCATTGCGTGATTCTGACAGATGCAAGGTAGAATATGCTAGAGGGTTTGAAGAGAGTAAATCGAGGTTTCGTCAAGAACTCCGATCTGCTCAAGCGTGGCAGGAATCTGGAGTTGTTTAGGGCCTTTGTTCGAGTGTGGTTCTCCAGATGGGAGATCCTCCGGAGAACTGCTGCTGCTGAGTAGCGTTATTACTATTATTATTCTATTTTCTCTTATTCTGGTTACTAGTGTTTACTTTGATAATCCTGCTTTTGTTTCTCTTTGATAATCTTCATTTTCCAACTATTGTGTAATATCATTGTTACTCATCTCTCGTTCACTTTGTTATTTTTATTTTCTACCTTCTGTTCAAATATGCGATGTACTATTCTTGCGGGTTAAATTCGCCGGCAGTGGTGCGTGGAGGGAGAGTCTCCTATGTGTTTTTCTTTTGTGTCGTCTCGTTTCCCGGAAGGGAGTGCCTCTTTACTTCCTCTCTGCTACCCGGCCTCGTTACACCTTCAACAATTCCATCTATGTTATTCTATTCTATTTTAATTGTATTATTAATATTATCACTTTTATATATAATGAGGGCAAAATTTGTTTCGCCAGCTGTGCGGTATCGCCCTGTCATACATGCGGGGCGCTATCGAACGACTGCATAGTAGTATTAAAAAAATGCCAACCAGGCGTCGAATTAATAGGACCGATATAGGAGCCTTGAGTTTATTGCATCGATCCTGGGTAAGCGGTGGGTGAGAAATATTGGAAAGGTGTACCTACTGGAAATACATAATTGTTAATATATAACATTATGCGAGTAGGTTCATATGGATTAGTAATCTATCTACTGTGCTATAAACATATCGACATTTCGTCTTATTTAAAAGATTGTTTATTTTGTACACCCAAGCGATTGCATTTATACCGCATCTATTTAATACCCCTAGTGAGTTTCCCTATTCCGAGCCATTTCTTTTCAGTTCTGGATTTTTAAGACAGACATTGTGACTTGCTCGTCTCATCTTTTGCGAGTTCTTGTGCCCTGTCGGTCTGATATTCACTAATGTTTTAGTGATTACTGTTGCGCATTTCTCTCTCCACACGGTCTGACTACCGAAGTCTGCCTATTATCCAAAGTAAAGAGCTCATCATTTTAGCGTCTACGTCAAATTTAATTTTCTAAAATCATCCCAAAGACACGCCTCGAAATGTACCATTCAAAAAGGTCAAGTGCACATTCATTCTTCTAAGTCAATAATATATAATGTGTGTATATAAATGTATTTATATATGTGTGTGTAAAATAAATATAAGTCATACAATGCTATTTATGACATATGTTTCTAAAATATTCTACGTGTTTTTTTTATTATCAAATTATTTGATTTATTCACATATTTACCGTAACATATATAATTACCATCAATTTGTAATTTATATCCACTATAGGAGAGTTTTTTTTACCATGGTGGTTCATTGTTATGTTAAATTGTTATTACCATTTTTCTTGCCATATATTATAGATTATTTATGTTTCTGTCGTCAAAACATTAATGTTGATCACAATTGTAAAATAAATTAAATACGCCACACTAAATGTTTTTGTTTTTTATACAGTATTTTGGATTTCTTACATATATTGTTTTAAAGATAAATCAAACATCGACGTGTAATAAATTTTTCGGTATTAAAAATTTTATACCGTCATTATTACAGACGTTGAAATATCCAGGTCGAATTGATTATATCAGATGACATTGAGATCAGGTATAATATTTACAGCAAGGAAGCAGCCAATAAAAAAATATCACAGCTGCACAAGACTGGAGTCATTTAAATATAAAAGAATTTTAAACTTGCTGTTTTCTTCAATGTCATACCGATTATGCTACACCAACACAGTGAGTTGTAAATATAAAGAAGACGGCTTTCAAATAATGGATGTATCGATTTGAAAGTGCAACATACGAGTTCGAAAATTTGTCGTCAATTTACTGTGTTGGTGTATTTCGCCGGATAGATCCAGGTTCGAATCCCGGTATCAACAACTATAAATTGATTTTATATGTATATCTTTCTAATTGATACATTTAATTTGTGTATTGCAAATATCACAGACCTATGCTCTGTAAAATTGCAACTTTACAATAAAAATGTTTTCTCCTATCTAATATTTTAATTTTATTGTGAAATTTTTATACATAACTATGATGGGATTTATGATTTGCCAGAAAGAGAGATATATGAGGCGAAGTCTGATTTGATCACTAACTCGATTTTCATACCTGTACGTGACATCAGGTGCGACGAAGATGTAGTTGCTCGTGTGCAGGCCACCCAGTACCACCGGGATCAACGTCCAAACTAAATGTCGTACTTGGTATTTTCCCACGTTGCCTAAATGTTTGATTATCCCATCTAGATCCACTTCCAATGGGTCCATTGTAAAGATTGATTAAAAAATGTTACTAATACACTCGATAATTTCACTATGAAACAATACTAAAACAATTTTTACCGTTTGAAAATTTTGTTTAAAAATATATCACTAATTTAATTAGTGTAATTAATTTATTAAACGGTCGGTGTTTTTAAAAAGCTGTGATATTTGACCGAGGTTTAGGATATATTCACGATGATGAGCGACCAGTTGTGCTGCTGCAGATACACTGTCCCGATGATGCAGATGTGCTGGAGCAGGAGACGATCCTGATTTATATGAACAGCATATAACTCCTTAGGATACAATGAATATGGTATTCATCAGGGCACATATGTGTTCAAGTGGACCGAGTCGAAAAACTTTTAATATTATTCAATAAAGTTGATTGTTCTGAAAATGTAATTATATGCACGCCTAATGTTAGCGCGGTTCTACATGGAGTACAATTGAATACAGTTATGTCTTCGTTCTAGAACCAACATTAAAATATTGAAACCGAATAATGACATTAGCAAGATTTTGGAAAATAAATCATGGCTTTCTTAATACAGCACTTTAAATATCTATAGATAAACCAGTTTTATGAGCCAGGGGCGTGCAGTGCGTACACGTAAAAAATCTGTACATTGCTTAAGATACTGGGGAAAAAAAAATATTTTTAAGATTTGCAAAATCAACTTTGCGGTTAAACTTTGTTTTATTAACCGCTTAATGATTTAAATGCATCTACCGGTTTTGAAAAATATAATTTTCTTCTTCAGTATGTCATCAACTAATCAAAAACATATGTTATATTGTATCTTTAACAGAATTTAAAAAAATATATATATTTAGTATCTCACTGAAATTGTTACTTGATACAAAATTATTAGAATAGTTTTAGAATGGGACTTAAAATTTAGTTGGTTTTTTATAATATTTTGGTTAGTTTTAAATTCTTTATTTATTTCTAATGATTCTAAATTATTTAATTTAAGACCGACGTTGTTTATATGTAAAATAGACAATCCCAAATTTTTATTAAATATATAATTTAAATTAAATTTAAAAGAAATAGATTCTGTTAAAAAAACAATATAATATATGTTTTTGATTAGTTGATGACATCTCGAAGAAGAAAAATATATTTTTCGAAACCGGTAGATGTATTGAATGGTGGCGCAACAACAATATTTTTCGATAAAATTGATTTTATATGTATATCTTTCTAATTAATAATTAAAATATCACAGACCGTCTGTTTTGAATAATTACAACTTCACAATAAGAATGTGTTCTTCTAAATAAAAAATGAAAATTACAGTTTACAAATATTTTTTAAATTAAAACAAATTCATTTTGCTCTGTATGATTGTTATGCAAATTGAACAAAAACATTACAAATGAGCAAACAGTTTCGCATTATCGGTATGATGTTGCACACGGCAAGAGTGGCGGAATTAAAAACTCTAGCCGTGGATTACGCTAATCCATGTAATAAGTCTAAATTCAGCGAACGAGCATTTGCGGCGGCAGGCCCAAAAGCGTGGAACTATTTGCCCTCCGTCGTAAGAGACAGTGCATCAGAGACTTTATTTAAGAAGAAACTAAAAAGGCACCTTTTCTAAAAATCATTTCCATAAGTGAAAATAAAGATTTTTAATTTAAAAAAACGAAGATAATTGTAGAATTATAAACAGTTTATGTGTAAAGCGCTCTTAAGGTGAAAGTTTTTACGAAAATTATTCATTATTATTATTAAGAGCTATAATTTTATAAGGCTATTTAAAATAATTAAATTATATTTAGCAATATTTGAATATGTACATGAAAACACAATTACTGGATTTTCACATATTATTAAATAACTGTTATTAAATAAATAATAGATATCTCATAGAAACGGAGCTATTTTTTATTCATGGAAAAATATGGAAGTATGGGTAATTAATTACAAGACTAACGACCTGTCCTTGGACATATTTAAATATTGCTAATAGTATACTGGTCAAAATAATAAAATATATCAAAATATTGATTTTTCAGGCGTATTCTAGTATAAATGTGTTAAAAACCTTTTACAGATAAAGAATATAGCTTTAAATGATTTAAAAAAATAATTAGATTCTCGTTGTAACATATATGCTGTTTCAGGGAAATGAATATCAAATATAGTCCATAGACGGCGATAGTGTAGTGGTATTCGAAGTGTTTCCACAAATTAACATATATACAACTTTCAAAAATTTGATAGATATGGAAATTGATTGGATGGAATAGTGAACGTTACATTGTGTAAAGTGATCACTTAAGCCAACCGATGACAGGTCGTAAGCCCTGTAATTACCCATACTTTTCTAACAACTTCACAATAAAAATGTGTTCTACTAAATAATAAAGTTGTATCATTGTGTCCAAAATTTAATAAAAATGAATTGATAATTCTGTTGTCTGCTGTCAGTTTACTCAAAGGTATTTGAGATTCTGTAAAAATAAGGCAAATGGCTCTTTCAAATAATGGTACGATTAAATGTATTAATATCAAAAAGGTAACATATAGGTTCGAAAATTGTCGCTAAAAATATTGTCGCTGTAGCATAGTTGGATAATGCACATTCCCCGGTTAGGAAAGAGATCCGAGTTCGAATTCCGGTGGCGCAACAACAATATTTTTCGATAAAATTGATTTTATGTGTATATCTTTCTAATTAATATATTTAATTCATATTTGTTATTTTCACGTCACGGTTGATTCCTCTGTATAGTGCAGTGGTTAGTATTTTCACCTGAGACCGGGGTTCCGTTCTCTGTCAGAGACATTTTAGAATCCAAATAACATATTCTATGTACCGGTGATATGATGCACGTGCGGGGTTAGCATGTTACACATGTGTCAGTCATGTAACGTGTATTTTTTAGTTGGCATCAATTATAAATGAGGGAAAAAAATGTGTAACTCACTTTCTAAGGAAATATGCACGGCCTTGTGGAAAATTATAATTAAAGTCCATTATGGCACTGCATGCGATGTGTTTATAACCCACTTTATAACCTAATTTGATTCGTGCTCCGCTGTAGTTGCAGACGGCGTGATAACTTATTTACTAAATAGCAATTTTATGTTATCTGTTCTCATTGACTAAAAAAAAATTAAACACCTCAAATTTATCACGATTCGCCTTGATGCAGGAAAAAATATACATACATGTTATAATAGGATGACCATATTCAATACAGATAGGAATACGTTGGAAAAATTAAAAAAATGGTAAACTATAATAATAAAAAAAAAGATATATTTTATAATAAAAATAAGTAATCGAATTTAAAATAGCAAAACAATATGTGTGAATTTTAATTAGTGAACCTATATGTATGTTATAAAAGTTACAATCACAGACTACAAAATATATGGAGATGAACTAACGCTAATTACTTGTTTCAATATTGTGATTTTGGTGTCAATCACGTGATCACTTTGGTACCACTTGCGCAATCAAATAGCTACGCCTTCAATATCAATAGTTTCTCCAAGCTCTCTTCCCTTCTCGCAAGATGCCCAAAAAAATTGAAAGATTTATTATAAATTATGAAAGAAAGAGTCTGCCCTAGATGTTCAGTTCCTGTAGAATAGAGAAATTCGTGCGTCTAGAAAGAAAAGGAACTAAAAAATAAATTAATGGGATCATTTTTTCATTATTCAATAAAATTATCGTAAAAACGTATTTTTAAATTATTATTAAGATGTACTCGTATCATAAGCTTTTTAAAAATGAACTTAAATAGGAAAAAACTAAGCATATAAATATTAATTTCTGTGGGTTCTACGCAAAGATTATCTTAGTGAATCTAAAGAAAAATTTAGAAAATTTATTATATTATAATATCTGTAAAGGAAAGAAAACATTTGTTCAATTTACCACATAAAAAAATATAAAGGTATAACATAGTATAAAATTGATGGAATCCAAAAAGTTTTTCAATGATTTTAATTGTGTCGGTCGAGCTTCGTTTAAAAGGTATAGGATTATCGTAAATTAATGATATAATCAATATTAAATACACAAAATACATATAGTATATTGTAAGGTTCGTGTGTCAGTATGTGTGTGTGTGTATGTGTCCGCGAGAGCGCGACACGGGAAGTGACAAGCGTGTGTGTGAGTGCGGGGAATATGATAAAATGAGTCACCGGACGAAGAGTTTAATTATTCAAACCACTACGTGGAATATAATAAGGATTTGTCAGGAGACAAATCCCTAACCTGTAACAAAAAAATAATTCTGGCAGCTAATATCACAGTGGCGCAGTCGGTAGAATCTGCACAGCGGATTATAGTTGATGCAGATTACGACTGGCGCATGAGGTTATTGTCTATGTTTATTGCGTGGGATGGAATAGACTCCACCTCTGATATAATCAGCGTTGTCCTGGCTACTTTGCTAGACTAAAGTCTGAAATTACATTTAACACATCAATATTTAATTACTATCATTATAATTCTGCAGTTTATTAATAGCGTTGGGTCACCCGACCAAATTAGATTTGGAATAACAAGTGCAAATGTCAGATATTTTCATTTCATTTGTAATAGCCCGTAGCGGGGTTATTAAAATATAATACACGGTGTGCATAAAGTACAAAGGGAACTGATTTATAATAATTATAAAGTCATTATGTCTATGAGTCGTAATAGCAATGAAGTGGTGCTTAAATGAGATTATCGATTATGATTAAATAGTAAATAACATAATAATATGGAATTAAATTTGAACGGAAATAATTTTAATGTGAATTTTTTTTATTTAATATAGTTAGTCAGGATAAAAATTTTTGGTGTTTCGATGAGAAAATCCAGCTTTTCTTTCAGTGGTGGTTACTTATATGATTTTTATAAAATATTTTCATCAACTTGAGGTGTTAAAAACGCCCTATATTTAAATTATATTATATATAAAGTATGATAAATATTAAGTTTTTCTCTCTCTCTTATAGTATCTATACCACCGCTCGACAATTAATTTCATTGCATATTTTATTTTATGGATTAGTTAGTGTGCGTCCGTCTTGATGAAGATTTAAGTCATGCATCAAAATTGATTGATATTAAATTAATTATTATTATTATTTTTTAAATTAGTATATTAATAAATGAATGTATTAATATTTTAAAGATAACACATTATTATTTGTGAATATGTAATTTTTTTCAGAAAAAAGTTCTGTTATTCTATTATACGAGTATATTATAAAAATTAAATCCATCAATTAGAAATATATAATATCTTAGCTGCCACCGAGATTTGAACCATAATCTCTTCCTATCTGGGGAAGTGTGTTATCCAATTACACTACGTAAGCTTTGTAGATAGTCGATAAATTGTCGAAATGCAGTTAAAAATACAACATAATTTTTTAATTAAAATAATATAATGATATAAAAAAGTTGATTGTTATTGTAATACAAATTAAATGCATCAATTAGAAAGATATACATACAGCTGACGTAATGTTATTGGATAAGGTACTTCTCCGGATAGGAAGAGATCCTGATTCAAATCCCGATGGCAGCTAAAATATTTTTACGGTAAATTGAGTTTGTCTATATGGCATGTATATCTTTCTAATTGATGCATTTAATTTGTATTGACGATATTCATATTTATAAAAAGAGTATTCTGTTTTGATAGATAAAGTAACAAATAAATTAAGATACTTTCCTTAAAAACACCCTGTATTACTCACATTTAGTGATCTGTAATTGAGAACGTGATGCATATCTGAACTACACCACTGACATGATTTTGTTTTGTGAAAGGAAACGCGATGTTTTGATTAATGGGAATAATAATTATTGTGCACTTGCGTATGCTTTTTTTAAAATTCCCATTACCAAGGTTCCCATATAATGATGGCATCATGGTGTAAAATTTAGGTTCGATTATCCTATATATACAATGTAAAAAAAAAAGATTAATTTATTAGGATTTGTATTGTCTGCGAGGAGATGGAAAATTAATGAAAATTAGAATGTAGTATTAGGAGAACACATTCTTATTGTGAAGTTGTAACTATTCAGAACATAGCTCTGTGATATTTGAAATATTAATTAAATATATTAATTAGAAAGATATACATATAAAGCCAATTTTATCGAAAAATATTGTTGTTGCGCCACCGAGATTTGAACCTGGATCTCTTTCCTAACCGGAAAAGGTGCATTATCCAACTATGCTACAGCGACAATATTTATAGCGACAAATTTAGTAATAATTAATACATTTAATCGTTCCATTATTTGAAAGAGCCATTATCCCGGTGGTGCAACAACAATATTTTTCGATTAATTTATTTTATATGTACATCTTTCTAATTAATATATTTAAATCAAATTTAATGTAATATTGCTAAATTTACAAGCAAAAAATACATTTTTAACTTAACGCTAATAAACAGGTGTTATTCGTTTGGATTCCTGCACATAAGATTTCAAACCTATGTTCTGAATCATTGCAATATCTGATTATGTATTTAATAAGTGTAGTTCAACCCATAAGCAGATTGGTTTTATTTTACTCTTCGTCTTACGTTTACCTTACGATTTACCTTTAATTATTATCTCGAATATCACGTTCTTGATACAAATTTCATCTGCGTCAACATCCAACTTCTTTTACAATGAGTCATCTTCAGTTTTTGTCACTCCACTGCGTGGATGAAGGACTCCCCTTGACTCTGCTACTCTCTCTTTCTCTCTCTCTAGTCCTTCTCCAATCTTTTTAATCACAACTTTTTGTATCCTCTATGACGTGGATACCATTCAACAGTACTATAATTTCTTTTAAAAACAAATTAAATTAATATGAATTAAATATATTAATTAGAAAGATATACATATAAAATCAATTTTATCGAAAAATATTGTTGTTGCGCCACCGGTATTCGAACCTGGATCTCTTTCCTAACCGGGGAAGGTGCATTATCCAACTATGCTACAGCGACAATATTTTTAGCGACAATTTTCGAACCCATATGTTACCTTTTTGATATTAATACATTTAATCGTACCATTATTTGAAAGAGCCATCTGCCTTATTTTTACAGAATCTCAAATACCTTTGAGTATCACAGACCGTCTGTTCTGAATAATTACAACTTCACAATAAGAATGTGTTCTCCTAACAAATTAAATGTATTAATTAGAAAGATATACATATAAAATCAATTTTATCGATTAATATTGTTGTTGCTACCGGGATCCAAACCGGGATCTCTTCCTATCTGGGGAAATTTTATTCACCGATTATGCTACACCAACACAGTGCAATAACGACAAATTTTCGAACATATATGTTATACTTATCAAATTGATACATCTATCGTTCCATTATTTGAAAGCCATATTTTTTTACAGAATCTTAAATACCTTTAAGTAATCCAATAGAAGACGCCAGAATTAATAATTCGTTTTTATTAAATTTTGGACATATTGATACAACTTGTAAATTATTAAGGAGAAGACATTGTTTTTGTGTATATCTTAAAAAAGTATCACAGGCCTATGTTCTTAATAATTACAACTTCACAATTTTAATAGTACAATGAATATTTATTTTAATAATTCCTATAATACGTAAGCGTAATAAAAAAATTAATTTGCATGTGTTTATTTATCTAATATTACGAAAATTTCATCACGAGCTTTCTCTGTGTACTTTTTAGTTTTTCCATCATCATTTTGCAATAACGTAGATAATAATGTCATTGTTGGTAAAAAAAACATCGCAGACGTATGATTGTGTAATAAAATAAGAATCTTAATCTTCGTACTTAATTTCACTTCAAGGGGACAAAAAGAAAATATTTTTCCAAATTCAGCTTGTATGAAGAAATAATTTTCACTTTCTATGTTTCGTCATGAGCCATAAACAAATCGTGTTCAATTGAGTAAAAAAAACAACGTTCAAATGGAAGGAAACAAACATATTATTTAAAGCTACAATTTTATATTCGATTTGTGAAGACTTGTGAACTTATACAAGGAGGTGTCATATATGTTCTCTATGAGATGTTTATGAGATTTTTGAATAGAAGTTCTTTGGGCCAGGAATGACATTCTGAAGATTCTCTCGCTTTACGTAGTCAACCACAAAATAAGTCTCAGAGATATGATATATTTTACGATTGTTTTACGTCAAACGTCAAATGTCAGCCCATTGCTCATTGACGTTCCGTTCGTCAGTTTGGAGAATTTGAATCTCCCCAGCGGTGGTAAAAATGGTTTATTAAATGTAGCGCCTAATTCCAAAATTCCCTAAAACGAGTTTATATGTTTTTGAGTTATGGATGAAAATGTATATTTTGAAAGTAAATAAACAAAATATTTGTATTTACACCAGCATTTCTTAAAGAGACAATTCTGTAATGCATTTTTTTTTGTATATATCTTTCTAGCAGCCATACTGGATTTTAGATCACGTGATCATTAATAAGCGTTGTGATTAGCTGTTTCATTTCATTTTAGGAGGAATAGCAATTTATAATCTGTTCGTCTCTTTCCGTGTCGAAAGATGGGCGTCTGCTAAGAAAAAGAAAAACAATGTGATTACTAAACAGTTGTGTATTTTTAATTATTAACTCTAAAATTTAACAAAATAATTTATAAATAACTTTTTTAAAATTTCAATTTTTATTAAATTGAAGTATACTACTTCTTAAATATTTTCAAAATTACTTTATGGCAACATCTGATATAATTAATAAGAAAAAAAACACTTTTAATCTGTAAACCCGTGGTACGTAAATTTCTAATGTCAAAATGATGGTTTGTTTCCAAAGGATGATTGAAAAATTCAGAATAGTTATTACTATTTAGACATCTTAAATGCTCCTTAATTCTAATACCAAAATTATTTTAAGTTTTACCTATATACAAAATATAGTGTGTAAACATTATAAAAAACCAAATTCATTTTGAAAATAGTTACTTTTTAAATTTGTTTTCACAATAGTTCCTAATTAGAGTTACCCACCACTGATATTTATAGTTTCGTTTTTTTTGTTTATGCATATATTTTTAATTTTTAGTATGCAATTCGTATTCTAAACCATTGGTCTTGAAACATTTTGATTTATCAATAAATAGCGGTTTAAAAAAAGTATTTTTTATTATTATTCATCAAGTATATTAGTTTAATAATAATTATATTAAAGAATTTTGAAAATGAATGTATTATATAGTATTTATCATATATATATATTTTTTTTCATATATGTGTAACTGAAGCGTTTTATAATATGCAACGAAGATTTTTTTCATGCAAATATGAGAAAATAAAATATCTAATATTTAGGTTTTTATTGACCAATTACGCAAATGGGAGAAAGCGTCGCATTATTCACGAATAAGTATTTTAACACAAGTATTATAAATACAAATTTATTCACGCTTATACATGATTACATTGTTTTAGCATAATCGAAGCGATTTGGTACTTAAATCGTTTAGAATCTTTAATCGTTTAGGAAGTAAATTTTTATATTCAGAAGCATCACAAAAAAATGATTGACACAATTTATAACATATTATTGTACTATTTGTTAACTAATAAACTTAAAATAATGTTGTATTTAATTTATAACTAGACAATTCACCCGTGCAATTCACATGTTTCTTTTTATAACTACTCTGAACTGTTTGAGAACAAGCAAATGAAATATGCACGTAAAAAATATTTATAAAAGTTGGTAGTAAAAACGAACTATTATTAAATGTGGTTAATACTGGCACAAATTATCAAAATAAATAATTCGTAACATATCATTTGTCTTATATAAGCCATATGTAAGCCTTCTTAATAGTGTATATTAAAATTACAATTCCGTGATTTCGAGATTAGATTTTAATGTCCCGAAATTACAGGATTGAAAAATACTAATTTTACATATATAAAATGCCAGAAAAAAACTATAACGATAAATATAACGTACTTACAGTTAAGTAAGTAAATAAGAAATCAATTAAAAAAATATATACGCAAATAACAATTTGAATGTGAAATAATTTTATTATTATAAATATATAATATACCCAAAGCATGTATTTTTCATTATTTAATCGTGATTTAATTTTGGTACCTCGAAATTAATCTAAAAAATTAATCCTAAAAGATTCTGAATTATACATAGTAATACAGGGATACACAAATACTGTTATTTGGGCCAGGATTAGATTTCCCGGTGGTGAATATATTCTAGGATTAAATTAGTCTAAATTTGTAATTCCATTTAACTCTGCACTTCATAGTAATGAACATTTATATAATGTCGGTTTAATTATTAAATTTTTATTTTTTTATTTCTTGATTAATTGAGAAATATTATAGTCGTAGAATATATACGAAAATGTTCTGTTTTACTTTTCACAATTCATTCGTGAGTTAGAATCATTCGTAAAGCATTTCAAAATAATCTATTTCAAACATGAATTAAATATATTAATTAGAAAGATATACATATAAAATCAATTTAATCGAAAAAATATTGTTGTTGCGCCACCGATGTAACGATTAAATGTATTAATATCAAAAAGGTAACATATAGGTTCGAAAATTTGTCGCTAAAAATATTGTCGCTGTAGCATAGGAAGTTAGGAGTTAGGAAAGAGATCCAGGTTCGAATCTCGGTGGCGCAACAACAATATTTTTCGATAAAATTGATTTTGTATGTATATCTTTCTAATGAATATATTTAATTAATATTTAAAATATCACAGACCGTCTGTTCTGAATAATTACATCACAATAAGAATGTGTTCAGTTTTAAAAAAATATATAACAAGTTGCATAATTTTTAAAATATTTTTTATTCTATATAGTTTTGTTTATTTACAAATAATTAACCAAATAAATTAAATTTTATAATACAATACAGAATAATTATGTCAATTTGTTATTAATCATTTCATTAAGTACAAAATTCTTATTTCTCTACCAGAACTATTTATATCGTACTGTATAGGAAAGATATTGCACTATTAGATATCGGATATTTTCTATAAATAACCTTAAAATAATCAGTTTTATTAACTGAAGGATTATATTACGTTAATGTTGAGATTCGTCTAGAAGTTTACTGTTTAGATCACAAATTGAAATAGAGTTTGAAATGGAATGAAATTTCGGAACATTTTGTAGAAGGTTCACGATTATGTGTAAACTTCGCCTGTATTTGTGTATTATTAGGAGTTAAATTTGATTACATTAATGTTTTATATTTTAAAATTTTAGTAAACGATTGCTTAGCATTGCACTTTGTATAGAAAGAAAAACATTTAAAAAAAAAAAAAATTATATACATATCTCACATAAGATGCGAATGTTCATAAAACATAAATTTTATGTACTTATAGGTACTGAATAAAGTGTGTAGTCGCTTTTTTATATTACTAAGATTACTCTAGTACAAAATTAATTATAATTCAGCTTAATATAAATTTCTTTTATGACCATTAAAGTGTGCAAGTATTTTGGAATATAATAAATTATATGCCTCGAATATGCATTTGACGTAGTTTTTGGTGCCATGGCATTCATACTGGTGATGGTTATTTCGTTAATTAAACTGTTATTTATCCGTTATTTAAATGTTGGTGTAATGATGATTGGTAATTGAGTATTTTTTTGAGTATCTCAACATTTATTTATTTATAACTTTCAATACGTTTAATATTTCATGTCCCTGCTCGCCTCATTAGATCAGAGTCTGTGACGAGACAGACAGTGTTTTCTCTGTATAATTTATATTTGTTCTTTTGTAATGGGTTGCTTGCAGTGGCTCAAGTAATAAGGATATAGATGTATACCTTACTGAAAATGGTAAATAAAAGGATTGTTTCCGTGAATGGTTTCAATAACCGTTGTTCCCGGGTTTTCTATTGACACTATGGTCAGTGGTCATGTATGCTGAATGAACATTACCACTAACCTTGATTGATAGTGTTGGTTCTCTGGCTTGTCTGATCTTATTGTTCTTCTTATCTCTGGGTAGGCTTCGGACCGACCGAAATGCGCACTTCAGACGCTCGGATTATTGAGTTCCTTGCCGGACGACGTACTTCGGAGCGGCAATATTCACACACATAAAATGACCAATACTAACCAACAATAAATTCCAGGGTGCCAGTCGAAGGAACAAAAGGTGCGTAAACAAGTATAACAGTTGTAATAACTAGTTCATTAAAATAGAAATAAAAGTAGAGTGAATTCATGGATATTTAATGACCCTGCATGCGCCCATAGACATGGACGTGTAAAAAATTACCTATCAACCAAATAGGGCCCAAACCAAAGCAACCAATCAACAGACGCAGTAAGACAATATGCATTCGAGACAGACACTGTCCAAGCAGTTCTGTCCGTCTATATCTATATCTATTTCATCTTCTCATAGACATCTCCATTCAACAGCACCCACCACGAGCGAGCCACTCCAGAGTTCAACGCGCATTTAACTGTATAATTCATCACATTTTGTAAGTGCATTTTTATTTCTACTCCCCGCACTAGTTTCAAAAACAGACACCCTACACCGCGACACATAAACAACACGCGTGAGACTAGAACATGTTAAGAGTTTCTGTCTCACAGCAACAAAACCTTCAGAGACAATCGCGAGTCACTTTTAAATAACCTCAACATCTACATAGTTGACTTCTACAGATACATTAGTTACAAAAACTCAAACAAGAAAGCTTGACTAATACATTAGAAAGTTTACCCAACAGTTAAATCTTAGTTACCAATCACAGTCACATAACAATTATCCATACTAATTTATACACATACTGAAAATAAAAAATGCAGAATTTATGTATAATAATTTATGCACATTTGCAAGCGTTTGCACAAAATATTGTAATACTGTATTAGCCCAAATACAAGGCGATGTTTTTTTTATCACAAAAAATGATATTCGCGTAATGTTTGGGACATAAAGAATTGTGTGTTCACTTTGCACATTATCATTTGCGTTCATTATTAGCTTTTCCTCTACGATGATGTAAACTGAATTGACATTGCCTCTAATTATGTGAATATCTCTGTAAATATACTAAATACATTGTTCATATTTAAGATATTCCTCTATAATATATCTATGTATTGAATAAAATAATTACAATATATAAATATTAACCATACGCAACAATAAAAAATGTTTTCTCGAAGAAACTGGTGTGAATTTGTCATTACGTGTATGTGTACGTTTGGAGAGGTCACTTTTGCGGCAAAGCGAGCGCTGGCCGAGTTAGACGTGTCTTTTGCGTCTTTATGCTGTAGTTTTGTGATGAGCAATACTTTTTTTTCATTTTTTACATAATAATTGATATATATATATTCATGTTTATCCGACTTAAAAATCACAAAGGTCAACATGTACACTCAGTTTACAGTACAGGAACGCACGTTTTTATTTTAGCATCGTAAGGAAAATGTTAAGGGTAGTTTGATGCATGTCTTAGTATTGTTCGTTTTTAACATTTTTAACTCGTTAAAATGTATCCAAGTGATAAATATGAATATGATGAAATATTAATTAATATATACAACTTTATAAAATTTGATAGATGTGGTAGCGTGGGTAAATAGGTGAATGTTACATTGTGTAAAGTGATCACTTAAGCCAGCCGATGACAGGTCGCAAGCCCTGTAATGCCCAAGACTTTTATACTTTTTCATATATAGTTTCGTCTCTGTGAGACATTTTAATTTTTATGTATCCAAGTGAAAAATTTATCGAGTTTACAAATAAGGAAAGGCAATAAACGTAGCCACGATATAAATTTCAATCTGATCATAACGGAAGCAAAGGCACAATTTACAAGATTTTTCAAAAATGCTATGTATTGGAAGTAAAGGTACGTTTACAGTGCGTACTCTAACCATGAGGGATTCAAATAACATAAAAAACATGAAACAATAATTTTTTCAAAAATATTGTGCTAAAATTTCATGGGTCGTCTTATATTCGAGCCAGAACGGTAAACAAGAATTCTATTACAATAATCACAAATTAACTATCACAACCGACAAACGGAACAACATTTTTGGTATAACACTTTGAGTCATATCCGAATATTGAAATCATCTATCGGTACTAATACAATTCCCGCAGTATGTACGTCGGTTTCACTTGTAATAACTTAAATTACGTTCACGCATACTTCGAACTAAATAATTTGGCATATTTGGCACATAAATAGGTATGAAGTGTTGCTGTCTGAGTATTTAATTTTTTAACCATAAACCAATTGAGCTGTTTTTAATGATAATTTAATTTGATACCATCATTTACTCTGGAAAAATTTGAAAATATATTTTTTCCCCCGATATGCTTATTTGTTTGATTGTAGAACCTATCGATATTTCCATTCTCAGTCAGATTACAATGACATTTTTATAAAATGATTTGTAATCTTTTAAAAATGTGCTATTGTTTTAAATTACTTTTATGTAATTCAAATTGAATCATTTTTATATTATCTATTTAATTTCAGCCTACGTCACAATACTCAAATTCAAAATTATCGATGGCTATTTATCAATTTTTTACTGTTGTAATTTATTAATTTTTCATTTATAAATTAGCATATACGTATAAAAAGAATAAAATATTTTACTCAGTACTTGAATAGCCCAGTGAGGCTGGTTCAAGACAATGTTGTAATATTTTATTGTGGCTTCGTAGCGGCCACAACATAGCCTATTGCATTTTGCTGGTATTTTATGTTAGTATATCTATTTATATATATATGTTACAGTGGATGTGTATTACCAGTGAGAATATATTTTCACTGACGTTTCAGTGAAATCATATCCGAATACGTTTCCACCAGGGGAAATATATTTCTACTGGTGGAAATATAACTTCACTAGCAGGTTTTAGCAAATGTATATTCTACCCTAACCTATAATTGAACCTAACCTAACCTCACCTAACCTAACCTATGTGTTGAAAAGGAAATAAATGGCTGAGATTATAAACACGGTAGTTTATGCAGTAAATAATATTATTTAATATAAATGAAAATACTATAAGCGAATAAAAGAGACAGTTGTAAACGTCACCCACGCCACCAAAATATTTGTTGCCATGCTGTAGGGCGACACATCGTATTCTCGCTTGTCAACGAATACAAACTCACTAAATGTAACCAGTGAATTTGTATCTTCATTGTTAGATATACACATCCACTGACCGGCTTAGCGAAAATATACTTTCATCAGTGAAAATATATTCTCACTGGTAATACAGATTCACTGTGACACATATAAAGAAGAGTGTCAGTTGATTTGTTTGTTTTTTATACAAATCTGCAGTTTTATTCCGAGTTTGATGAAATTTTGCACACTTGACTTTCAAAACAATAGGAAGATCACTGTGTACATGTGATTTCGAAAAATCACCCCCATCACTCGTTTCCACCCCTTAAAGTAGAATTCAGTACTTCTTGATGAAATTTTTAACGTTTGACGTTCAAAATAAGAAGAAAATTACTGTCTACATCTGATTTCGAAAAAAAAAACTTCCTCCATCCGGTTACTTTAACTAGTTTAATATATGAATCATTTAATGATTCTAGTACATTAGTTTATTAACTCGAATTTGAAGATTTTTGTATTAAATGTTTCATTTAAATTTGAGTCAATGGTGTAGCTAATATATTCGAGTCCCCTAGCAACCGATCAAGCCATTTAATTTTCCTTATAATTCTTGATGTGTTTTGTCAGTATGAAAAAATATTTTTGTGTAGTTGCATCTTTAAGCCACCCGGAGTAAGCCTCGTAAATACATCGTTATAACTTTTAATAGGTTTACTGTTAAACTACCGATATTTAATATAAACATATTAAGATGATCACAGATCATTTGCTGTATTTTCTAAGAATCGAATCAATATAGATATATACTAGTGATGGTAAAATCGTTATTTTAAATGTTATTGTGACTGTTATTGATAACTGATTAACGCAATTCTTCGAGCAATGACTGGTACACTAGAAAGTAAACCTCCGACAGTTAAATCTTAGTTACCAATCATCATCAAATCTCAGTTACCATTCATTTACACAATCACAGTCACGTAACGGTTTACCATCACTACTATATACATTAGATACTTTATCGTTAAAAACATTATAATAATACTCAGTGTACGGATGTAAAATATTTTAACTAAACACAGATCGAAAAATGGATAAATTAAAATGTCACTATATAATTTCACAACCCTAAGATTGCGTGAGGTGCCCAGACGCTGTCTAATTAAATTACGGCAATAGCGGTGCATGCCTTTACCCTTCCCAAACCATGCAGTAACACAGGTCTACTATCATAATTAAACCTGTAATATTTCTGTAAATACATGCTACATAAAACTCATATTTTAAATAATCCTAAAGAAAATATTAGCGCTTAGGAATGACTAGTGCAATACCAATTATGAAAAGGGAATCGTACAAAAACAATTATTTTTTCCATTCAATCCGTTGGTAAAAATACAATTTGTGATATGAAAGACAGAGATCACACACTATTTTCACAGTGGAAAGAATAACAAACATACAAATGTTATTGTCTCTTTCTCACTAATTAATTAAAGAGAGATAAGGAGGTAGGACACATCGTATAGGGCTTAATGAATGCTCTAAATTATGTTATTAATCATTTTTTCAAAATTGAATGCCCAATATTTAGAGTGTGTTCGTGCCATTAAAGCTAATAAAAACATTTTTTCTAACTGTTATTTGCGGTAACACGAGTTGACAGCATGGCTGGGTTTGGCTATTTTATGTCATGGTATGGTAAAGGTTAAAAAAGGCCCTGGATATCGACTGCTCAGGCAGTTGCTACGTCAATGACATAAGTCAATTTAAATGTATTGACGATGGGTGCTTATATGTTTATGGATTCTTCTTGTGTGAAATCTTTTCAGCCTCCTCAACAGTTTCGGGCAGCTTCAGGTTGAGGGTCTCCGGAGACGTGAGCATGAGAGCGGCCGAGACTAGGCAGGATCCGGCAAATAAGTACGACGGCAGTTCTGTCAGATATTCAGCCTGAAAATAAAAAGATATATATGTAAGGTATATTGTTGAACAAAATTGAATATCTGTTAGTTTGTTCTTTATGAAATCTAAACCAAATTTTGCATAGATACTCTTGAACATAGGCAATCTCTCTCCTCTCTCTGGCCATCCCACTCCTTCTTCACCTGACTTCACCTTACCTTGACCAAATTTTACATCACAGTAAATAAGCAAGGGGTTACAAATTAATGTCTAATTAAAACTTAGATTTCTTATTCTCTGACACCATTTTTTTAATTCAAAGTAGGCATGTACGCCATTTTAAAAATATGAATCGTTTGCATACATTTACAACAACGTGTATTATTAATGTGTATTAATAAGGTATATAACGGTGTTAAGAACTTGTAATAACTTTTCAGTAATCTTGCCCGTCAGTTCCAAGCTTTTCGCCGCTTATTATAAAATAAATAAATTAGGATTTCGTAATAATAACTCGAATCAAGTTTGATGTATTTGATTGGTTAGTTTTTCATCACATTCCTTTCGTGGACATGAGCTAAGATGCTTAAATAATGTAATAATGAAAAAAAATATTTTTTTATTTATTATCTTTGTTTTATTAACCACTAAAATGAGTTTAAATACATCTACCGGAGATGTTTGAACAATAGTGGGTTTTCAGAATTTGCTAATCATCTGATAGAAAATGGTCATGATTTTGATAAAAAATTGGGATTGTCAATTTTGCATATAAACGGTGTTGGTCACAAATTAAATAATTTGGAATCGTTGGAGATAAATAAAGCGTGTAAAACTAATCAAAATTTTTTTTTTTTTTTTAAAAATAGATTTTTTTTAAATAGATTCTGTCAAAGAAACAATATATGTTTTAGTTAGTTATGACATCCTGAAGAAGAAAATGGTATTTTTCGAAACTCATTTTAGTGATTAATAAAACAAAGATAATAAATAAAAATATGAATCTTAACCACAAAGATAATATTGCTGATTTTAAAAGTAAAAAAATATATGAATAACCAAATCGCAGATTAATTTTCCATTCGGGTCCGGAAGTCCATCTTACGCAAGCCTACAGACTGTTTGATATTAATGTATCAACTGCCATCCTGTAGTACTAAACATTATTTAACACGTGTGATAGTCAAAGTTGTGAAAACTCGGTTTTTCTAATGGTTCCGTAGCGCAACGAACTCACTTGACACTACGTCACTGATTATACAAAAAAAAATGGGGAAAACTTATTTGATGATAAATTCCTACATTAGTCACAAATCTTATATATACGTAATAGCTCAATATTCATCTGTGTGTCACGCATAGGGGAATTTGAAAGGAAACTCATATTTATTTATTAGAAATTTTCAAAACAGGTGGATATAATATTAGAACTTTAAGTGACATTAAGGCTTTTAAAAGGGATGTTTCAAATTGGTCATTGAAATTATGTAGGGCAGATATTGAGAGTAAACTGTGTTATATTATGAAATAATTATTAGGAGAACACATTCTTATTGTGAAGTTGTAATTATTAAGAACTACGTCTGTGATATTTTAAATATGAATTAAATATATTAATTAGAAAGATATATATTGTCGCTGTAGCATAGTTGGATAATGCACCTTCCTCGGTTAGGAAAGAGATTCAGGTTCGAATCCCGGTGGCGCAACAACAATATTTTTCGATAAAATTGATTTTATATGTATATCTTTCTAATTCATATTTAAAATAATTCTTATAACTGTATTTTGTATATTATATTGACTACATTATAGATTTCATCCTACATATTTTTCTTTACCTTGTATATGCTTATATTATTTTACATATTGTATTGCACATTGGTATTTTTTTCTCTCATTTTATACATTTTCACGTTTACTTGCCTCGTATGTTTCATTCTCTATTTGATTGTGTTTTGCCATCAATGAGGTATTTGGTTTTGTGAAATATAATTTGTTTGCCAATTTGCCCTAAAACAGGGCAATACATTTTAAAATCTGTGTAAAATATATGTAATAAAGTTTTTTTTTTAGCTGTACAATGCCTATATGTTATATGTGTTTAAATAAATAAAAAAAAATGAAAATAAAATAACCCATCTGTTCTGAAGGTACATTTTGAAAATAGACAACAAATGATTATTATTTGTAATATTTAACGCTAACACGTGGCGGTGTTTATTTATTTTAATAATAAATAATTAATTAATTCACTTAGTTCTTATCACGCTGATATATTTTTGAAGCCGGTTGGTGAATATAATTAATTCACAGTGGTTAAAAACAAAGTTAATGAATTATTTTATTAGGAGAATACATTCTTATTGTGAAGTTGTAATTATTCAGAACAGACGGTCTGTGATATTTTAAATATGAATTAAATATATTAATTAGAAAGATATACATATAAAATTAATTTGATCGAAAAATATTGTTGTTGCGCCACCGGGATTCGAACCCGGATCTCTTTTTTAACCGGGGAAGATGTACTATCCAATTATGCTACAGCGACAAATTTTCGAATCTCGGTGGCGCAATAACAATATTTTTCGATAAAATTGATTTTATATGTATATCTTTCTAATTAATATATTTAATTCATATTTTAATGAATTATTTATTATATTATGATAATTAATTAGATTATTAAATCTATTAAGATTATTTTTTTACAAAAATACTGTTACGTATAGAGAAAATTGAAAGGTAACTGATACATTACATTAGAGTAATGTGTCAATTTTCTTTGAAATATACGAATTAGAGATTAACGTGACCTTTTTTTTTGATGACGCTTTTTTCAAATTCTATTGTCAGATATTTGATAATTGGAATACTATATAAATAGATAATTTTGTCTAATTTATTAGTTAGTTATTAGTTTTGCTGCTTAAATTCGTTTTTTATATCATACACATCGCTGGAAGCATTAAGTCTTATATAATATATTAAAAAATATAATTTACAAAGAAATTAATTGTACAAACGAGTATTTTATGAATTTGTTATTTCATTATGTAACTCTTGTATGCGTTTTAAACTTTAGCTTTTTATTATAATATTTTCTATAGCGTTAATTAAAAGATCATTATAATTTTCATTTATATCATCATCGTAATCACTTTCAGATTATAGCTTTTAGAGCAGCCCGTCGGCCTCTTGCGTTTGTCCAACAATTGTCCGTCCTCCGAGCGATTTTGCCTGCCATTCTATAATATTATTTTCCAGTCTCTTTGTGTGAGGCCCCAGTATACATCTTCAATCCCCGCCTTTGCGCGTTAATTAAAATATGAACAAATACATTTTAAACGATATCGATTTTTGAAATCTCTTGAATCGCAATAAAAATCTAGCAATCTTTATTATTTTAAAAAATACGTCACGGCCAAATCGTGAATGAGAGCGCTCCTCGCATTTTGCTTTTTATCGAGTCGTGATTTAAACAATTAGTTTATCTTGTCGACCCCTTCAAAATCTGTTGGAGAGTCGAAAAACGTGAGTTCGAAATAAAAATAGTAAAAGATTGATTTGCGCAGTTTTATGCCGCACTCTGTATGTCTTAATATTTAGAGTATTTAAATATCTGACAGTAGTTTTTGATAAGTTCAAATATATTGAGAAATGATAAAATAATATGTGTTTAAATTTTGATACACCAACAGTTCCTTTGTTTAGGCGTCAAAGTGTTCCCGACAATCAAAATAATAATGTATTGTTTATGATTTTGTAATAATGTATGAAATTTACAAATGGTATTCAATAGGTTATGAATATAAAGGATGATCTAAACTCGCTCTATTTTAAACATCATATGATAAATCTGTCAAATAAAAACTAAACCATTAACGAAAATGATTCGATGGACGATTGAGTAGCGGTAAGGGGTAGTAAGGAATAGTAAGGGGTAGGAATAAAATTAAAAACTGGTGACAATGACACTACATTTTACGATATCATTTGTTTCAAGATGTGGAAGAATTTAGTTTTATTATAATGGAATTACCTGATTCAGTCTATTTATTTCTACTGCATTCAGTTTACTTTCACATGTTCAATGCTAGATGAAATTTAAGATGAACAACAGCTTACCAGCAACGGAGTCTGTGGAGCCAGCATGGATCCAATTCTGCCGATCATGGAGCACATGGCCAGAAGGGAATGTCGCAGCTGAGTTGGGAACAGCTCTGACGTGTACAGGTATACTGACCCAAATGCGAGGGTCACGAAGAACTTTCCGAAGAGATATGCCACCAGGGAGAGCCAGGATAAATCTAAAGAGAAATCACGTCATTAGATAAAAATATTTTATTATCATTCAAATAATATAATATTTATATTTTATTCGCGGTTATGGCAAGTGTTTCCGTAAAACATATTTTTCAACGCTGAAATTAAATTTGACCAAAAACGGGACGTTGTCTACCACAGTATAATTAATGCCAACAAATACCCAAATAGACATATTTTTTAAATATATAATTTACTGTTTCGATGACATTATGTTGAGTCTTGCTAAATAAATCTGTCTGCGTGACTGCTAAATAAAAGTTGGAAAATACTAGCCAGCGGTGAATTTCAATTTTCGATATCTGATTTC
This sequence comes from Eubasilissa splendida, assembly GCA_031772225.1. Lineage (NCBI taxonomy): Eukaryota > Metazoa > Arthropoda > Insecta > Trichoptera > Phryganeidae > Eubasilissa > Eubasilissa splendida. The sequence continues at coordinate 25,998,947 of CM062853.1, read as the reverse complement.
TAGTAAGATGTCTTTGATATTTCCTTGTAATGAATATAATAAATATAATATTAAAAATATTTCACGACCGAAATAATCTATGTCCGGAATAATTATTTTCGCAAAAAACTCTGTCCGGAATAGTCAGTGTCTGTAAAAATCTTTCCGCAAAATTCGTATCTGGAAATATCTTGTCTGAAAAAATCCGAGCATCGATTTAACGGGTAAAACCGTGTATCTATTTTGTGATATAAAAATTCTTTTAACATAAAATATATATGTAAGGGGTGGCTTTTTTTTAGTTACGCTACCTAGTAGGGTCAAAATATGCATGCAGTTTGCTAAAACTTCTATTGAAAAGTTACTTTATAGATAAGCAAGTATTTTTCAATTTTGATTTCAATGAAATAAGTTAATCCGGTGAATCTTAGAACACGTTAAATTTATATAGATATACATATAACAACTTGATAATGTACAAACAAACTCACCTTCAGGAATGAACGCAAACGATAGGAGACACAAGCCTGCAAACAAAAACGACGTAAATATGGTTTTCTTTCTTCCAAAGTACGTGAGGCCAAAGTAGCCAACTATGTGAGACGGTATTTCCACTACGGCAGATAAGATGAAGTTCACGTACATGTTGCCTTTCAACACTGTTGAATTTATGGACAATCCATAAAAGCAGAAGGTGCACGTCACCCACCACACGGACACCTTCAGCACTCTCAAAATTAAAATCCTCGACCTGAGCACGAGACGCAACGGAGAAGGTTTCTTTTCCAACACTTCGTCTGCGTTTTTATTGACTTCCTCTACATCAATCTTCGCCGCGTTTTCGATATTAAATCTGAGGCTTTCCAAAGCTTTGTCCGAAAGTGTCTTTTTATTCTCCGCCGCCACTTTAGTCAGTACGTCGATGGCATCCTGGTACCTATACCTGGAGATGAGCCATCTCATGCTCTCGTCAGATATCCAGTAGAATGCGAACAGGAGAAGTGACGGAGCGTACGTAACCAGCAGGTACGTCCTCCAGTACGGAAATACCCAGGCGAATAGTCCCATTAGCATTTGACCGAGTGCAAAGTAAATGTTGATGAGTGCACCGGCAGCGACTCTTGTTGATGGGGTTAGAAGCTCGAGGGCTGTAATTAAAATAAAACCAGATGAAGTCAACAAAATCTGTACACATATACATTAGAAGTCAAATTTAAAAAAGTAAAAATAATTCAATTCTTTTCATTCTAACAAACAAATTTTAATGACACTTTTTTGATTTTTTGATTTTTGATGTTTGATCAGTAGTAACTTTTTACCATGATATTTTTTTTCCATAGTTACTTTTTCCATCGCTAATTCCGTCAATGACGTGGCAAGGCAAATAATCATCAACATTCTGAGAATGTCGTTAAATTTGATTATTTTAAATATTCACCATTAGCGATACGCACAATGTTATGCTTTATCTGTGACTTTATTCACCCCGGCGTTTGAAATCTGTCACTTTGCTGGCAAGAAATCTTCGGTCTGTGTTCTAATATAAATTTGACAGCGAGATCATCGTCGGACGAACTCTCGTCACTATAATAGTGAGATATTGAATAATTCATTGTCATGTACTGCAGTTTTCAAAGAATTAATGTAATAGAAAATTTTTAAAACAGCTATAGAGAGTCCGCCATTTTTAACTAACGATTTACGATTTTTACCATCTGATATTGTATAGTAAAATTAATTAACTGAATTGAATGATTGAAAAACTCGTTTTTGCAATTTTTCAAATAAAGTAAGTTTTTTTTATTATAGTAAAAAATTACTGTTGATAACACAAACGGTTCATGATTTTCCTGCAATTTCTTATTCTCAAATTGTAAGTAACTATCTAATATTGTAATGTACATACAGTAAGTTTTATTTTTAACACGGCTATAATTTTAAAAGGTGCAATCTCTACATTGCTCTCTCTCTCTCTTTCTCTCTCTTGTACGACTCACCAGATACCAGAAGTAAATAAATAAATGTATTACAATATGAATAGATAGCCTATACCCAAAATGCAACATACCCAAAATATACGCAGAAGTATAAATTCCTGATCCAAGTGTTGGCTCTATGAGTTCCATAGCTAGGAACATGGCGTAGTTGACTGAGAGGCCTTTGATCATACCGAGGATTCCCTCTAAAAGAGACGAGACCACCAGGCCATGTCTTCTTCCGAATCTGTCGGAGAAAGCTCCGATTAAAGGAAGCGCTAGCAGTGTACCGAGGCTGTGCATGGTTCCGATTAGCGTGCGTTTCCAACCCTCACACGGGATGTTCATCTGAAGATAATAAATATTTGGAAAAAGTGCTAACTTACCACTGGGTGGCAAAATAAAAATTAAATTTTAGACTAATTAAAGACAGGAGCAAGATGGATAGGATAGTCTGGGAACTGGACAAGAATGGCCAGAGATAGGAGTCAGTGGAGAGCACTTATAAAGAAGATCAAATTCACCTTGAGAAGTAGTGCCGTGGAAGAATAAAAATAAATGTTTATTAAAAGTGTGATCGATAAATGAATCAAAAATTTTGAAAAACCAAGATTATTTAAACATCTCATATGCTCTTTGACTCTTATGTTAAAATTTCGGTCTATTTTTCCAAAAAGCAGTACAATCTTTACAACTACGAGTAAGTTTATAATTGCTGGAGTTGTTGGAACATATTTTTATTTTGAATTTATGAAGAGTTTTCGCTGTATTTTTATTTGTGTATAATGCAAGTTAATATTTAGTTCAAAATTGTATTTATATATATATAATTCTACATTAAAAAGTAATTATTATTTTGTTTTCGTTTTTGGGGAGAACACATTATTATTGTTATTGCAGTTTTTTTTTTCATAATATGGTTCTGTGGTTTTTTTAGTTTTTTTTTTTTGCCAAATCTCTGTAATCACAATGATTATGCAATAAAAATTAAAAATAAGAGGAATTATTTGAGTAGGCAGAAGTAATGTATGTATGCGAGTGATTGAACGTTATTTGAAAATGAATAATCTTTCTTTAATGCAACTGGGATGAACGCACTGAATTGATTAACATGATTGATCAGGTACTAAATCAAATTTATTTGCATAACATTTGGCACTCTTGCTTGTTTTTATGTTTCTTTCTCATTTAGAGGTAACATTAACAGTTTAATTAAATTAGCAGCGGGGTGCAGTCACTACCAATTACAAAATAAATCTAATTATTCAGGTTTTAATGTATCGCGATATTTTGTCAGATAAATATTTAATTAGGAAAACACATAATGGAACGATTGAATGTATTAACATCAAAAAGGTAACATATAGGTTCGAAAATTTGTCGCTGTAGTATAGTTGGATAATGCACCTTCTCCGGTTACGAAAGAGATCCAGGTTCGAACCCCGGTGGCGCAACAACAATACTTTTCGATAAAATTGATTTTATATGTATATCTTTCTAATTAATATATTTAATAATTCATATTTAATTTCCCAAAATATATAGGTACGTTCATCATATTATTATTACGTATTACCTTTCAAGATCTCAGAATATATAATCAAATTGAAAATAAAATTAGAAATTTAACTGATATTAGATCTTTTAAAAGGGATATTTTAAATTGGTTGTTGCAATTAGGAAGAGCAGATACAGAGAGTCAACTCTTTTATATAATGAAATAATTTGTATAGCTACTTTTGTGCGTTTTGATCTTGTATATTTCCATCCACCTTATATCTGCTTACATTATTGGCATTACTATTATTATTATTTTTTATATATATATTTTATTTTTTTCTTCTAAAACAGGCTTGCCTAGTTGGGCAATGTATTCGAATGTGAATAATTATGTAAATATGATATGATACTATGATAATGTTTTGTAATAACTAAGAAATAAATCAATAAAAAATTAATTAATATTTCAGTGTACCGAATGCGCGAGTCTGCGAATTAGTATTGTTAGGGATAAGTGTTGATGAGTTTGTGTGTGAAGGGTCTACAGTCAACGACAAAACAAAATCAGTGATGATATAATTATATATATCTATTAGCCAACTTATTTTATTCTGATCTCCAAAATTGCCTCAAGTTAATTAAGTTAAGTGTATTTATACTAGATCATTATCAGATCAGTATTGACATACAGAACAGAAACATGGACTCTGAGCTGTCGCCTCTATAAAATTGTAGGTATTTGAATGGAAACGCCTGAGAAAGATCCCTGATCCGATTTGCGAAACTAATATTTGATGTCGCCGTTACAACCTAGGTTGTGATAAGTCTGACGTCAAATTTCATGATGATGATGACAGATAGAAATAGATTGAGTAACTTATTAGTGACGAACTAGGCGGTCTCCTGAATTCTGTGTATATTGTGACGTTGCGAATTTAGTTAATAAATAATTTCTTCAATATTAGCCAAATTACTTTGTGGCCACATATTATATAAATAATAAGACAAAACGATTTGTTTAAACCACTATTTATTGATATATCAACACGATTACTAAAATTAAAAATACATTGTTTCACATACAATACATAAATAGTGATTTAAACCAATTAATTAATTAACTTTTATTTAGTTGTATACCTCGTAGTTGGATTGATGGTTGTGCAATAGAAACTCTTATATGACAATTATGTATTTATTACAACAATAATACAATGATGGTACAATGTATATAAATCGTATCGAAGTCAACGATAACGCAGAAAAGAGAATGCGCCTTGCGCGCGTCCCCTATTTATCCCCGCACATACGCACACAGATACACATCGCGCCCCGGCGGTGCGGCGCTCATACACACACACACACATCTATAGAAACTCAAGGACATCATATTTAATATACAAGTAGTCACTTAGAAATTGGTATCACTAGATACGGGCGAACGTTAGACCGCACGATACATAGAAAGGTAGTTCATGTGGAAAGTCGGTTATTGCAGTCATAAATGGAGTGCGAAGTGCAAACACCGTCAGCTCACGCTTGTAATTAAAGGGTAAGACTAATATTATCTGTTTGAATGCTAGTGCACTTATTGTTCAACTGTTGTACCTGATTGAATGATAGACTGTATTTTACAGAAATGGGATATTACTTTTTTTGATTGAAGGAAGGAATTCCACGATTTTGGATAGAGGAATAAAATCCACGCTTCTGGATGAAGGTAGAAACTTGTGTTTTTAGGATCGGAGAACGAGATGATCACCGTTTGGTAATGGAGGTGTCATCACTGTTATGACGGAGGAGCAATCTTGCTGGTTGGCGATATGAATCTGTGGCCAGGATTGTATGTCGTGCGTATATTGTATGTGCGATCGGAAGGACGGATGACACGAAGAGATAATCGCGGCCCGAGAAATGTTTAATCCCAGGTCCATGTTTCCCGTTTCACGGAAACATTTCGCCTGTCACTCCGCGCCACTGGAAACCCTACGCCCCTGCGCTCGGTGGACCGTCGAGTGTAGAGGGGACCGGGCCGCCGTGGGACTCCGACTACAGCCAATGAGAAGATTATGCCTTTGAATTTTGTGTAATAACTCGCTATAAAAAATGCCATGTCAATTTAAATGTATACAATAAAAAGAGCTTGGAAAGGGCGATCGCCCGGAGATAATATTATGCACCTTAAAATCATTTAGAGAATTAAAATGGATTTTTTGAGTTTAAGGTGCAATAATTAATTCCCCGGGCCATCGCCCCAGGTGAAATCTAAGCAGGCATCGCGAGGGGGATTCAGATCTGTAAAATAAAATACTCGCGATGCCTGAAAGATTAGAAATAAAAATGTGGGAGAAAATCTAACGGAGAAAAAAGAGATCTGCCGACCCGGACGGGACGGCTGAAAAAATGACTAGAGTTTTGGAGTCTGGCCGCCAGGGGGTGGCGGCGCTGGACCGAATCGGGGTGGCGCGGGGACTGGCCGCGCCATCCGATTGGATCCCGGCCGAACGGGGGTCTCACGCTCCCAAGATTTTTGCATGTGAAATAAATACTGAAAAATTGTATTTCATTTATCTCCGCTTCGACCCTGCTATTACTCTGGACTTTCTGGATTCTCGACTTTTGGCTACGACATTTGGACTGAACCTGGAAAATTCTTGGCTTTGGCTGCTACACTGGACGATGATTTTGGACCACCCTGGACCACTGCAGATATCGACGTCCGAGCCACCAGAGCGAACCGGCGAATCACACGTTACAATCTACAGTCTTGTTTCCTGTACGGAACATAAGGTTACGTCTTCCATTGTCAAGTCTTGTGGATATTGTTGTCGAGCCTTCTGCTGGAGACCCAGCGTAATATTAAGATTATTGTCTACGAATTAGGTTGTGTCGATGGTTATTTATTTTAAGCTAATTTGGTAAAGATGCTGTACGTTATGTTTTAGAATTAATTTGGTTATAATATTTAACGTAGAAACTTAGTGAATCATGTCGATTATGTCATGGCCTGTTTAGGCACTTTAATAAATAGCACTTTGTTAAAAATTTAATTTCTTGTAAAATGCCTCACTGTTTGATATCTGAGATCTCTTTTAATGCAGCCCATAATGTTATTATTATAAGTATCCTCAGCGGAGAACAGTAGCGGAACGCAGGAGACAGAAGCAAATATGTGGTCCTGGGACTCAACTCAAAAAACTCACGAATCTTCGTGCTATCTCCTAGCTAGTCGGTGGAGGATAGAACTCCCCAGTTCGACCACTCACGATACATTAATTAGGACGTAAGTATTGGAATTTCACAAAACGTCACAAAACGATAATCACAATGAAGTAATAATTCGTAAATATGAATTAAATATATTAATTAGAAAGATATACAAATAAAATCAATTTTATCGAAAAATATTGTTGTTACGCCACCGGGATTCGAAACTGGATCTCTTTCAAAATCGGGGAAGGTGCATTATCCAACTATGCTATAGCGACAATATTTTTAGCGAGAAATTTTCGAACTTATATGAATACATTTAGTGATGGTAAAATCGTTATTTAAACCGTTTTTTTTAACTGTTATTGTGACTGGTTGTCTTCGATTGTAACGATGATTGATAACTGATTAACGTAATTCTTTGTGCAGTGTATGGTACACTAGAAAGTAATTCTCCGAAAGTTAAATCTTAGTTACCAATCATCGTTAAATCTCTGTTACCAATCATCGACCCAATCACAGTCACGTAACGATTTACCATCACTAAACACATGTAATCGTTCCATTATTTGAAAGAGCTATCCACCTTATTTATACGAAATCTTAAATACCTTTGAGTAATTTGATAGCAGACGCCAGAAATAACAATTCATTTTTATTAAATTTTTGGACACATTGATACAATTTATATGAATGTGTTCTCCTTATTTATATAATCGGAGTTAACTTTGTAGAGTTTCATCATAATGGATGGATATAAATTTGAATAGTTTAATACTTCACCTGTCGATGAGACTCGAGTAGTGCTAATAAACTCAAGCAGATTTATAACACTGTTTTATTTATATTCATCCATTATGAAACGTCAAATTTAACACGGGGGTCGCTGTTCCAAGTCGCTCCAGCTCAGCTCTGAGCTAGTATGGATGAGCTAGCTTGTAATTGATATTTATATATTCAGAATATAAATGGCAGATTATTTGCAAAAAAGCTTCCTCCTCGAGTACGTCATCCTATCTTATATAATTATGAGTTTTGTAGATTTGAAAGCAACATTAGGTTTTTTTATCTTAAGTGGGATAGAAAAACGTGAATCGGATAGATATTATCATCTCTTTTCCTCACGTTTTTGACGGAGAGCCTTTCAAAATTTGGCCGGCTAGACCTATAGACTAGACTCTTACATAAAAGCTTTCATCGCTTAGTATAAAAATAAATAGATTAGCAGAACATGGTTTCGATCCACGGACCTCTGGGTTATGGGCCCAGCACGCTTCCGCTGCGCCACTCTGCTCGGTGAATATCCCGGCTAAAAGTGATATTATAACGTAATTAAAGGCATTATTTTAAAAATATAAAAAAGGATACAATTACGGAATATACGTCACACCGATATTTTAATAAGTTTCAAATCAGACTTGTCTCGAATCCGAGAAAATCAACAATTTCGCATGTTTTACGTGTCAAATAATGTCATTTATAATGTAGGTGACATTTATTAGATGTTTAACTGTTAGCCTCATTTTGAAAGAGTATATAATTCGCGTAGAATTTCTCGAATTTCAAACTGGAATAATTAAAGTACACTCTAAAATATTAAAATTAATAATTCAATTAATATAATCAAAAATTATTAAGGAGAACACATTCTTATTGTAAAGTTGTAATTATTCAGAATGATGTTTTAAATACTAATTTAATGTATTAATTATAAATATATACATATAAAATCAATTTTGTCGAAAAATATTGTTTTTGCGCTACCGGGAAAAATGAATTGATAATTCTGGCATCTGCAGTCGGTTTACACAAAGGTATTTGAGATTCCGTAAAAACAATGTAGATGGCTTTCAAATAACGGAACGACAGATGTATTAATTTGAAAAAGTGTAACATATAAGTTCGAAAAATACTGGCGCAATAACACAATTGGTAGTGTACTTCTCCGGATCGGAAATAGAGATCCAGGTTCGTATCCCGGAAGCGCAAAAACAAAATTTTTCGACAAAATTAATTTTATATGTATATATTTATAATTAATACATTAAATTAGTATTTAAAATAATCACAAATGTTTATATCGTTTTAACTGCTGGGGAAATTTAAAATCATCCAACTGACGAATGACGATAAAATTTGACGTTTGACGTACGTTGAAAGTAAAGTGAATCGAAGACGGCGAGTCTCCGAGACATGGTGTGTACACGAGGACTACTTGAATGTGCTATAGGTTGGTAATTGTTAATTTTTTTCACAGAAACTATCCTACGTAGGTACGTATTTCACGCCCTTTCTAGAATGGGTGTTGGGATAAGATCTCGTGGACTGTATCGATTAAATTAATGGTTAGTTGACGCAATCTGAATTGGAACATGAAAGAATAAAGAAGAAGGTAGAAGGATCTGGCCTACCTTGATCTCGGTCCTGGGTTGGACGTCAATTTTCACCTTAAGTTGACTCACACTTTGGTAGTGAAGAACGAAGATATCAATCACTGCACTACGGATGCTGCAGAACACCGCTTCTTTTTCGTGGTCCGCATTTTTACGTACGGCGCTACTCTCGAACATTAAAAGAAACACAGGTGTTGACCGTTTCGTGTCGAAATGTAATCTGTTCCCTCGTCGGCAAAATCCCTAATTAATTAGTGTTGGCCAGAGCGGGAAAGGTATATTAAGGTTTATTGGAAGGACAAAATGCACACGAAGTAGGTATTCTACTTGCGTGATCAACGAGGTTTGTGTCTAAGTACGTGACTAAATCAATCGTGTCGCTAGCGTGATATTCTTTACCTTTCTTTTTATAATTAATTCGTTAATATTGCATACAATTTTAAGGGTTTTGTTTTACATTCAGGTCCATATTTGGTCGGCAAAACAAGTTGCTAGATACGAAGTCTTCGAGGAACTCCAGGTCTGAGTTATAATATAATGCGGCTACAAACCATCTGCTGGAGGACTGCAGATCTTGATAGAGATATCTGGACAACAGACCTGAACTTTAGAGCCAGTAAAGTAAGTAGCCAAGTAATCCATCTTGCTATTTTATGCCTATTACCTATTAGGCTATTTTAAAAACTTTGCGGTCAGAGTGTATAGCTAACTGTGTTATTATTACGTTCTCTATAATAACTACTATCGTAAGACATATTTGTGAGAAGTGAATAAATAACTAATAAACAGATATTACAACAACTTACCTCTTCTAAGAATGTACCATCTTTGAGGTACACGTACTGTTCACACGGTATCGTTGTATTCTTATCGAATAATTCTGCGGAACACACTGCCTCATTTTCTAGGCTCCTCCGTGTAAAGTTTCCACTGACAGGAGCATACCTGGAACATTTCTCGTCCTTGGGAATAGCGCTGGACATCCAGGATGCCTCGTACGTTGTGTCGTTGCATTCTGGAATGAGGCACCTGAAAAAAATATGTATTTAATAACACTGTGCAATGAATTTTTAAACGGAGTTTGAATCATAATAAATCGTCTAAATGGTTGAGAGCCTGGTCTTGATGTTCAGCTCTTGCATTATATGTGCAACAAGTGTCTTCAGCACTACATCTCAAATGCATCACGTTGTGACGTTCACGTATTATTTATGGCGCGAAATTGAAATATTTGAATATAGCTGTGGTAAAGGTTGCTATTGATAAAGGGTCGCTACCCCCTCCCCAGGGAATTGATTGGGATGGGTTGCTGTTCAGGCTGAGGACGCTCTCTCACTACCTGACTGTCTAACGCTCCGGAGCTACTTCCGGGGTGCTGGCCATGCACGGAATACGTGTCACATCAATATTCTTACTAAAGGGTGCCCAGCGGAAAATTTTCAAGTTTATAATAAATAAAAAAAAAACTACAATGTTATTCTCATATTTTATTTATACAAAATTAAGTTTGATGACGTGGATTTTATGTTTAATAAACAATATCGTCTAAATGCCGGCCATTTCTCTCGAGACACTCTTGCAATCGGACTCTTAAATTTGCGAACACGCGAGAGCAAAGCGTTGGATCAATGGCATCAACTTCACAGCGGATATTTTCTTGTAGGGCCTGAATTGTTCGAAGATTGTTATTATAAACACTCGATTTAAGGTATCCCCACAAAAAAAACGGTGTAAGGTCCGGTGACCGAGGTACCCAGGGTATGTCTCCGTACCTGGTGATTAATTTATTGGGAAAAAGTTCCCTCAGCTTCTCCATTGAAACTCTAGTTGTGTGTGGAGTGGTCCCGTCTTACTGAAATTGTATTCTGTTTGTTGAACCCGGGAAACAGCTGCAGTTGCGGTACCAAAAACTCGTTGATCATTCGACAATACACGTCAGCAGTGACTGTCTCTCGCTGGTTAAAAAAATAAGGGCCAATTATCCCTCGGACAGAAATTGCACACCACACTGTCGTTTTTGGACAATGCAAACGTTTTTGATAGCGTTCCCTTGGGTTGTCGAGGCACCAGTGTTTCATTTTCTATTTATTAACATAGCCATCGATATGAAAATGTGCTTCGTCAGTAAACATTATGTTTCCAAACATTCGTGTTATTCCAAAACATTCCAGAATCGTTCTCGCTAAGGTTTTACGTTACGAGAAACTGCACGATTTGCACTGTTGATTTTTTTATTCCAGTTACAGGCTGCAATCTTCCTTATTGATCTACGCGGATTGCGCATAATTTCACGTCGAACTTGTGCCACATGTTCTGGCTTCGCAGCTGACGTTAATGGTCCCGGAGGAGTTTGGTTAACCATTGTCCCTTCTTGTTCGACCTTTTGAACCCAACACTAGAGTTGCGGGTTCGACCCATCACTTACTCGACGAGTATTAAAGTGAGTACAAAAAGCGTGACGCGCACGAACCAATGAACCAATCAACAATAACAATCAATGAATAAATCGCGCGCCGAACAATACCCCTCACACTTACCTCATCCTGATGGTTTCGAGCAATTACAATTTAGTCTTGTATGTTATGAAAATAAGATAAACTTGTTGGCCTCATGGAATGAGAAATCCCCGACCAACTAGATCACTGAGCCAACAAGCAAGTTATACGTTTTTAAATAATATTCATGAGATTATACTATCCTTAATGAATATACACTTTAACATCAACACAAAAAAAAAAATGCAAATTAGCTAATGTCAGACTGGTTTACGATTCAATCATTATTGTATACCTTATCCGGCTCAATGAAATGTTATATGACACTGATCAACACAACACAAACGACACGGCCGTCACATCACATACAATGATTCCCGATACGAGACCAGTCACGGCCAAGGCCAGTGGGTAACGACATACCGTAATGTCGTATCATTTTGTTCGTATATTTTCATTCACAACTATTCACAAACGCAACATAATATATTAAAAAAGAGCTTTTATAAATATTAACGTAAACTGGCATTTGTGCCTTGTTAAAATCATACTTTTTTTTTTGTATACGGAACATAATTAATTTATTGACACATTACACATTTGGACCAACAATTTATGAATTATAAAAATTCAAAATTTGTCAAAAATGTTTTCAGTTTGATGTGGCGAATTGGTGACGCGATTTTTCGGATAGGAAAAATTCCGGATTCGTATCTCGATAGCGACCAAAATATTTAAAAATTTTAGCAAAAATTTTGTCAGATATCTCACTGATTCCTGATGCCTTCAACACTCGCCTCGTATGCTTTCTGTACCGTTTTCTTATCATCCATACGTTTCACGTACCGAAGCCACATTTGATTCTTTCTTAATTCTATTGACTACGTTATAAACAAACAGATTCAAAATAAATTTAGATAAATCACTTAGAAATACACACAGAAAAAGTCTATCTATCGAAAAAATTCACCGGGACTCGAACCTCGATCTTTTCTATTGAGGTAGAGAGCTTAAATTGATTAAACTGACAAATTTAATCTGTATAATCTTGCAAAGTATGACATCTATTTATTTCCATTTGAACTAACTATATTAGTTAACCCTTCTGTAGTCATGCCACAGGTCTACCGCTTACATCTACGTCAAGATCGATATATACCACCGTTAAATTGCATATGGAATGCTTCGTTATATAATCATCTTTATCAGTATTAATAGTAAAAGTATGATTAAAAATATTTTACCGCCATTGAAACTATTAAAGCATTTTTTTCTCACTTAAAATGTTTAAAAATTACACATTCGTCACGGTAACACAAGTAGACATTATGGCTGCGTACGAGTACTTTCTATCACGGTATGCGGAGGGTTAAATTTATTAATTATTTACTCTGTGGTACGTAGATTTACCATACGTATACCAAACACAGCATATCAATTGAATTCAGTCTACGTTCGTTCTTTTGCCAATTCCATGCTTTATCAACAATCACCATGTAGTTATAAATCTTATATTTAATGTAAGATGTATCAATTTTAAATAACTGCCACATACAAGTACGAAAGTTTGTCGACTACGTAGCGTAATTGGTTACCGCACTTCCCCGGATAGCAAGAGCTCCTGGTTCAGATCCCAGTGGCAGCCAAAATATTTTATCGACAAATAATTGAGTTTATTTGTATGCACATTTAATTTGTATTAAAATAACAATTAACAAATTTATATCATCAAATTATTTTAATTAAAAAATGTATGATGTAATTTTAACTGCATTGATTATATTGAAAGAGATTCAATGAAAAGAATCATTCTGCTGAACACATCGATCGGCGAGTTTGTCATCGATAAGATAAATAGCCCACATCCAATTACTCAAAATAATAGAGTTCATGAATGAGGTACGATTCACATGGCAAATAATGCTACAATCGACTGGATTTGATTAGTCTGAATTGTACGCAAAATTCAGCCAAAAATAATCATTAGTTACAGATATAAGGTTAGTGTATTTTTTAGCACAAATGTGTTTCTTCTTTTTCTTAAATGGGACTCGGAAGTTCACGATCACAGTCACAATAGAGCGTCATATATCCCTGCTCTCGCTACATGTCCCGCCCACTGCAACCTCCATGCTTTCACCTTTCTCAGTATATCTAGGGCGATATTCGTTCATGAAGTTTCCAGCTTCCGTTTGCAAAAACAGCTGTGAATAATTCTTGAATGTGATTGATTACAAGATCATTTTAGAATTTTAGAACAGTTTTACACAAAATATCGTAATCACTTGAGATAATAAGTTTTTTTTTACCTGTTCATATTATTTCATTTCTTTACGTTCTTTATCCTTCGTGTTTATGCTTTTAATGACATTCTGATGATAGTCATATCATTAACATGTTCTCTCCGATGATGTGAACTGAGTTGACGTTGCCTCTAATTATCTGAATATCTTTTTAAATAGACTAAATACAGAGTTCATATTTTAGGTATTTCTCCATAATATATTTATGTATTGGATAAAATAATTACAATATATAAGTATTTATCATGCGCAACAATAAAAAATGTTTTCTCGAAGAACCTGACGTGCATGTGTATGTGCGGAGAGATGCAGACAGCGCAGTCCGCGGGGCGCTGGGTGTCGGATGCCTATCGTCACTTTAGTGGCAGAGCGTGCGCTGGCCGTGTTAGACGTGTCTTTATGCTATCGTACGTGATGATTAATGTTTTTTTTCACGTTTAGTACTTTTACACAATAATTAATACATATATTCACTTATATATATATATATATATATATATATATATATATATATATTTATATTTATCTGAATTAAAAATCGTAAAAGTCTATATGTACACTGAGTTTACAGCACCGGAAGGCGTGTTTTTATTTTAGCACCGTAAGGGAAAGATTAATGAGAACACATTATTATTGTGAAGTTGCAGTTTTTCGAATATATCTATGATAATTTAATACAGATTAAATGTATCAATTAGAATGAGATTTTTGCAATAAAAAGGTGATAGTTTTTAAATGTTGAATAATAGATGTATCAATTTGAAAGAACTACAGTATATAAGTTAGAAAATTTGTCGTCAACTTACTATGTTGGTGTAGTGTAATCGGTTAACGCATTTCTCTGGATAAGATCCAGGTTTGAATCCCGGTAGCAACAACAATATATTTTCTATAAATTGAATTTTCCTGTATATCTTTCTAATTGATAGATACATTTAATTTGTATTATAATCATATTAATTTACAATGTTTTTTCTTACTGAAAATAAAGATGGTGCATTATTAAAGCAATATAATAAGAAATTTCCGCATTGAAATATAACTATATATTGCTTTTGTTGACATCGCACAAGATAATCATTTAACTTTATTATGCGGGAGCCTTCCTTCCACGAATCTGATATTCTATTGTACTGACCAATGTTATTCTTTTAGACCACACAACTGATCAATATTGTACTTTGCCATTCTTTGTAAACGGACTTTTATTAAAAACCTCACTTGACATTTGCCACTCAAATTTATTGCGTGGGAATGCCACTACGTTTCCAATGTTTTAGCACCTGGCGCGTCATATTTATTAGCGATAGTCAGAGCTCTTTTCAATCAGGGGGCTACAGTGCATATTACAAAAATTTTCAATGCATCATTGCTGCTGGGATACTTTCCCAAACAGTGGAAAAAGTGAAGGCCTTCGACACCGTTTGGATAGACGGATTGTTATACAAGCTGATCGCGATCATAAATTCGTATCTGACGGGCCGTACCTTCACAGTCTCGGTGAGAGGAGAGTTTTCATCCGACCGAGTCATACCATGGGTGTGCCTCAAGGCAGTCTGCTCGGTCCCCATTTGTTTAACATTTTCACCTTTGATACTCCTACATTACAGAACTGCTCGTGCGCCGTCTTTGCAGACGATACCGCACTCTTTGCAACATCCAGATGCCCGGACTTGGCCGCCAGACAGCTCCAGAGGGCGTTAACCCTAATGGTGGAGTATTACCGCCAGTGGAAGCTGAAACTGAACGAGGATAAGACCGAGACAATTCTTTTCACTCACAGAGTCGCGAAGGCGACGCCGAGAGTCAAAATCCTAGTCAATGAAAGCGAGGCGAAGTGGCTGCCCGAGGTGAAATACCTCGGACTGACACTCGACCGGCGCTTGAATTGGACACGTCATGTGATGAACACACGCCTGAAAGCAAACCGAGCGATTGGCGCGCTTCGCCCCTTATTCAACAGGACAGGCGCACTATCCACTCACAACGTTCTGCCTACTATCACCTACGCAGCGCCTGCCTTCAGCAGCATACACAAAACAAAATATACGCAGCTCCAAGTTATTCAAAATAAAGCACTTAAAATCATACACAACACCCCACCCAAAACAAATATAACTAGACTACACCACCAGCACAAGGTGAACACAATAATGCAATGCTTTGATAAATTATCGGCAAACTTCCACAAATCTTGCTCCCATCCTTCTCAAGATAATCCTCTCATCCGAGCTCTCGGCTCGTACGAGCACAACATCAGTCTCATGTCTTTCAGATACAAACATAGATTGCCCAGGCACTATTTCCTGAAGCGAAGTAACGCGCTCGATCCTCCGGACTGAGATGCACACAGAAGCGGACAGCGTCGACTGAACTCTCCAATAAATGACTTTGTAAAAATAAAAACAATATTCTTAAGTTTAGTAGTAATTTACTTTAGTTTACCTATAAGTATTATGTTAGAATAAGGCGGCATTGTACATAATTTATTGCGCCTAATTAATTTGAATTATTTAACTTCCAGTAAATTGTTTAGAGGGTTTTTTATCAGAATTTTTTACCCTTCCAATTCATGTATTAATATAAAACACTTATGATGTTTATTACAATAAGGTAGTTAGTAAAAGTGTCAAAGCGATTAGCATTGATGCACTTGTAGTAGTAGATTTGGCGGTCTAGCCGCATGTAGAGTACTCAGAGTATCGTAGGCTTATAAGGAATTGGAAAAAAAAAAACTCTTTTCAATCGGAATATGTTTGACGTTACGAGAGAGAACTGAAAGTCTGCTTGTTTGCAATACATCTCCGGTTTATGGTTATTTATACGGTTATTTATACGGTTATTTATACGGTTATTTATATGGTTATTTATATGGTTATTTATACGGTTATTTATACGGTTATTTATATGGTTATTTATATGGTTATTTATACGGTTATTTATACGGTTATTTATATGGTTAAAACTCAATAAACATAATTACTTCAAATCGCTAAGTCTTCATATTCAAAATCAAATAATATCGATTACTTTTCATAGTCCGGCTCTTCGATTGTTCAGAATAGTAGACAGAATTGATCTTTCAATAGCTACATAGAATTTTTTTGACGTTTCTGTTTCTTCGAATACAGATAAAGAAGTGTTACGACATCCGACGCCGCCATTGAATTATCTTCATCATAGCTGGGTAAAGAACTATACACGATACAAAAATTCCAATATCAGGAATAAACTTGACAATAATTTATCAGATTTATCAAACAACGAGGTGGTGTGTTTTATGTAAAGCATGTTTTAAAGAAATGTTTTTAAAAATATTTATATTCTGAAATTGTGTGTGCCGATAATTAACATAACACATATGTTTTGAATTCAGTTTCTCGCAGGTGGCAGAAATAAATTCCAGATCTTGGTAACATATTCACTGTACAAGCTTTGGGGTTAGTTTTTAAAGTATTAACAATGATATAAGTATGTCATAAATTCAGAAACATATTTTCACGTTAAAAAAAATCTAGTAGATAGAATTAGTACTCTCGTGTATATATGGTATGTGTGCGTATTAATGTATAGTTTACTAAGGAGAAAGGATGGAATAAAAATTTATTACCTTTATTTTAAACAGTTTATAAATTCATATGTTAAAAACGGTTGCTGTTTGTTGAAAAAAACGGTTATGTGTACAGTTCGATGGGAAGGAAGGAATGAAATTTTATTAAATTTGTTTTTAACATTTTAAAATTTAATTCGTTGAAAATAGGATATTTATACATTAAAATTAATTTCTTATCAGTATCAATAAAATAAATAACATTAAAAAAATGTCTGCTGGTAAATTAACTTAAAAATTGCACAATTTTCAATAATTGTTATTATTTTATATTATGTAATAACAAGGATAAAGATAATTTAAACATGAATAAATCTGCAGTGGTAAATGTAAAAAAATATATAACGGGTAACTATACAAAACAAACAATTCAATTTTATCAAAGCGAAAATAATATAATAAATTCAAATCTAGATAATATATAGATACTGAAAAAAATATTAATATAAAAATTGAAAGGAGTGTAAACTCCAATTTATGGGCAGACATTTAATTTTTTAAAATTTATTTTAAATTCCTGCTTAATGGACATCATTATAATATGCCCTTTAGGTCATTCATAGTTTTGTTTTTATTCTTACATAATAGTTACTGTATGATATAGCTGATTCAACGAGCACTTGTTTACGCCGATTTATCGGTGGTGACGGACAACTGCACTCATTTTGCCAACTGAATAAACTGTCAAATTAATATAAAGAGATTTCAATTGGCATATAAATAATGAAATATATTAACATAAATGAAGGTCGAATTAATAGTAAATACAAGCGTAGGTGTAAAAAAAGGCAACTATAAAAGTTATTATGTAAATTTGAATTGTTTCTGAACGGAACTTGAAATCATGTATTACCTGCCTTCGGATAATAATACGCACCTCAAGTTTAAGTCGAAGTTTCTATGTAAAAAGGTGCGTTTTATAGTCTGAAAAAATGGTATATATTTTGCTATTAATAAAGTACGTATTGTAATCTTTTATTGACTGTTCCTTTTCTTCCATTCGAATGCATTGGAGTATTATCTATACGTAAATAAATATTTACATTACATTTTCGACGCCCTACCTTAAGGTGTGACCCTTTTATTAGTATTTTGAGTCAAAATTGTATTGAGGATAATAACAAACTTGTCATAATAAATACAATAATAAGTATTAGGAGAACACATTCTTATTGTGAAGTTGTAATTATTCAGAACATAGTAGAAAATAAGGTAGATGGCTCTTAATCTTAATATCAAAAAGGTAACATGTAGGTTCGAAAATTTATCTCTAAAAATATTGTCGCTGTAGCATAGTTAGATAATGGACCTTCCCCGGTTAGGAAAGAGGTCCAGGTTCGAATCCCGGTGGCGCAATAATAATATTTTTCGATAAAATTGATATCATATGTATATCTTTCTAATTAATATATTTAATTCATATTTACAATTGTAAGTACCCAAGCATAATAAAAAAAGATGAACCACTTAGAAAGATGTACAGAAAAAAAATATCTATCGAAGAAATCAATCTATCAAAGATTTTTGAGATTCATTGCAACTAATTGATTAACTTGTGTGTAATTGGTAACTCATTCTCCCTTAGTATAATTAGTATGAGAAAGCTCCTAGTTCGAAATCTAATAATAATTGCTTTTCGATACATAGACTTTTTTCTGTGCGTCTTTCAAAGTCGTTCACCTGATTTGTTTAATTATAATGAAGTACAATCTAAGTACTGGAATAATTGTAGGTATGATTACGAGTATGTAAGTCCTAAGTCTTGCGTTGAGATAGGGGTAGTTTGTGTGGGGTGGAGAAGAATAGCCAGGGATAGGACTCAGTGGAGAGCACTTGTGGTCCCACCCTGGGATATAGCACTGTGTATGAAGAAAAATAAGATGTTATAGCTAACAAATTGATTTACTTTTCGTTATTTTCATAACATGTATGGATACAGTGCATATTCGTAAATTTGAAAGAGTTTTCTGATTTTTTGTGTTGTTCGGTCAGGAATCTTATTTTTTTAATTTTACGATATAAACGTCAGTACTAGTTGTGGTATACAGACTGTACTACCAAATAAAACTATGACGGTCCATATAATCTGACATCTGGCAGTGTCCTCACCGCCAGATTATATGTCAGATTGAATATTTGGTAGCGTTAGTTATTTATGTTACACTGTGGTAGGACCACATCCATTTGAACATTGAAATGCAGGTTTTACGGAAACGCTGGCCACTATTTTGGGTATCGTGAATAAAAAGTTTTGATAATATTATTGTACGTTTATAAGGAAAATAAATAAAGTATACCAAACACCTAAATGATAAATAACTTAGATAATACATAATTAAGATTCAATGTTATGATTTATGATATGATTATATTATATAAACATGATATGCTTTAATATCAATTAGTGACTAGTCTCCATAAATTATGTTATTTTTTTTGTAAATATTTTTTTTTATAAAACAATAATATAAACTTATGGAACGTGTAAAATGTTCTTACGTTAACATTGAATGTATCATAAATTTTTCATTGTCAATAGAAAATAAGGTTTTACGCGACAGCTGATAGTTAATGGTATCGATTGTTCTAGACATCATAATTACAATGGTCGACAAATTATTGATGAAGATGTGTCCTCGATAAATGTCACATGGATTTATATGTTTTGTGTGTTAAATTGATAATCAAAGTCTTTATCTTTTTACTTGCGTATATGAAATGGAGTGCAGGAATCTAAAAATATTTTATAAGTATCTATATTATTATGTAAGCTTTTAATTAATATTTAATATGTTTATTGACCTTTTTATATTCTCTCACTCTTGTCTTGCGTTTGATTTTCATCTTTACCGATATCGACATTAGGTGCATACAATTTTTTTTTTAAATCAAAAAGGACCAAATTATAGCGAGAGTTTAAAATTAAATTAGTATTATTTTAAACAATTACATGTTCAGTACAAAAATAACGTAAAAATTATTACATGAAAGTAAGGATATTGAATTTTAAACCATTGGATTTATACGTAAGAAATCTTATTAAATATCTGAAAATACGATGTATGGATAGACAGACAGTTATAAAATAACATATTTAAATTTGTACCCATAAATCGTTATCAAAATTTAAAGATACATTTTATATTATCTCTTAAAATATGTTATTCAATCTCCGGATTGAAATTGATGGAAATATTCAAAATAAAAAGTGTATATATAAATACATATAATAAAACTAGTAATTTGTTTATTTATTCACTATTTTATGCTAACAAAACAAAATATAAATTGCTTTGTATTTAATATCATTAATAACCCCTTAAAAAATCAACTACGTTGTATTTTATATTGTAAACTCACACCTATTTTTAGTCTTAAATATTATTTATATTTATCATAAATATAACAAATAAATAAAACGCTCTTCTTTTAAATGTTTTCTATATATTTTAAACACTTATTACCTCGTTAATTGTTAAAATATGTTAATTTTCTTATAAATATTAAAAAAAAAAAAACTAATAATTGTTATTGAATTTTTATAGTAGGCACGCTAATTTTGGCAGACATAATTATCTGATATTCGTGAGAAGAGATGTTTGAGACCAAATCTCGAGAAAACTATTTCAGATATTCTTACCTGTAGGTAACATCAGGTGTTGTGAAGATGTAATTACTAGCGTGCACGGCACACAACATCACTGGAATAATGGTCCATAGTAATTGTCTTATCTGATATCTTCCCACATGACCTAAATCTTCAATTATTCCATCTAAATCCACTTCTGCTGCTTTCATTTTGTTTAAGTCACAAAATACACTTTAATTTAATGTCTATTTATATGTGAAAATTACAGTAGTTTTGTTACAATCTATAATTTTAATTTAGTCGTCAATTTTTTGAGTTACAGCTTTCAACACATCTAAATACTTGAAACTTGATTTTTAAAATATATACACAATTGTTTTGTTGCAAAATATGCCACTTCACAATGATTTGGATTAAAAATTTAAATCAGATGATACATCTAATTAAATATTTTAGAATTTTTCTAAGTTATAACATTTGTTCGTTGTTCCAAATATACGCGTGAGTGATATATTGCACCGCTGCAGCCAGACTGTACTGATGATGACACTGTGCTCCAGTAGTCGCAAGGCGAAGACACTACCGATTTATATCGACGAAAGATAACACTTTAGGGCCCAACTACAGTACTCCGGTCACGCCTCATATCCGCGATCAGGTGAAACAGTGTCGCAACGATTGGGGACATTCAGAATGGTTTTTAAAATTGAGTTATCAGCACAGACTATCAAATATATGAACAGAATTAACGCAAAATTTGTGTTTATTACGCAATCAAATAGCTCTGCGACTTTTTTAAAAATATATGACTCGATTGGAATGAAAATTTAAACGCTGATAATATATTGTACATTAATGTAAAACAAACGTCTTCTATACACAAAGATTTAATTTTCGAACAGTGAATACTTGTACTATCGCATAAATGAGTCATAAACTACTAATGTTCCAAACCCCTCTCCTTTATTTCATGTTTATTCATTTACTGTTCTGTGGTTATTAGGTCAGATTAGGTTAGGTTAGGTTAGCAATATTTGAATATGTCCAAGAACACACAATTAAGGAAAAATATGGAAGTATGGGTAATCGCAGGGCTTACGACCTGTCTTCGGCTGGCTTAAGTGATCACTTTACACAATGTAATGTTCATCATTTCACCTGATAAACCTCCATATCTATCAAATTTTTGAAAGTTGTATATATGTTAATATGTGGAAACAATTCGTTGTTTTGTATTGTGACCATGATTTATTTCTATGTGCGAATTATTGTTAGAATGGAAACAGATGCAGAAGGATTCTTGCATACCATGAACATGTTGCCAGAAGAAACGATGAAATATGATGAAAGTCACGAGAAAATCGTGAACACAGGGACAGTCGAAGAAAATGGAGCAAAAAGAAGATCTCTTGCAAGATGAAGAGTAGAAATAAAAGTACCGAGAGTAATGAAGACGTATTATCCTCAAAGTTCTAAACAGATCAGGGGACCACGACGTTCAGCCGTAAACATATATTAAGATGATAAATCGGATAATGCTCTCATCCTGTCAGATTACATTGATATTTATCAGTAAACACATAGTTCCACAAAATTACGGTGCTTACCGTTATCGTTATTACCGTATAATAATAAGTAACATATATCGTATATTGTAAGTTAAAATATTACACTTAATTAAATTAATGTACAGTCGAATTCTGTTTTATTTTTGTTTCCCAAAAATACATATATGGGAATATTTTTAGAAGAACACATTCTTATTGTGGAGGTGTAATTATTCAGAACACAGGTCTGTGATATTTTAAATATGAATTAAATATATTAATTAGAAAGATATACATATAAAGTTGTATCAATGTGTCCAAAATTTAATAAAAAAAAATTGAATTGATTACTCAAAGGTATTTGATATTCTGTAAAAATAAGGTAAATGGCTCTTTCAAATAATGGAACGGTTAAATGTATTAATATCAAAAAGGTAACATATAGGTTCGAAAATTTTAAAAATATTGTTGCTGTAGCATAGTTGGATAATGCACCTTCCCTGGTGTGGAAAGAGATCCAGGTTCGAATCCCGGTGGCGTAACAACAATATTTTTCTATAAAATTGATTTTATATGTGTATCTTTCTAATTAATATATTTAATTCATATTTATTGGAATATTTTTGTTTTCTCAAAATATAGGGTTAAAACGTAAATGGTCGCGTTATATTCGGGCCAATTTAATAATAATATTTGTGCTATTTGGTTAATTTAGAATGAACTGTAATAGAAGTATCACACCATGTTATCTATCACATGCAAATAAATTATTACTTATCAATGAAAATGAGCATTTATTTTAATGATGATTATGTAATTTGAACATGATGGAATCTACTATAGTCCACTTTACGGAAACACCATTGTCAGTCTTAAAAAAGATGTTCCATTGAGTTAAGGAGTCGGTCGCTGTACGTAATTCTTCCTAAGTGTCCTTAAAGTAAGTTTGTGCCTGTGTGGCGACCTTACTTCGCGCGTGCCAAGCATTACTATCAGTTATTCTCAAACGAGCATATTATTTCAATTAGTATGTACAGAGTGAATATTATGTTACAGGCCGATTTTATTTGGTTGCCATTTTGATTTGGCAGATATTTGTCAGTTTGTATTTCGTAGTCGCAGAGAATTATTGATTACAATTTATTATGGAGGAAATAATATCTCAACAACGTGTTGAAGTCATTAAATCATAATACTAATGCTGTAACCATTAATGGTGATCGCTATCATTACATGTTGGAAAACTTCTTAGTAGTCCAATTGGGTCGATTGGACTTGCAACACATGGTTTAAACAGAACGGTGCCACCTCATACACAGCCCGACATGCGATTGAAATTTTGCGAGAAATTTTTCCCGGTTATAATAATAATAATAATAATGTGTTTATTCCAGCGTTATCAGGTTTTATTTCGATAATACATATTTTGTTATACATTAAAGTTATGAAATAAATTTAATGCTAAGAAAAAAAAAAATAAATAAAAAAAGAAAACCAAGGAAAATATTAATAAATAAATAAAAAGTAAAAAGTTCACACATATATACACACAAAATATAAATATAACTTCTTCAGTCACGACTATTGTTATATATGTAGCTATTCTGTAAGCGTTGCCATTCTCTACTCAGGGAACCAGCGTTTCATGGAGTTGGTGCTGAGTTCCAGCCGCATGTCTCAATGCAAACATTGTAGATGCGCTGCAATAACGCGCCAATCCAAACAGCATTCTGTACGAGTTGTACTGAATTCTGAGACGGTTACACGTCACTTGTTTGTATTTCGACCAGAGCTCGCATGTTGGTGAAGAACGATTTAAACAGGATGGTCTCTTCACCTCCTCACTGCACCTGTAGAAACGCCGTGACAGCATATTTGCACGAACGCTCAACTGTCTCCTCTGCCGTTCAATATCATGTATATTGAATATATGACCAAGGTTTTTGACCTTAATTTGAACGCTCAATTTCGTCCCATCCAGCCACACGGGAGGGACATAATGTCAAAAAGTGGTGATATCGACTGACCTCTTCGATGACCAGATTTGACGACTCCCGACTATTTTATGCGGGTGTACTTAAAAAGAAAGATCTCACGCTAATAATTCGACAAGAATTCCGATGCTACAAGACAATATTCGAAATGAAATTATTGAAATAATACGTGAAGTGTGCGAGAATGTTATGAAAAATTTATTATTATTATATTTATTTGTTATTGGTATTGCGGTATCAATTTTGCTATATTAACCATTTCAGATACCGAGAAATTTGAGACATATATATATATATATATATATTGTGTATATGTAGTCTTTTGTAAATGATACATCTTTTATTCCATTTTCAAATAAATATCAACTTTATATTATGCAACGAATTAAAATAAAACGCAAGGTAAAAAAAATAAGAGTAAATTATATAAAAGTTTTACGAAATTTTCTAACGCAGTTTTAATCACAAATATTACTGAGTGATTCACTGGATTATATATTATGTAAAAAAAATGTTTTTAGTGCATTATGTCGTACGTCTTGTGAAATGATGTATTGCGTCGCCAAATTTTTGGGTTCAAATAATACAGTGTCATGTTGAGAAAAACGAAAATTTTCGATATATACCTCTTTTCACCTTTAATCAAGGATAAAATGACGTCAAAGGAGCTCAACTAGATAATTCTGCCGCATTCACTCTACACTCTCGCTCCGTCAGATAACCGCATTTTTTGGTCGCTCTCCAATCAAATGCGTGACTTTACGTTCAACAACGACGATGATCTCAGAAATTATGATACCATACCAGCCGATTTTTATAGAAAAGGTATTGGCAAATTGGTCGAAAGATGGGAAGAAGTCCTGAACAATAATGGAGAATGCATCATTGATACAGCCAGATGCATTCTTTGTTGGGGTTGGATGTGGGGACGAAAATAATACGCTATTTGTACAATGTGACAATATTACAAATTATTCGGAGAGTGACGCGGAGCGAAAAGACGCCGAGCTCGGTTGCCGTGCCTTATACATGATACCCTGACAAGTACCTTCATGCTCACTACATACATACGTTGGACCCGAAAGTGCATGCGCCTGTTACTCGATCATCAATCCACAGACATTACAGAAATGTTACAACATTTATTACAATAATTGAAGAAAACTGTAAAGATTTAATAGACAACCCAATACATACAACTTCTCCATGATGATTTATATATTGGTACATATTTACATCGAACTTCGGAAATGTTTCTAGATTACTTAATAGCAGAAATTACTCGGATAAATTTACGAAACGTGATTGGCTGCTGTCGGTAGGTAATTGTGATTAAGTATATAAACGGACGGTGGGCGGTCAGGCTGAATTACGGAAATGAACGTTAGACACCGACTGCAACTATCTAATTGCATATTTACACTTCTTACAAAAACGTTCGTTTCTACATATGTAACACCGATCATGCCGTTATCTCAATTATATTGCAATGCTATTTGTTTAAAAAAATCCATAATTTTCTGGAAGTGTGTACCGATCTTATTATTTTGATGGAAAATTTTACGATGTGTAGAAATTCAAAATGTCTATCTATTCAGACGTCTATCTATTGTAAAGTAAAAAATAAAAGTAATACTTTAAATATATTAATTAGAAAGATATACATATAAAATTAATTTTATCGAAAAATATTACTGTTGCACCACCGGGATTCAACTATGCTACAGCGACGATATTTTTAGCGACAAATTTTCGAACCAATATGTTACCTTTTTGATATTAATACATTTAATCGTTACATTATTTGAAAGAGCCATCTACCTTATTTTTACGGAATCTCAAATACCTTTGAGTAATCTGATGGCAGACGCCAGAATTATCAATTCATTTTTATTAAATTTTGGACACATTGATACAATTTTTTTATTAGGAGAACACATTCTTATTAGTTCAGAACATTGGATAATGCACCTTCCCTGGTGTGGAAAGAGATCCAGATTCGAATCCCGGTGGCGCAAAAATAATATTTTTCGATAAAATTGATTTTATATGTATATCTTTCTAATTAATATATTTAATTCACATTTAAAATATCACAGACCTATGTGTTGTGTTCTTCTAATAAAATTAATAGTGTTAACGCGCCAAAATTTGCATGTCATTCTAAGCCAAAAGCGTGACTGAAAGCATTTTTAGAATTTGCAGACGTTTATTTAAAATCATTCTACCACTTGTGTTTGACAGTTCTCAGCCTTTTAATATATATAATTAGTAGCACCCTTAAAGTCTTTCCCTACCCTATGTGGTAGCTATGGTAGATTATTATGTGACTGTGATTGGTAACAGTGATTTATTTGACTGTTAGAATTTACTTTCTAGTGTAACAGTGATTGATCAAAGAACTACGTTACATGATCGCGTTACAAACGAACACAATAACGGTTAAAATATCGGTTTATATAACGATTTAACCATCACTATGTGGTATCCACTGTGTCAATAATTTTGGCAGTTAAAAGGTTAGCATTAAATCAAATTAAATATGTCACTAAACAGTCTGTTCTATTAGCAGCTGTTTTGTTTTTCGTATGAAAGGTTTTTCTTTTTAATATTTTCACTGATATATTATTTTTACTTTTGTTCAACTATTAAGGAATGATATATTACGTACTTCGAATTGCAACATCACAAATAGAACAAATGTCGTATTGTTAACATTCTTCGCCTTTTGTATTAAATCAGTAATGATGTGAAAATATTCTACGCCTTTTTTACATATAATGTGTTCTTTGAATTGTAATCACATCAGCTATTCGAGAAACAAGTAATAATGACACGTACAAAGAACTTATGTATTATATATTAATAGGTCTTTTATATTATTATAATTATTTATATAACTAATAACTAGCATTTTACCAGTTCCAGGATACATGACAATAGAAGTAAGACGGTAGGTATATGATAATAGAAGTAAGACGATATTGTGGAAGTAAAGCATAGAAATGTGTCAGTAAATTTTATTTATATATTTATACGATGCGGTATAAAGAAAAGGTATATAAAAAATAATATTCTTATAGATATGGAGAAGCACGGCAATAATTATTTGTAGAAAATTACATAAAGTTATTAAAAATATCAAATTTTGTGATTATTTTTGATGAGTCGTAAATAGAAAATAGTAAAAGTATTTCTAAAAAATATAAAATAATGTATATATCAAAAATATAATGTAT
Organism: Eubasilissa splendida; assembly: GCA_031772225.1. Taxonomy (NCBI): domain Eukaryota; kingdom Metazoa; phylum Arthropoda; class Insecta; order Trichoptera; family Phryganeidae; genus Eubasilissa; species Eubasilissa splendida. The sequence goes on along the minus strand of CM062853.1, from coordinate 25,971,112 downwards.
AAATATTTTTATGTAGAAATTTAACTCAAATTTTAATAACAAAAATATAAAAACATCATTAATAATGAGGAGAAGAAAAATAAAAAGATCGCAAATGTCTTACATTAAATGAAAACATTTGTAAAAAATTAAATGTATATAACCCGTGCAAATTGAGATAGTCTCAAATTAGTTCCACTGATCTGCCAGTTATAAGCAAATATATATTTTGTTGTTGTTCGGTAATGTTATATTGCGTTAAATGTTACATAAATACCCCGTATGGTTCACACAGGTACCGCGTCACATGACAGACATTATAAAATAAACTAAATATTTCATAAACTAAAAAAATTAACTCGTCTACCGCAGTAAGTTGTATTGTGTAAATATGCTATTGTTACTGTCAAATTGTGTTCATGAAAATGTACCAGAACGGTTTTGAACGAAGGTTCCTTAGATTTACGGTAATTTATTTATTCTGGATTATTACACCTGACTCTGTTCTTGCAATTGTTTGTTTTATAGATAAATAATGTAACGAACCAATTAACCTTATTTATACTTGGACACTTTACTTATCTTCAAAACCACTTATATATAACACAAATTAGGTCAGTTTTTCTAATCGAAGTGGATAAACAGATGTGTTTTGGGTCAATTCATAATATCAGTTCAATTCATAATATAGCATTAAAAATGCATTTAGATTGTCTGCATACGTATTAACGTATCATTATTCTAAAGAATAATATCAATACATGAGTCGTTTACTTTCAAACCCCTATATAATCAAAAATGAAAAAAATACAAATCATACTTGCGTTTGGTTCAAATACTGTACCAAAAATAATAATTTATGTTATAGAACAAACAAAAATAAGTTTAAGTTTCGTTTCAACACTCTATATAATTGAGTATGTGGTGACCCTGCACGCGCCGAACTCAAGGACTCGCCTATCAACCATTAAGGGCCCAGACCGAAGCGATCGATCGGCAGACACAATAAAACAATATGCATCAGAGACGGATACTGCCCAAGCAACTAGCGATCACTCTTTCGCAGACCGTTCTGTCATAGACATCGTCATTCAACAGCATCTCTAGCGAGCCACTCCAAAGTTCAGCCGCGAATTTAACTATTATAATTCATCACATCAATAAACCAAATTTTGTAAGTGCTCTTCCATTTCTACACCCTGCTCTGGTTATAATAGACACCCTACGCTGCGACATATAAATAACATGCGTGAGACTAGAAGATGTTAGGAGCTTCTGTCTCACAGCAACATAACTTTCAGATACAATCACGAGTCAACCATATTTAAATAACCTTAACACACACACTGTCACCATATACAAGTACTTAACCTCCAAACGGCTCAATAATGAAATTGACCATTGGTTTTTAGTAGTTGTTCCGCACAGCCTTGAGCCAGCGGGCGCGATAAGCGCGACCCGAGAGATAAGAGAGCGAAAAGTGACACTTTTCCGCTTTACGTGAACATTTCGCCCGGCGCTCCGCGCCACTGGAATCCCCACGCCTCTGCGCTCAACGGACCGCCGATTGGAGGAAAGTACTTCGTACTACATACTAATACGAACTGGAAAATACTTCGACTTGGCTATTACACTGGACGACGATTTTGGACCCCCCTGGACCACTGCACGCCGCTGCAGACAATCGACGTTCGAGCTACCAGAGCGGACCGGCGAACCACACCTAACGTTTTGCAGTCTTGTTTCCCTGTGTGGAACAGTAGTATTCTACTGGCTTTTACAAAAAGAGATCAAATAATGTGAGCGACAAACACCTCTATAAATGATAGCTATAAATTTTGTAATTTCCCAAATCGACAAGATATTTGTAAATTTTTTTTGCATTTTCTGTAGGGTTGATACATACACCGTATCTTTAAAATATCTATTGAAGCAATTAGATGAAAAATCTATTTTTTAAACGGTTTTTGTGATTTCAGTGTTTTGTTATAACTATGTATTTGCTATCTTAAATGTTATATGAATAATATTATAATTATCATGTAATACATCGAAAATGAAACAACTTCTGGAGATTAAAATGTATTGGTGAGAAGAAAGAAGGGCGCATGATGCCTAAATCCTCCAACCACTCTCAACCACAGCTATTTACTGCAATTGTTCTCTATTCGCAATTATTTCTTATTGGTGAATTCGTAAATATTCTATGCGTGTAAAATAATATTATTGCTAAAATGTAGGTGGTATTGTCACCAAGTTTTTCGTCAATATCAAAGTATCTTACCTCTGTGAATTTTATGATTTGCGGACGGTGAAGTTCAACAGGCGTTTTGTCACGGCGTCATCATCAGGTGAATCGAACTGTCCTCCTTATCCCGTAAGACATCCTGGTCCGCTATCGAAGGATTCCCTCATCCCTCATCATTCCCTCATCTCCGATTTCTTGTTTCCCATCCGCCCACTTTTCCCATTCCATCACCACCATTGTGATCGGTGATTTGCGTTGGTCACAGTTTCTTCGAATTTATCGGTCGCATTATGAAATTAGATTATTCTGGGCGCAACTTTGGGCCGCAGAAGAGCTGGAAGAGTGCCACAGTGATGGATCATCTAGCTGGAGACGTCCTGGAATCAGTTGTGAGGGTGACCTAGGACCGGGATTTTTGGACGTGTATTACGAACCAAGTCTCATCTAATTGAGGCCACTGTACGAGTATGTCAATACTGACATGAAGGAAGAGATAGTAACAATTTGGCAAACCTTAACAGCCTGTGTCCGCGAATGAGATTTTTGACTCAAGGTAATCTTTGAGATACGTATTTTGATTTCATCGTATTGAGATTCATTGGAGACAAACCTCAGCTTTGATAGTATGTACATACTAGTGATGGAAAACCAATATGATACCGTGATTGTGATGATGATTCGTAACTAAGATGTAACTGTTAGAGGTTTACTTTCCAGCAACTGAGTCTTTACTCGAAGATTTAGGAATAATCAGCTACCAACCTGTGTATACACCATGTCTCAAAGATTCGCCATCTTGCGCCTTATATGTTCGTCACAAATGTCATTGTCGTTCGTCAGTTAAATGATTTTAAATCTTCTCAGCAACAGTTAAAAGTGAATAAATATTTGTAATTTAACATTTTCTATAAATGTTAATGTTTAAAGACAAATTTTTTCAGAATATGTGTGCACATGTCAAATTTCGTTATTAGATCGAGCATTGTATACACTGGTTTCGTGTTTTTATTTCTGATAATCTCAAGCTGATCTCGGAGATGTATCTAATCGTGTCTCATTCCGTCGACATGGATCTTAATGTTACTTGAATATTCCGAATGACATTGAATTTAAGTAAAAAACGTATAATTATAAATGATTGATGACTTATCTGATCTCTGACGCTCTAACACATTAAATAAATATAATAAATAAATATGTTAAAGAGTTGCGACCATTGACGCAATAACTAAAAATGCAAAACATAAAAAAATATTGCAAGAATGAGGAAACATTTTGAAAGTTTTTTATACTTTTAAAATAAGCAATGTTATCTTTGTGGTTAAGATTCATATTTTTATTTTTTATCTTTGTTTAATTAACCACTAAAATGAGTTTAAATACATCTACCGGTTTCGAAAAATACCATTTTCTTCTTCAGGATGTCATAACTAATTAAAACATACATTGTTTCTTTGACAGAATCTATTTTTAAAAAACCTATTTTTAAAAAGAAAATTTTTTTTTTTTTTTTAGTACCTAACTCAAATCATTACTTAATACAAATTTACTCGAATAATTTTTAGGAAAAAATTTTAGAATGGGACTCGTAGTTAAATTTAGTTGGTTGTTTATAATTTTTTGATTAGTTTTACACGCTTTATTTATCTCCAACGATTCCAAATTATTTAATTTGTGACCAACACCGTTTATATGCAAAATTGACAATCCCAATTTTTTATCAAAATCATGACCATTTTCTATCAAATGATTAGCAAATTCTGAAAATCCACTATTGTTCAAACATCTCAAATGCTCCCTTACTCTTATATTAAAATTTCTACCCGTTTTACCAATGTAAAATGCAGCACAATCCTTGCAACTAAAGTTTTTTATGTAAAACATCATTTTATATAGCTTTTGTTTAAAATAGCTTATTTTAACTAATTTATATTACTAGGGCTATGAGCAGAAAGCTTACGGTAGTGGCCGCTTTTCAGCCATCGCCAGAAAAAAATATTTGAAAATGATTTAAATACGTAATGTACCGTGGCGGCAGACTCGAAGTTAACCCTTCCCAAACCATGCAGTAACACAGGTCTGCCGCTCTAATTAAATCTGTAATATTTATTGTAATATCTGTAATAATGGTGTCTCTTTCTCACTAATTAAATGAAGATAGATAAAAAGGAAGGTTGTATTATACAAAGAAATTTCCTATACAGAACTTGATGAATGCTCCGAATATAATATTGCATATTTTAAAAATATTTAATGCTTAATACTTAAAGTAAACGCATAACATTAACCATTTTTTCACATTTTAAAGGCTAATATAACTCTAATTTCTTACGGTGACACGAGTTGACAGCATGGTTGCACGCGAGTATTTTATGTCACAGTATGGTAAAGGTTAAAAAAAGCGGTTTGAGTTTTGGATTTTTTTTTCTAAACTGGCCCACCGAGGATATGAAACCGCGACCATAGATCTGATTCTGATTTCTGAATCTTGCGTCTTAGTCCACTCGGTTCATATTACCGTATTATACAATGTCACACGCGACGTACGACGCTGGTATCTCACTCGCATTTGAAGCACATTATAATATGGGACTAGCTCGTGTCAATAGTTTTGGATGGTATCTTAATACAAAAAAATAAACTCATCAAAAATATTATCTAAACTGCCAAATCATCATTAAGGGCGCCTGGCAGTATTCATCACGTGTAAAATGGCTTGCGCCTAATATTAACTATATTTGCAATCTGCAGAACATTTGCGTTAGTCATTTACTTTCCACAGGCGCATTACTAATACGTGAAAGTGTCAACATTCTTTTAGCTTCATTAAATTGAGACACATTTTATTAAATTAATAACCACTTAGAAATATAATCGATTTTTAAAAATTAAATTAACACATTAATAAAAACTCTATATCATAAATTTTAAATTTAAATGGGCCAAGAATACATCTGTTGACTCCTTCACACTACGTAGTAATGAAATATTACAATGAGCTATCAATCCATAACAACAAAAGCTAATTACACTTAATAAAACTGTGAAAGGTATCCACTCTATATGACAAATCCATAAATCCACAAATTATTGTCATTATATTTATGTTACACATACATCTTAACAGTTTATCTATACAATCTATTTAATATTTTATATTGTTTAAATAATTAATGACTTCTTACAAACTCTAAGCGGAATAAATCTCAAAGCGGAACATTTAATGAATCGGAATGGTCGATATTATCTGAAATATCATGTTTTTGATCAAAAGATTTATTTATTTAATTTATTATTATTAGTAACTATATAATACTATGTACAAATCAGTTTGGACTGTGCCCGTTTCACTAGAGAAATTCTGTGTCGAGACGGGCATAATTTACAAGCAATTGTTCAATTAATTAGAATTACAAATAGATAGAAGTACATTTATTACTATATAAGAGGTGTATATGAAGAACAATTTTAAAATGGACTTAATTTTTTAATCACTTTATTGCAATAATTAATATAGGTATGAGTCAATATGTTTGGGTGAGTGCACCAATCCAAGTTTTAACATATAGTTTCATGTTCTTGGGACAATTTTTAGCATTTTATTAAATAGTTTAGGTCCAAAATATTTGTAGTTCCTTTGACCAAATGTAGTATGTGCTCTTGGGGTTTGTAGGTTATTTGTATTTGTCCGTGTGGAAATTATGTGTTGAGTTATTTTAAAATGTGTGTGTTTGTATTTATGTATGTATTTGAGAGTAGTATTAGCGTGTATTTGTCTAATATCAAAGACATCGAATTTATCAAAAATTTTGTCAGTACTCGTTGTGATTGGGGATTTGAGGATAACTTTTAATATAATTTTTTGAAGTGCTATAATTGGATTAATTGCAGACATAGTCGCTCAACCCCAAGCAATTATACCACGCTCTATGATTGATTGACAGATTGCATAGTACGCCATTTTAAGAAGTTTTATATTTAAAATTTTAAAATTTCTAATATTTCTAAAAAAATATAGTTTTTATTATTTTATTTGTAAGATGTACTTATATAAAAATAATTTCTATTAAATCCTATAATGAAAAACTGAACCAGTAATTGAAATTGAAAAGGTATCACAAGTTAGAACAATATTAGTGATTCCATCCTATATTTCCGAGAAACCCACGAACCGGAGTGACGTTCTGTTCATCATCATCAGCATCGTCATGCAGGCGTCTTTGGCCTTTCTCATCAACAGATGAATTAATATATTACTTAAAATTTATTTTCTAATCTTAAAAAAAAAAATAACATTTGAAAGATCACAATCCTACCTTATGCATTTATTCTGGATATCTTAAAAGGTCGTCAACTCTACGCCCGTAATTTTTTTCTATTTTCGAATACATTCAGGGTCGTTTCTACCATTGGGGAAGACTAGGCGACCTATATGGGACAATTTAAGTGAATTCAAGATGAAAACTTTCAAAGTACTCTAACTCAGCGTAGCCTTTTTCTTCTCTAAAGGTTTCGGCAGCTCTCTGCTTTGAACTTTCAGGAATATGTCACGCATCAAGGAACAGAAAAATGCGAAACCGAATATGCGCCGAATAGTTCTCCGTATCCTTTTGACTTACCGACGTCAATGGCTTGCGCGGAGATGAGTTTTTCAAAATTAATTTAATAAAAACCTATCTGTGCAGTTCAATGAGCCAAGACAGACTTGTGGAAGTAGCCACAATTTCAGTAGAAAATAACATGGCTCACCACTTTGATATTAGAGATCTTATTAAAGACTTTGCTAAAATAAAGGGAAGGAAGGTACCATTAGATTAAGAGGAAGAATCCAAAACACCATTGAAGTTAGAAGAGAGAAATTTAAAAACGAAATGAAATATCACGAACAGTACTAATCAAGATAAATAATATATATCTTTATATATTTATACATGTTTTAACAAATTATAGATATCTCATAGAGACGAAACTATTTGTATTATATTATATGGGAAGTATGGAAATATAGATATTACAGGGCTTACGACCTGTCTCTTCGGCTGGCTTAAGTGATCACTTTATATAAATATAAGTTCACCAATTCTACCCAAAATCAACATCCACATCAATTTTTTGGAAGTTATACATATATTACCATGTAGAAACCTTTCAAGTATTTTAATACAACTTCGCTGTCGCCATCTATGGTTTGAAATTTGATATTCTTTCTCGTAAAACAGCAATAGATGTCACTAATGAGATTTTTTTTATAAATATGAAAGCTATATTCTTTATCTGTATATATGACGAATGATTAACATGTTATACTAGAATACGTCTGAAAGTTCAATTTTCAATTTTATATATTTCTTATTTAGACCAATAACAATATTTGAGTATGTCCAAGAACACACAATTACTGGATTTTTACCTCCAAAGTCAAATTATAGATATCTTATTATTATTATGATAAGTTATTTAATGTTTGATGTTTTATTAATTAATTTTGTATACCAGTTTTTTTATATATAATATATTTGTTTACGCGCTTTTATATTTCGATAGATAGGCCTGCTATAAAATTTTTAATATGTGTGTTCTTTTTGTGTGGATTTAAAAACCGAAAACAAAAGCGAAGTTGCTATTGGAATAGATATTTTTTCGGTTCGGACGGACTTATTTACGGCGGCGATATAAAAACATTTTGTAATATATATTTTCAGATTATCGGCCGTGAGAAAGTTTTCGGAGGCTGGCCAGCAGAGTTAAGGACCACCAGACTACAAGGAGAGCGACATTGGCGTCTACCAGCCCAGGTTCACAAAGGTTGGTGTATTTTGGATTTGCATAGATTGAATTACTGTATTCAACCCCAGGACCCAGGACTAGCTATCGAAGTATTTACGGCTACAATATTAATTCTTCTAGCCTGGATTACAGGGGGAGAGAGTGATGACAGAGGGGTTGGCATTTTTCATTCATTCTCTTCTAGGGAGGTAAAACACGCCCTGAATATATTACCTATATTATCGTCAATTTTCGAGAATAGAACGTCATATACCTATCTAAAACAATAATCAGCGGCTGTAGTACAAAATCATAAGACAATACTAAAGATTTTTAAACGTTTATTTAATATTATTAAGGAGAACACATTTTTATTGTGAAGTTGTAATTATTCAGAATTAATACACGTTTCCCGGATTGGAAAGAGATCCAGATTCGATTCCCGGTAGCAACAACAATATTTTTCGATAAAATTGATTTCTAATTAATACATTTAATTAGTGTTTATTTAATACCTTGATTGAATGATTTGACTGATTTGAATCTGTCAAATTGACTTTGAATCTTATAAATATGATCTAATCTTAACAGTCCATATATAAATTAGCGAGTACAAAATGATTTATGATATCATTATTGAGATAACGTAATAAATCAAAAACAACGCTTTGAATAATACTAAAACTACACGCGTAATACTTTATTTTCAATAACTAGCGAATTACTAAACTCCCTTCCCTCCCCTCACTCGCCAACGAACCACATACCTCACGAAACCAACCAGCAGAAATATACGTTGGACTAACTAGGCCTATGTAATTCGTTGTGAGCATATACCACTAGTAAGCCCTTTCTTGTGCCATTAGAACTTTAACTATAGAACTTCTAAATTCTTATACATGGTGGCCCAAAAGTCGCTAGACAATTTAAAATTAGAATAACTTTCTACAGTTAATTAATTTATATTTTTTTATTTCGGATTATTAAAGTGTGATCATTGAAATTAAATATGGAGAAAATTTACAACTAAGCAACGTGTTAAAATAATCGAATTTGATAATTTGTGCTAATAATAAATAATAAACAAAATATGCGATTTTGGATGACAGAAAATCCAAGAATAACTAGTTTAATTTACGCCAATCCAAGAATAGTTCACGTGTACCTTATTTCTTTGAAGATGAGGCAAAAAACGCACTAACCGTCAATGAATGGTGAAAGGTAAGAAATGCTAGAGAATTTCGTGCGTTCTGCAGTCGAGAACGCACTAGAGGTATGGTGATAGCAAGGTGGTGCTACTGACAATCGAACTCTTGAATGACGGATAATTTGGCGAAACTCTAAAATCAAGTGTCCGTCACGTTGACCTGACTTAGTTGCTCCAGACTTCTTTCTACGACGGTATTTGGAAGATAGAATATATCGTAACAACCATTCAGCTATTGTAGGCCAACATCCGTGAAGAAATTGAACAAATAAGCCAAGAAGCATTACGACATGTGATGGTTTACGCCTTAGAAAGAGCGCGCCAGTGTGAACAGCAAAATGGGGTATGTAATTTTAAAAACTAAATAAAATTTATGTGAATTATTACGAAATAAAAAAGTTATTTCATTTTAAAATGGTCTAGTGACTTTTGGGTTACTCTGTACATACATTTTTACGTCGTATGGCAACATGCAATTTCAATACGGTTAATTATTTAACAAGTTATTCAGGAATTTAATATATTAGTCATTTTAAAATATCATTTGCTAAAAAAAGATTGTTTTGCATTCTATTTTGTGTAAATAGGTACTAGGTATAAATGATTTTTTTAATTAATTTTTTTCGGTACAGTGTAGGTATGCGATGAGTTCACAAATAAGTTCTTTACCTGCCCGTCGGAACGCGAAAAGCCCTAGTTTAATTTTCGAACATTTGAATTTCTAAAAAATATCAATACGAATTATTAACGTTTATGGGTACTGACTAAAATGTGTAGTCGTCACCTATGGTAGCGAGTGTGAAGTATTTATTTGATCGTCAAGTATTGTAAAACATACTATAATTAGAATTATGCAGTTCAATTCTGCGTTACACCGCTTAAGTGATTGAGACAACGTATTTTCGTAGGTTATCTGCCGGGTCGCGTGAAGAGGTTATTCATTATTATTGGACTTTGGCACTAAATCACTCTTCATGAAATCGTAAACTCAATTCGTAAATATTGGATATGACGTATGTTAATGATAAAATCGCATTTTAATCGTAATCTCAAAAAAATTACAATTGTAGTATTATATATTTAATTATTAATTTATTAACGCCCTTACGGGCTTTTACAAAATAGGTTTGGTATAAAATTAAAAAAAAAAAAACACACACACACGAGCATCGTCATGGAATACATGTATAAAAATAAGTAAAACAAACTATAAAAATAAAGATTCAAGACAGAAAAGACAATAGACAATTGGGTTTGACGCAGAATGGCTGAGTGTCTAAATCAGTTGTATATTTGACTCAGAACGGCATCAAAAACATAATTCTTATATTATATGTATATATATATATATATATATATATATATATATTGTGACATTACAAAAGTGATGTCGTGTTCGAAATTACTCCATCAGATTATTTTATGCTAACGACTTTGGTGTACTGTTGTCGTAAGCCTATTGCTGGGAAAAGTCATCATACTCGTAACACCTATTCTTGTATTTCATGGTTCCAATTTAAACTTAATATCTTTACTATTAAGGAGAACACATTCTTATTGTGAAGTTGTAATTATTCAGAACAGACGGTCTGTGATGTTTTAAATACAAATTGTAATGTATTAATTACAAATATATATACATATAAAATCAATTTTGTCGAAAAATATTGTTTTTGCGCTACCGGGATTCGAACCTGGATCTCTATTTCCAATCCGGGGAAGTACACTACCGACTGTGTTACAACGCCAGTATTTTTCATGACAAATTTTCGAACCTATATATTTTCAAATTAATACGTATATCGTTCCATTATTTTTTGAACGCCATCTACATTATTTTTACCTTTGAGTAAACCTATGTTCTGAATAATTACAACTTCACAATAAGAATGTGTTCTGCTTAATAATATAAGTTGTATCAATGTGTCCAAAATTTAATAAAAATGAATTGATAATTCTGGCGTCTGCAGTCGGTGACAATATTTTTCGACAAAATTGATTTTATATGTATATATTTATAATTAATACATTAAATTAGTATTTAATATCTTTACTGCGGGATTAGTAATATTGTATTTTCACAGAGTTTATGTGGTTAGCCACAGTTTATTGGTAAATCATCCAATCCTTTGTTTGACGAATCATCGTCGAACATACGTTAATTGTATTTAAATGGTTATCGATGAAGCATGTTGATCGATTTAACTGCAAAATGGTGTACTAATTTTGATTGTTGAATAGATTCTTCTTAATATTAACAATATGGGTGGGTATGCGTTTCAGAGGTGGCCGCCAAGTCAGAAATTGCATACTCTCACAATATATAATTGTTAAAATTTGACGTTTCATAACAAAAAGTGCTAGTATTATATAAATGTGACTATTAAAGTCAATGAATGGTTTAAAATATATATTTATTTATTTAATTTAGTGAAAATACAATGGCAAAATAAATTCAATTTTTAAATATATGGTTACATACATACATGGTTTTTCTTTCGCTTATCTCTCTAAAAAAGAGACCAGCTCTTGTGCTTGGAGAGAGAGTTACACTACAATAATTGTATATAATACCTTACATATTCTATTCATTGTCCATTTGTGTGCTTCTGAAGTGTTCTGTAATATTGTTTATTGTCCAATTATGTGTTTTTGAAGTGTTCATTTAGTTTCTTTTTAAACTCTTTTATATTCTTTATTTATTTAATTTGTGTAGGGAGGCTATTGAAATTTTTTATCCCTAAATATATAGAATTTTGCTGATAGTGTTGGGTGTTACATTTAGGGATTTTAAAGTTATTTTTAAACCTTAATGATGTGCTTGTTTCAAAATTACTAGTGTTATTTTCTTTAATTAATTGATTAATTGAGGTTTTTTTCTATTTTGGGATCTGGGAATTTTGCAAAAAGTGTTTGTGTTGAAAACGTTGATCTTTTTTTTAATATCACTTTAATAATTGTTCTGTGTATTATTTTTATGAGTTCATTATATTATTATATGCTCCTCCTCACCCAATTATTCCATACTGGAGTAATGAGTGAACAATAGCAAAATATACATTTTTATAATTATTTATAAGTATAAGTAGAATGTTCCTTAATCTTATGAATATATAAATACATTTTCTTATTCTTTTCACTAATTCGTTAATTTGACTGTGCCATTTAAAATTTTGGTCCATAATTACACCGAGATATTTGATTTCTTTTTTTGGGCTTAAATTTGTACAAGAGTATATATATACATAGATTAGTATGTCGCCTACTTCAACGGTGTGTTTTTACTAAACTATGAACCAGTGGCGTAATGGTGAATTTCGTTTCGTTTAATATTGAACAACACGGTCATGGGAGTGTGAACATTTACATAACAATTTGTTAATCTCGTACGGCGACTGCACAGAAGCGTCTCGCCACATCGCCGGGCGTATCTTACCCAAGATACGCCCGGCGACGGTAGCCAGTGACGTCACACTTGATAACAAAAGAAAATAAATGAATCGCAAGAAAGGTGTTTCTCGAATAATTCACCGTTCTTTGTATGTGTATGGTTGGATTGTCTCTGGTCGGTCACAACGCGTGGGGTAATATAGACCGCGGTGTACTCGGGCCGATTTTTTTAACCGATTATAATTTAACCTTCCGATTTTAACCGATTCGTAATGATAAAGGTAAGATTTTGACAGTAACCTAAAATCACAGATGACTTAACCGCTCGCCGTTTATCATACATTTTAAGTGGGCATGTGCAGTCGGTACAATCAAATAAGTTATACGTAATTAAATATTTATAATATATTAACTTTGTGGGTAAAATTCATATTTTTATTTATTATCTTTGTTTTATTAACCACTAAATTGAGTTTAAATACATCTACCGGTTACGAAAAATACCATTCTCTTCCTCAGGATGTCATAACTAACTAAAACATATATTATTGTTTCTTTGCCAGAATCTATTTAAAAAAAATCTATTTAAAAAAAAAAAAATTTTTTTTTAGTACCTCAAATCATTACTTAATAATATTTTTTAGGAAAAATTTTTAGAATGGTACTCGTAGTTAAATTTAGTTGGTTGTTTATATTTTTTTTGATTAGTTTTACACGCTTTATTTATCTCCAACGATTCCAACTTATTTAATTTGTGACCAACACCGTTTATATGCAAAATTGACAATCCCAATTTTTTATCAAAACCATGACCATTTTCTATCAAATTATTAGAAAATTCTGAAAACCCACTATTGTTCAAACATCTCAAATGCTCCCTTACTCTTATATTAAATGTGAGAATTATCTTCCAGCCATGTGGGAATACTACTGCCGTACTGGGCCATACGGTAGGTGTTCAGTTTCTCGCTACCGTGCGTGCCGATTAGTACATCTCGCTATTGTGCTTATTGTGTCACATTTCAGGCCATCAATGAAGTGTGGTTTCCTGGAGCCCCCAGAAAATTTGTGGGATCCAGTGAAATAAAAAAATCGGGTCTCGGGTCAATTAAAAAATTATTAGGAAAGATGTAAGGAAGGATGACATCTCGGGCGTGTTAAATAAAGAAAACCATACCTTGGGTTTTGTTGTTTGGTTTATTTGTGGAACACACTATAAAGTACAGACAGCTGTTAGATTTATACGTACAAAATAAGTTACACTTTGAGAGATAACTCGCTAAGAGCACCAGCCACGGAAGCAGAATGAAATTCTGGGCATGATGCTCTCGTCTCCAAGCCAGAGTCTACCGGTCGCGTCCCTCTGGTGGTTTGTACTGCAAGCTCGCTGTGACCGGGTATGCAGCGTGCCAGCGAGCTCCCGTAAACCACCGCCAGGTGGTACTATGAGTCCACCGCGGGGCTAAGGGTTGTATACATAACTTACATACAATTAATTTAATACTCTCTGTAAACATAAAAAGCGAATCCTCAATACATTTGTTTCAACCTCATCAATCATACTTGAATTGCCATTATATAACATTGAACGTTCGTTAATTGCGAAGTAACCTAATTTAATAACTCAACAAATAATATGATTAATTTCGAAATATTCAAATATGAATATTATAGGACGTAAAGGTTTGTAAATATTTAACAAGCTTACTATCACGCCGCTTCTCCGCAAGGGTAGGCAGAGAGGATGGAACATCCCGACACACAGTCCGAATAATTTTCTTCGATCGCTGACGCATCTAACAGGACCATCTTCTATTATCTCGTACCAACCAAATGACAAAGTGAGAACGCCAAAAACAATATTATTATTAATAAAATTGACAGTATGAATTTATTTAAACCAATCAGATTCGGGTAAATCTTGTTACATCATCGTGGTAATAAACCTATTATTATCTTTTGTTATTAATACCATGTTTTTAGTTAAATATTATATAATAAGTAAAATCAATATTTAAAAAAAAATATCTAACCACAATATTTTTACAATAAATATAATATAAAAAAAAAAAATTATCTTCAGAACCCGTATTAAATTACTATAGATTATCATCAGTAAATTCCTTGTTTATTTGTCTGATTGACATTTCAAAATACATCATTTTTTTTTTATCTTATATTTTTTATGATTACACACACAAGAGTGCACAATATAAGTGGGCAAGTATTATGTAGTATATACAAATAAAATAGATGAATGAATTTTACGTATTTAGCTCCGTAGCGTATCAAGCGCCTCGTGCAGTTTTATTGAGGGGAATTTTTTTCTCACCGTTTCTTAGATTTTCCCATAACCTTATGCAATACGCGCGGTAATGTTTTTGCTAATCGGGTTACTCTGACAACTACTTATTTACTTACTTACTTACCATCACGCCGTTTCCTCGCGGAGGTAGGCAGAGAGGATAGAGCGCCACACTCTTCTGTCCTGACACACAATTCTCGCCTCATCCACATTCATACATCTTCTCATACAAGCTCGCCGATTGTTGAGGCTTCTAACAGAACCATCCTCCATTATCTGGTTTACCTGGTCGTGCCAAGTCTTCCGCGGACATCCTCTATTTCTGGTGCCATCAACACTTGCGTCATATATCTTTCTTACCATTCTCTCCTCATTCATCCGTTCCATATGACCAAACCACCTAAGTGATCGTTTCTTAATCTCACTCACTATACTAACATCAGCTTTACATTCTTTCCCTATTTCTTCATTCTTTACTCTGTCATAAATAGATATGCCACAAATACGCCTAAGTGATCTCATTTACACTGCATTTAGTCTACTTTCGTTCCTTTTCTGCTAGCTCTAGACCTCACTTCCATACATCAGTATCGGTACCAAGATTCCATTGTGCACCGCTAGTCTTGTCTCGGTTAACAAATTCTCGTTAGATATAATTTCATTCAAAGTGCCGTTCACTTTATTTCCTGCAGTCACCCTCCTTTCGATATCATTCTCAGCCTTTCCGTTTCTATCAAACATACTTCCCAAATATACATACTTATCTGCTTGTTCCAAACATTCATTACCTCCAAGTATTTAGCACGGTGTCTTGCTTTCCTCCTTCTCGAATACCATCACTTTCGACTTGTTAACATTCATCATGAGGTCGCTTTCTTTGAATACATCGTACATTCTACTCACCAGATTCTGTAGTTCTTGTTCATTATTCGCCATTAGTACTGCATCATCGGCGTATAATAAACAGCATACAATCAAATCGCCCATTTTTGCTCCTACATTCGTACATTCCAGTTCTTTCACATACAAGTTGAATAGCCATGGAGACATTACAAATAATTAACGTGTTACAAATTATGTAGGTATTCATTTTTCGCATTCGTAACAACTATAAGTTATTTTATTTAATGTCACAATCTCGTGCATATTTTGAAGATGTTTTCTTTTTCAATATCTTAAAGCTTCGGACTTGGTCAGCACAGAAGATCGGCCTGTAAAATATTTTTGTATTTTTTAAATAATAATTAGAAAACCCTTATTTTATGAAAATTGACATGAAAGTACGATTCTCAGAAAAATTACCATCTTTTGGGTGCGTCTGAGGGAATACTTCATGTGACAGCGATGAATAGTTTAGTTTATCTGCTGGATGATCCTCGGTATCTCGAACAATGCATTTCGAATAGAGCCAGGAACATTTCAGTTAGATGTGTTGATAATACGTAAGTCCGTGCAAAGTGACGCCTTTTAATATGAGTCTTCCTCTCGTCCTTTCGTTAACATACCCACGCTATGTGGTGTGAAATGACAATCTTCCGGCATTCATGTTTAGAGACTTATCTCTCAAGAAGTCGGAAGAGGTACCTACAGTGCACTGAGGCGTCCATCCTCTGGGATTCGTTCCGTCCACTCACGTCTCGGCTAAGGTGTGAAGCAACAGCATTCAATCAGCAGACTCTTTTGTCTTTGTGCCGATAACGCCTCTTGGATGGTTAGCTAATTTATGCACGTCAGACCTTCAAACCGAAGTGTACGATCATGTCCAGCATGATTCCCGCGAGTATTGCCCAGACCGGAGACCCTCTTCAGCAACTATAGACCACTCCAAACTCGACGAAAGACTATCTCGACATACAATTCCTCTGCATCATTATCTGTCACTCGCGACACTGTTGTTATTTTGATCACAGGAGAGCAAGGCCCTCGAATAATTTCAGTTTGGGGTGGTTGTTAGTACCATGTCAATAATAAAAGGCAGTATGATTTACATACACATGCAATCGTGCGATTTCTAAGTAAAATAAACACACAACCATTCTCAGATAAACTCTATCATTTCGACCGGCAAGCCATTACTTCGGATCGAAAATGTAATTTATATAATGTACCCTACAATGCCTTCGCAGAGAGGCTGTGAGTTTCACGGTGCCGACAGCGTGTACCAGAGACATATGCGTACATGGATACATGATTATTTACATGTCCAATAAGTAGTTAATAATTAGTCCTGAACGATGAAATAAATGTAATTAAAACTTGTAGGTGAGTGTTCCAAATTAATAAAACAGGACAGTAATTAAATAAAGTGAAATATCAAGTAGTCTAGCGATTATGCCAGCCCCTTTTTATGAATGGGTAATTACATGATGATCCGATCACACTACAGTATTTGTTAGTAGTTTTAATTATGTATACAAGCATGCAAAAAGATAAACTTAGTATTTCGGAGCGGCTATGGTCCTCCGCGTCTGCGCCGATCCTGGTCTGCCCTCTGGAACTTAGAGTCACTTTAACACGACCTCCGCGGACCCGGAAATCCTCACCCTCCCAAAACCGACTACCTGGAGAAGCGTTCGCCACCCCCGCTCATACTGTTCTCATCCCCCGCCCCGCTACTCCCTCCACTAACCGACCCGCTTTAGAAATTTCGTGAAATTCGTATTTTTTATCAGTTTGTTATATGTGGATCATCACAATGTCTGTAAGGATATTATTAGCTCATAGGTTTAGCTCATAACTAATGTTAATTTTCTTTCTATTAGTGGTACTACGTACTATAAGGTAGGTGCATAATTATTGAGGCTTTTTTATTACTTACAGTTAATCATAATTTGTGTTTCATAAAAATAATCTCCTCTTTTCAGATAGTGAAAATGCGTGTCTAAAATCATATCCATATTCACCATATTTTGCTCTAACACTTCGAGAAAGGTTGGAAGTCAGCATAGTTATTTCGTGATCTCAACGAACATTTTGGCAAAGGAACAAACAATCAGTGGTTCAAGAAGTTTATTTCGGGCGATACAAACTTGGCAGTTGAAGAAGGAAGAGATCAACCTTAAAATTTCGACGACCAGATATTTTTGGCAGCCGTGGAAGTAAACGAAAACTTGACAACGAGAATGTTGGCTGAAGACTTCAATGTGGACCATCGTAAAAGTATGGAAAAGTATGGAAATTGCAGGATAGGTCCCCCACGAACGCTCCGATAACAACAAAGGCGAACGTGTCCGAATTTTTACCGATTTGCTGCAGCGAAACGAGCAAACTCCGTTCCTGAAGAATCTCGTCACTGGGGATGAATCGTGGCTATCGCCAATAAGGGCTGGGAATTACTTTTTCATCCGCCATATTCTCCCACAGAAGCGCCAACGGACTATCACATCAATCGATCGCTGAAAAATTGGCTCGCGACGTTTAAGTTTACGACGATTTGGATAACTTGGTGGCCGACGTCATAGAATGAATTACCTCTAAGAACACCAACTTCTTCGCCCGTAGGATCGACCGGCTACCGAGCAAATGTTCCGGAGTAATCATTTAAAAATGTTTTTGTTAAATGTTATTGTTTTTGTTGAATAAAAGTCTCAATAATTATGCACCAACCCAATATTTATGTAAATATTGTGACGTGATTCGTCCTCACTATACCGTCTCCCATCCACGTCAGTAATCATTCTCAAGGAAAAAATAATAGAATAAGTTTGAAATTTACAATATTATAATTAACTAGCTTTTGCATACAAAATTTGAGTATAATAGGGTAAGAAAATATTAGAGTCACAAGGTAATAATATAGCAGTAAAAATAATATCACCTCAGTGTGATTACAATAAAAGAATTTTAACAAATTGTCTTCAACAAATCGTCTACAACAAAATAGATTTTCAACAAATCATCTATAACAAAATTAGCAATAAACATTAAAATCAGACGTGAGAATGTGAGAATAAACATTATTATTTACAACCTCTTCAAAATTTTACAACTAAAAATCTCCTTCACAACAATTTAGACACAATAATCTTTATTTTTCAGGGGCAATCCACAATTTGAGTTCAGTGTTTGATGTTCCGAATCACCCCGTACTTGGTGTCTCCTCGCATTTGCTTTCTGGCATGGTTCCTGAAGTAGCGCAGAACCCTTGCGTCCTCATGTTGTAGAATAGATTGAGCAGATGGAACCTAAGCGTGTTCCCGTCATGCTCGTAAGTAATCCTTCACCATGAAATTAGTATTGTCATCCAAATTACGCCTTACTGACGTCGTGACAGGAAGGGATTTTTTACATCCTGCAAACACATAAATGAAATAACAAAAACTCTAGACTAACATAGATGCCTTATATTTTATATTATTCTCACCCGTCTCTGTTTAAACATGAAATCACATTTTTTGATAATAATTTCACGACCAGCTTATTTCACACGTTCTCGAGCCGTCAACGGAAAATACCATAGAGAAATTCCATCCCGCGGTGCAACGTTGCCATATGCGAAATATCAACTCAAAATAATATCTCGTGATCTGTAGGTACCATCACATATCGTTATAACATATTAGTACATGGAAGATGTAAACTTTATTATGAAATTTGTATATTCATCGTATTGATTTGATTAATTTTGAAGATTATTGATTTTACGAGTAAATGAGTTATTTTTAATACCACAAACTATGTATAACAACTATATATATATATATATACAACAATGTAATCACCGGTAATTTTTACAGTAGAAAAATATATCAATCAACTTTACTGTTGAATGTTTTACGGGTATTCATTTTAATGGTAATTTAATGGTATATTATCATGAAAAATACGGCCGTCATGTGTTTCTGAGAAGTGGTAAATCTTTATTACAAAAGTGCAATTATTTTCATTCTGTAAATTGATCAAAATAATTACGATAAATGAGCGTAGGTTTGTGTTCTTGGAAAAAAATTGTTCGATGCAATGCAAAATGCAGGTATTTAATTAAAATTGTGGTGGAGTAAAATATTTTATCATATTCTGGTGGCTATAATCGGCGAGCTAATAATACCGAATTGGAGAGAAAAAGTCAGTTCATTCCTTATGATCGTGTATTAAGATTTTCATTGAAATACTGATTTTGCTCCCATGAGATTCTTTGGAGACAATTTTTAACTTTCGTAGTCCCCGTGTACACACCATGTCTCGGAGATTCGTCGCCTCGCGCCCTACTTACGTGTGATACGTACGTTAAACGTCAAATGAGTTATTTTGAATCTTTCCAAGCCTTATATCAATGTTAATGTTTATAACTACTTATGCTAACTTGTCAAAAGAGATAATTGCACGAATCTAAAATGGTTTTTGCTGACGTTTGTGCGCACGTATCAAACATCGCAGTCAGATCGAACGTCGTGTACACCGGTTTGAGTTTTTATCTCAATATGATCTCTGAGTTTTGTTAGCTTATTTTTTCTTTCTGCCTAGGGGGGAAGCATTTAGCCTAAGTGGTTCTTTTTTAAATGTTGACAAGTCAAATGGTTATGAAATGAAAGAATATTTTTATATAAGAAAATTTATTATCTGTATTTTATGATGTGTTCAAAGTGGAAAATGAGCATTTTACTTTAACACTTATTTATAAGGCTATTCAAAAATAATTACAATTAAATTAACAATAAATATTTGTGTTAATCATGTCAGCATAAAGTTCTCTACCAAATTGCCTATATTGACACTTGTCTGATGTAGATCATGTAGGTCCCTCACGTAAGGGATTACCTCTTAGGATGGTCCTGGATCCTGGACGTGAAGTGTGGTCAGCTCCTTGTGGTGCCAGCGTAGAGTGACGGAGTTCAAGCTTGTAATTGATTGACCACAAGACGATGCCCAATTATCTAGGCAAACCGGGACTCTGGATGAGATGTTCTTATGCAATAGCGACAGTCTGTTCTCGCTACATCAAATTATATTGATCAACTTTTTATAGATCCACCGGGACCTTTTTTGATACTTTTACATAAACGATTAAACGCAGAGTACATCCACAGTCTAAGCTTAAAGTCGAGGCGCACAGTTTATATTTTCCCCGGAATTACAATCTATAAAGCGCTTGCTTGATACTTTTAGAGACGACATTGATTCTATTTTCTAAATGAAAATAAAATCTCGTCTTTATGGAGCCAGTTCTCCCGGCCGAGAACTTGGGAAAACTGGCCCACCTAAGGTGATGCATCTCTTAAGGTGCATTTGCCTACGTGACTTTAGTCACGTTCGCCGCTTTCTTTATTCCTGTACCCACGCTGCGTCGGTACACCTGCGCCTAACAATACCGAGTTTTTATTACCCTCCGTCCCTTACTTCGACTAAATGCTTTTGTATCATTGAACAAAATATTATCTTGGGTAATTTCGTATTCTAATAGTTTATCTAATCTCAGCATGTGCACACGGAAATGAGATGTGTCTCAACTCGAGTTGTCTGTAAATCCAGGCTCAGAATTGACCGGGGCAAGTCGGATTGGTTCAATAGATTCTCGTAAATATCTACAGTTTCGATTTTTGGAAATATATTTTCAATTATAAACAGCTCTATTTGTTACTTTTGATTGAATATAATGCATGTATTAAAAATGCCTAAAGGCTAATATTATAGTTAAAACGATATTAATGAAATGTATGTCGTAACGAGACTGACTAACATGTTATAAATTTATTTTAAGCGACGTCATACTTTGGTGTGTATATGTTTAAGAAAATAATAATTATTTTTGACAATTTAAAAAATTAAAATACTTAAAAAATAAAACTACACGATACGCTGTGAACGTCTTACGCGGGAACGAGAAAATATATTATATAATATAATTTTAATTGCATCGCGACCTTTTTGGAAACAAGTAATGATCTATCTGTAAACAATTACGAAATAAATTATGCGCGCTTTGTTTAGACACGCATCTCTACGAAATACCTTTCAATAACACATTAACCTTGTTACTATAATGTATTCGAATTTTGAAAAATGCCAAAACCTGTGTTTTCCGCGACCTCGATATATTATTTCTCGATGACAAAGATGACAACCTTACAAATATTATGAAGTAAACAATCCTTTGATATGAACGCAACGTTGTTGTCGTTGCGCAATCAATATTAAATGTGATCAAAAGGAGATGGTGGGAGGCTAAATTAAATTAACACGAGTTTTTATATACAAATTCACACATTTATTTACAACACAAGGAATTATGGAAAAAAAGGAAAATTCTTATTGCTACTTATATCTAACCTTAATTAACGCGGGCGCACTAATTGTTCAATTGTTTTCCCCATTTGCTTTTGTCTCTTCACATTTGTGGCCGATTGCATGGCCACGTGTGGCCCGCTGCGGACGCGCGTGACAAGCGGCATCTGGCGCCCGCTCCTGGTCCAGTTCACGGATGCGGTCTTTGCAGCTTCGCATGCCATCCGGTCGTCTCGAAGTGGACAGCGTCCGGTCGTCTCGTGGTGGGCGGCCTCCGGTCCTCCGTTGTGAGCGGCAAGAATATCCGCAACTTGCCTCGTGTATGGGCGAGGTCCTCGGATGCCTTCCTGGAGGCACATCGCAGCTTCCTGGCGGCTTCGTTTCAAGGCAAAATGGCGATTGGTATGGAGATACCTGGCGGCTGGCCGCAAGGCCGGCGGCACCCTGGAGCAGGTCCGATGCGTTCGATAGGCGTGGAGCGTGAGAGAGTCGGTTCGGGTTGGCAAAACCTACCCGGCAATGCGCGGGGGAGGGGGTAGCGACCCTTCGTTCTCTGTGGATACATGTTAGGAGCGGGGTGAGGAGAAGCTTGCATCGCCTGGCGCGCGGCCCGCACAGCAATATTTAAATAATGGTAAATAATAATTTAAAATTCGCGCTGAAAATAATATTCGTAATACGTGAACGTCACACGTGAGACGCGTCCGTAACACCTTAATAAATGACTTTGAAATAATTATATAGAGATTTATAATAAACTGATTTTGAAACAAACGACATGATTGTATATTTCATTTAATCATTTTAACCAAAAGTCAACTTCCAATCTGTCATTACGAGAAATATTGAATATATAAAAATATTTTTTAATGTGAAACACCGTTGATTAACATTACACAATATAAGTAGATAACCATAACGGTTCCCCGTCTACGTCTGTGACTTTCTGATGTGTGCTTTAGTGGTGTTATTATGGCTGTTTAGTGCTTGCTTAAACGGCTAGGTCTGTGAGACGCGATCCTGGCACAATATAACGTGTTTTTAATATCTCTAGGTAAGATTACTTAAATATATTTTAAATTTGAAGTAAAGTGTACATTGTAAATCAAAACATTGCAAAATCGTACGAATTTGAAGCTGAAATCTCTCTTATCTATGGTCATCTCGCGTCGTATCATAGGAGTCGTGCCTTTTTTCTATGGTCGCACTGTAAAATCATGTATGCAAATATGATCTCAGCTTTTTCAAGAATATGGTTTATGATGTTAAATGTTTTTTCTTTTATTATGCATTACATTACAGTCAAAAATCAAAACTGTCGTAAATAATTAAATGCACATTATACTGATAAAATATCATGTTTATGTTTATTGTCTATCCGCGATTCTTATACACCATCTAGATGTCATTTTTGTTTGTTTTACAGATGAAATAATTTTAATTACATCGAGATTTTATTTTGATTTGTTTTGGGGAAAGCCCTATGATTGAAATATAGATTGTATTGAGACCCTACCACGTAGCGGTCACCAGCAAGGCCTAGCAGCCAGAAAGTAAGCAACCCTGACGCGAAGTTTATCTACTAGTGTATTTGAAAAGTTTTAACAATAAAAATTAGCAATTAAAACGGCGAATATATTCTGCTAGGGGCGTCCTTAGAAAGGGGACCAGGAAGAGTTTCATGACAGTGGTTGTGTTTTATCAGACTGGAGAGGCTCTGGAGTAAGCTGTGAAGATGAACTAGGACCTCGTCGATTGATGGAAGTGTATTACGAGCTGTGGCTCATCTGACTGAGGCCACTGTACACCAATACTAACATGAAGGATAATTTAATATATATTTTTTAAGCTATTCAGTTCTATTAAATTTTGCTAGATAATTGGTAATTTGGGAATGGATTCTAACGGTACGCATACACGGATAAGATTGCTCTCGGAGACTCTTCTCGAAAGTCGCATAAACACAGAGTTGAGTGCGGAGCGAGCTATGATTTCGAATTTTATAAACAAATCTTAGAGACAGGAGATCATTTCCACATCCATGTTCACGCCCCATAATAATAAAATCTTCTGGCGAGTTTACGTAGTATTTTTAAATTTTATTTTCAAAATACAGACCATCAACAAATCGTTAATGTCCTTGATAGATAGTCATTATATATTTTATTTATTAATTAATATATTAATGTCCACACATAAATGCAGCTTATATATATGTATTTCTTCCAAAGGAAAAAAAGGACTCATCATACTCCGCCCTCTCCTGGATTCCCAAACACCTCTGAAATGTGGACTGTCACAGCTGTCGCCGAACTGTACCAATGCAGGGCCGCTTATCGACTGACTAGTGTGGCCTGGTGGGGAAGAGAAAGGAGGGGCACAGAGCATTATTTCGTTCAAAGTAATTAATATATATCCCAAATACCTTAAATTTTTGGGCTTCTTGCGAGAAGGGAAGGTAACTTGGAGCAGTTTATTGTGGTGGGCCACGTCGATGGACGAAGAGGAAGAAGAATACCCCCCATCTATTAATCGGCAGGATGCCGAGAAAAGTGGTGAAGTTAATGGAAAATACGGTCTTCAGTCATGTGGAACCGATGTAGATGCTGAAATGGTGTAATTTCCTATATAAGAAGCTACGCTTTTTTCATTGTTAGCTAACACCGTCTCCTCATTTCAATGACACAGCAATTGTCACTCCTGGTCGTCAGGGGTATCGCGCCCATAACATATATTAAGCGTATTAAATTTTCGACATGTAAAAACATGTCCAAAAGGAAGAAGATAGAAAATTCACAACCGAGCAGTGGCGTCCAATAAGTGTAACGAAATACGAAATGGATCAATTTATTCGGCGCACAAAGTGTCGGCTCGTGACCGCTGGGGGATATCACGAACATGAGACGGTAATTCCTCACGACCAGGGTGCCAGCGTGTCCCCGGACAACGACTCAATCGAGGCACCATCGTCACAGAACGCACTAACAATAAAAAATAATAAAAACAATTGTGTAATTATTATTTTTCTAAATAATTCTTTTTATGTATAAAAATATTTGAACTACCGTTAATATTTAAACTCCAGATATTTTTCGTTAGTTGTATATGTATACACGAGGCGCGTTTTTTAAGTACCAGATTTTTTTTAAAGAAACACATCATTTTTACAACACTTAACTTTCTTCGGACGCTACACACCTTAAACCATATAGTCACCACCATTATTAAGGCACTTGTCATAACGGGACACCAATTTTTGTATACCTTCGTCATAAAATGTCTGCACTCCGTCTTTGAGTTCATCATTGTCATCAAAATGCTTGCCACCGAGGCACCGCTTCAGATGAAGGAAAAGTTGGAAATCACTTGGCGTCAAGTCAGGACAAAACAGGACACACTTGGCGATGAATGTCACTTGATTTTATGTTTCGCGCATTCAAGAAACGAATCACGGACTCTAGCTCACATTCGGCAGGCTGATCCATTGTCTTGAACATTTCAACCACTCACTACAAGATGGCCATACTATGTGAATATTTCTAACGTTGCATGTGGTGAATCAACAGATTAAAGAAAACATTGCGCGTGCGCATCGTCGCAACCTCAGCGCTACACCGGGAATATCTGGAAACAGTACTTATTTAAAAAACGCGTCTCGTATTTGTGGACTTTAATTGCATATTTTATTCAGTACCCATAAAAGCCCCAACTCTCACACGTTTAAAAATGAAAACATACCATTTTGAGATTAACATTGTGTTCCGTACAGGAATCACGAACTGTTGATTTGTAAGGGTGATTCGCCGGTTTGCTCTGGTGTCTTCGTTCGTCGATGTCTGCAGCGGCGTGCAGTGGTCCAGGGGGGTCCAAAATCGATGTCCAGTGTAGCAGCCAGTCAGATAATTTTCAGGTTCGGTCCAAATGTCGTAGCCAAGAGTCGAGAATTCATGAAAGTCCAGTGAAAATAGCAGGGTCAAGCGAAGCAGAGATAAATAAAACACAATTTACTTGAAGAGTACAGCGGCGAGAGAAGGGAATGATCTCTGCAGCCGCTGGACCAGTATTTATTCAATATAAAAACTCCTGGGCGTATAAGGCCCTCCGTATAGCTGGGATCCAATCGGATGGCGCGGCCAGTCCCCGCGCCACCCCGATTCGGTCCAGCGCCGCCACCCTCTGGCGGCCAGACTCCAAAACTCAGTTCATTTTTCCTGCCGTCCCGTCCGGGCCGGCAGATCTGATTTTTCTCCGCTGTTTTCTGTGTCACCTTTTTGTTCTTTATATCTCAGGCATCGCGAGTATTTTATTTCACACATTTTAATCCCCCTAGCGATGTCTGATAGTTTTTACCTGGGGTGATGGCCCGGGAGTTTAATTATTGCACCTTAATTATCTCTTGATGGAATGTTTCTGTAAATGCCTTCGATAGCTGTTGTTCCCGGGTTTCCTATTGATAATATGGTAATGTATGCAGAATGAACACTACCCACTAACCTTGATTGACAATGTTGGTTCTCTGGCGTCGTGGCTGGTCCGATGTTACTGTTCTTATTATCTCTGGGTAGGTTACTGAGTTGCTTACTGGACGACGTACTGATCGTAATTGCGCTCCGCTGGTCGTTTGACCGCGATCCCTCACTCTCCATAAAACGACCAATACCAATCTCCTTTTCCTGAACCATCGTACGATCGCTTTTATAAGTGCAGTCAGCTGTGCTGATAGAGTGCACTGCATCTAGACAACCCACGGCACAGCTGATTTACACAAGAAGTAGTACTAATAGCTGATAGTCTAAGAATAAAACAATCGCGGCATCATGGTTCAATTCTCGTCGAATGCCAAAAAATAGAAAGCACTACAGTGTGATAAAAACGTATTTACATTTTGTACTTGATAGTGAAAATGGATTTTTTTTTGTGTTTGTGTTTATAATTAACTTTTTTTTAAAAATACCAATCACATAAATATTGCAAGACAATAATGGTTTTTAATATTACCGAAAAATTAATATTTGTTTTTAGTTATAACTAACTTTCTATGAAAATTTATATTAAAATGACTCATGTGTATAAAATAAGTGTGAACTAATATTATTTTGATTACTTGTTTGATATCTCTGTATTTCCATGTTATTGTAATAGTTAACTGACTAAACTAAACCAAAATCAATTAAATTAGCAGCAAATATAAATGTGAATAAAAAAGAGGTTCTAAAATGGCTTAAAGATCTTCAAAATAATTATGTATTCAAAGTCTTTCTTATTTCCAAGTTCTAATACTTTTTATAAAATATAATTCAGTTATTAAATCATAATGTTATAGATCTTGATATTGTTTTATATGAATGTAAATAACCACCCCCATAATTCTTATTTGGGGGTGCATAAATCTATTGTTGATAAATGTATACATATATACACAATAAATATACTAGTATTTGTATTCAAAACAATAAAATAAAATAAACAACTTACCATCACGCCGTTTCATTAAAAGGGTAGACAGAGAGGTTAGAATGCAACACTCTTCTATCCTGGCACGCCAAACCAAAAACCATCTCAGCGACCTTTTCTTTATTTTACCGACTATGTAACAAATAGCTCTACATTCGATACACCCTTCAATCTATCGTACACAAATTTAGACAGCCCGATTACCTAAATCCTGCAACGAATCCAACTACGATAATCTAAGATATTATTCAAAAGGTTCTTTCAATTTAACTTTTTTTTTTAATCCTGTCTGCTGTGAGGGCGACCCAGGATCTTGTAGATGCATTAAGAGCCCTGTGTTATCTATTTTGTGTCAATTATCACGATAAAGGATGAAATAATGAGATTACATATTGTAACGTTGCGTATCTACTACTCTCACTTAATTTTTGGTGCGCGCAATATTTTTTCGTATGGTTTTACCATAGGTTGCGCCTGCGCATAGAGAAAGCGGCTTGGAGAGCCACGCGTCTGCAGCTCTAGTTAAAATATAGAATCTGAAATCATCTGGTCTGGTAAAAAGGGTCAATATTATAGAAATATAAATACTCGTATACCCGTGTGTGATGGATCCGTCGCTAATTTGCATTGTGAAAATTCTTTGTTCTAGAAACTTGATGTTTCCTTTCTGATATGGTGCTATCTTAATTAGAAGGCATATTTTTGCAATAGTGTCCCATGATCTTCGAGTAAAATTATATCATGCTGAAGTTCCGTGCAATGTAGACAGAATTACAGGAAGATGGCGCTTGCATCAGTTAATTCTGAAGTACGTGAATCGCACATCTTATACTCTCTGATGAATCTGTCGGTGGAGGCGTGAGACAATTAGAGATGAAACTGTTTATATTATATGGGAAAATATGGATGTATGGGTAATTACAGGGCTTACAACCTGTCTTCGGCTGGCTTCAGTGATCACTTTATACAATGTAACGTTCACCATTCCACCCACAATCAACCACTATATCTTTTTTTTTAATTTCCATTTATTCGGTAATTATAGTTTTCGGCGAATATGCTTATTTCGGTTTTAAATTTTTAATCAAACTAAATTTATACTAAATCATTATCATACTAGATTTATTTTAAACGTATTAATAAATATGTATGTAAATTTTGGCATACATCAATGACGCACTGCTAATGTTTAACCATAGATATTAAGGCTGACATGGACACAAGTGGACACATGGTGTCGACGCGTTAACCTGAGAAAGAAACCTGTCAAAAAAAGGTCACAGAGAATGGACACCATTAATAGTTGTAACAAGGCATGCAATTTAATAATAAATCTCGATGTTTCCTCTTCTTCGGGTCATCTCGTTACACAATTCTTCAATGGACCAAAGCAGTGGCGTAACTATATCAATGCAGGGCACTGTGGTCCGCGTTAGATAAGTCCGCGACATGAAGTTGGTACATATAGTAGCTCTTAAATTTGAATCAAATATATTAATTAGAAAGATATACATATAAAATCAATTTTATCGAAAAATATTGTTGTTGCGCCACCGGGATTCGAACCTGGATCTCTTTCCTAACCATTTCATAAAAATGAATTGATAATACTCAAAGGTATTTGAGATTCTGTAAAATTAAAGTAGATGGCTCTTTCAAATAATGGAACGATTAAATGTATTAATATCAAAAAGGTAACATAGGTTCGAAAATTGTCGCTAAAAATATTGTCGCTGTAGCATAGTTGGATAATGCACCTTCCCCGGTTATCCCGAATCTCGGTGGCGCAACAACAATATTTTTCGATAAAATTGATTTTATATATATATCTTTCTAATTAATATATTTGATTCATATTTAAAATATCACAGACCGTCTGTTCTGAATAATTACAACTTGACAATAAGAATGTGTTCTCCTAATAACATATAGTAGCGATACTTTTCCCAGCTCTAATATGGACATTTATTTTTTTAAATCCATATTAAAGTTATTAAGTTAAGTTAAGTTATTTTTTAAATGAAAATTGAATATTATAGGAGCAACGAGAATACTAGTAGCACGTTAAGTGAGTAAAACATAGTAAAAATCATCAAGTGCAATTTTTTTGATGTTATAATTAAAAATATAGTTAACTATTTGAATGATCATACGGTATGATATCTAAAATTATTACTGGGTAGCCATGAATAAATTATTGGGATATTTTTTATTTATTGATCAGATTTTAAATGATGTATTAATGATATTAAATTGGATAATTTTTAGAGCGCCACTATAGTAAGAATAATTAATTTAAGGGCACTTTGTAATTTAAATGAAAAATTGTTATTTAATTTTATGGACATGATATTTTGAAAAGGTGCGTTTTTAGTATATTTTTAAATTAAGTCTCTGATGCAGTATTCTTTATGATGGATGGCAAAGAGTTACAATTTTTCTCTATCCACTAGAGACTCCAATTACTCGACATTATCATCTACTCGGGTATCGAGTAGTAAAATCTTAAAATACTCGGGTATACTGGAATAGTTTCCAATGTACGAAAATAGCTATTAATAATTCAAATTCATGCATATATAATAAATTATTTCACTTAATATTAATTATCAAATCCAGTATGCCAACACATACATACATTTTCACACACCTCTTTTACTCTCAACGATTCACAAGGAACTGATTTTACTTTGAAAGCGTAAAATATACGGATGTTTTGGTTTATAATATAACATAATTTCCTGGTTTTACGACAGTTTATGCCACAGCTGCATCCATTAGTCATCAAATAAAAAAATAAAAAAATTCGATATTTTATATTGTAAGACAAGTCAGGAGGACACGAAGACATAAAATAAATTTATTCCATTAGCATAGCCAACGACCAAAACTATGTAAAAAAATCATACTTGACAGTGACCGCTCTCTAACTCGGCTAGTAAATGCTGAACGCTGGACGCAGCTAAATATGTAACATTATTTTTTTAATATTTCATCATTTATAAATTACTAGTATTGTTCAAAATACTCGATTATCGAGAACTTAAAAATTGTAAACTACTATTTCTGCTGAATTTGATGATTTCATCAGCCCAGTGGGTTTTACAGCGGTTTAACACCCCTCGGGTATTTCGAGCACTGGAAGTATGCATTGGTTGAAAACTTTCATGAATGATCACTTTCAAAAATCATAACATATATTTTCATTTTGCAATGAGGCCGGATTTTTTTGAGTTGCGCCACTGGACCGAAGTGTAATTGGACAAATTTGACAAATGCTTTGTGTTTCTAGAATGATCCGTTGCGCGGACACTGGCGGCACTGCAACAGGAAGTACAAACAGAAATGGCAAACGTCGGTCGATCAATCAAACTTCCTCTCGTCCGCTGGGTTCTGTCATCCGAGCCCAGTTGCGCAAGCCGCAGCACAAAGGAGCCACGGACCAGAGGCCGATGTCTGACGTGCCGCGGTGGATTTGGACCCAAAAGAAAATTTCCAGTTTGGCAACGAGTTCAAAGGTTTCCGTGAATGTGCTCAGGTATTTCACAATGCGGCCCAGGCCGCGTGTCGGGCGATACGTGGGTCATTACTTAGCACTGTTCTCTTGTTAGAGATGTGTATTATAATCCGCCGATTGCGTTTTGCATGTTTTGAAATACCTTTTTGACGAGACTTTGATTCCTTAATGATGTTTAACCGGAGATAAATACAGAGGTGTAAGTTCATATTGCGTTACAGGGTCTCATTTATGCTTTTATCCTTTTAACCATTTTCATTTAGAAATTACAATTGTATTAGTGTGAGTAATACCATACCTAATATGCAAGTTGTAACTGTTATTTATACCGCCTAGCATTCTAGGGTGTTGTGGAGAGAGGGGGGGATGGTGAGGGAGATAGGGGGTGGGTTGTCATTGTTAGATTATCTTATACCTTGATCGAATAGTATTTCTAGATAACTGTCCTCGGCTTCATGTTCAGGGGGGAGGCATCTAGCCTAACTGGTTCTTTTTTCGAATGTTAGCAAGTCAAATGATTATGAAATGAAAGAATAATGCCATTGTATATAAGAAAGTTTATTATCTATATTTTATAATGCTTGCATGCATTGAACTAGCATTTAACCTGAACACTTATTAATAAGGCAATTGCAACAATAATGACATTAAGATTAACATTAAATATGTGTCCATCGTGTCAGAATAAAGTTATCTAATCTAAATTCTTGTCTGATTTGAATTATGATGGTCCCTCACGTAAGGGATTACCTCTCAGATGATGATCCCGGATCCTGGACGTGAAGTGTGGCCAGCTGCTTGTGAGATGTGGTGCCAGCGTAGGGTGATGGAGTTTAGGCTTGTAGTAGATCGACCACCAGACGATGCCGAATTATCCAGTCAAACCGGAACCCTGGACGCGATGTATTGATGCAATATTAGCGTGCCGTGAACCCGATTGTATTAGATACCATCTGCCCTGATAGCGACAGTCTGTTTTCCCGACACCAAATTATGATGATCAAACTTTTTATTGATCCACCGGGACCCTTTTGATACTTTCACATCAACGATTAAACGCAGAGAACATCATAGTCTAAGCTTAAACTCGAGGCGCACAGTTTAAATTCTCACCGGAATCACAATTTATAAGCGCTTGCTTATATTTCAGAGACGATATTTTTAACAATTATATTGAATTTATTTTCTATTTGAAAATTAAATCCCGTCTTTGTGGAGCGAGTTCTCCCTGCCGAAATTTGGTGTAGACTGACTCGCATAAAGAAATTCATCACCTATTGTGCATTGTATTGTACGCCAGTCTTCATTCCTTATCGCTGTACCCACGCTGTGTCGGTGCACCTGCGTCTAACAATACCTAGTTTTATTACACCCGTACCTTACTTCGACTAAATGTTTATGCATCCTTGAACACCAAAATATTATTTTGGGCAATTCCGCATTCTAACATCATTTTAAATAAAGGTCCTAAAGGATAACATTGCAAAATGTAGGATTGTATATAAAACAGACAGAAAGACATTCAGTTTTATATGTATACATTATATTGTACCACCGTACACAAAAATTTAGTAGACAATCTGATAGGTGTTCTTAAATTCTAATTGATTAGGCTTTATTTTCTCTGGTCCCTAATTTATTTTACAGGGATGAAAAAAACGCATCACATTTATTATTATTACCACCCCTGAACAGAATATGTTAATCTGTTTAGAAAAAATATTTATAAATTAAAAATCTCCCTGGCGGGGGGAAACCGAACCCCGGTTTCCAGCGGGGATCCAAAGCAAATTTTTAAAGATAATTTTTCGAAAAATTGATTAATCTGTATATCTTTATAATTGATACATTTAATTTGTATCAAAGTTAATTAGTTTTTTATAACTAATACTTATATTACTATTCACCATTAAAGATGTAGATACCAAAGATATCACTATTATTTTTATATTCTTAAATACGAACGCAACACTTATTAAAATCTAAATATGAATTAAATATATTAATTAAAAAGATATACATATAAAATCAATTTTATCGAAAAATATTGTGTATAAATAACCTGGATCTCTTTCCTAACCATATGTTAAAATATCACAGACCGTCTGTTCTGAATAATTACAACTTCACAATAAGAATGTGTTCTCCTTATTATAATCGTTTGTTGTCTAAATGTATTATATTTGGAACAACACAAACGTACCTGAATATATCACTTACAATCATTTTGTATCTTGCGGTTTACGAAAGTGCAAAATAAATTAACGATCGGTTTGTTCCTTAGTCAAACACGTCCACAAATGTAGGCCGCATCGTGTCCAATACAAATAACATCTCGTTTCGATCACAAGTGGATCCGCACAGAAAAACACCTCTATTTATGAATAATGCAAATATTAATGCTGTAAAAAATTGCACTCCAGGGCAAGTTCAACGTTCCCAGATAAAAACTGGCAACACGTAAAAAAATTAAGAAATGAAACTGTACAAACCAGTTGCGGGTAGGTATCTAGAAAAATCATATGGTTATAAAAAATGATCTCGGGAGCCTTGGCGGGACAATCAAACTGTTGTTGCTATTAAATATGAAAATATAATTATATGTTGCTGTAACTCTATAATAATTAATACTTTTATCGTTATATTTTTACATATGTATAATTAATTCAGTCCATCGATTCCGAGTGACGCACATGCGTTATAATCCAAAATTCAGCTAGTCATCGGGAATAAAAAAAAATCGATTTCTCTAACGTTATATTACTAAAAAAAATAAAAATACTGATCATGGATAGTGCTAATGCATCATAATATGCTTTCCAAATAGCAGAATGTGAGGTAGTTCAAGAGGCATTTTATTTGGGTCAACCTATGAGAACATGGCAATTATAATTACGTTGATTTATACTCTTGTCTTTCCAATCTACATGTATGAAATGGAAACATGGACACCTAACCCTATCTAAGCAGCAGTTAATAAAAGATTTTTTCAATTTTTCTATCATATTATACGTCAAAGTGACTGCCTTGAAGAAGAGATTATCCAGGGCACAACTTTGGAATTTATACTGTTTATGTGACGCGTGTTATAAGTGACATTGTAAATATACATATGTAAAGTCGATCAATTTGTGTATTCATGTAATGTATCACACTAATATTTAATAAATTAATAAATGAACCTAGTAAAACCTCAATGTTCAGTTAGATTAACGATTGGAACTACTGTGCATTAGTCACTTAAATTGCATTTGTAACGCAAAATGTTATATTGTTATTGTTTTAGAAGGAAAAGGTCTTGTTTTATGCTTCAGGATACTTTTCGCCAAGATGCACACCCTCTCGCCCTCTGATCTATGTCGGTTCCAAATTAAAATCATTTAAAAATCAAGCATAATACTGCTAAGCCAGTAAATGGGCAGCAATATCAAACTGTCCATAGTCCAATTAAGCCTATTTTTACCTATGCAGTCCCGCCTGGGGTCATGTTCCAAATGTATACATAAAATGACTGCAGATTCTGCAAAGCGAAGCCACCAAGGCTGCACCTAGATGCACCGAAGTGGTTTAGAATCACACAGCTCTATCTCGACTCATGTATTACAATCAGAAAGGAATGTATTAATATCTGTTTTTTCCCTTCATCAATATTCTAGTCAACTATGACATAGACTCACATTCTCAATAGAAACGATAAATAATGGTTTATTATTATTATGTTTCCAACACCTACGTGACTAACAAATCTCAATTATTATTTCCACACAATTATGAAGGACCGTAGGGTCCATAGATCCGGTACTCAGTTATCTGTGAGTTTGCTTAGAGGTTCGAAAATGGACCCTATCTAACGAGACAAAGAGTGCATTATCGTTTTAATATTTTCAAGGCCAGTTCTATCTATCTTTGGCATGTACTGCGCGATGGTTTGATAGTGTAAAACAAGAGATATAAGTTTAGGTCAAGAACTTCCAGGGTAATATTGGCTCAGCTAACCTGCTGGACGGGCTTTTCTTAACAAATTGTAATGTATCAATGCATCGTAGACATTTTCTCCGAGAAATTGTGCAAGCTATTTATCATATACCAGGAATTCGCAGTAGATAGTCGCAATAAGATGAGGTTGAGGCTTCTTGAAATGCTTTATATTTCTAAGATATTACTTCAAATACGTTCGTAATTCTATATATTATACTAGTACATTAAAAATGTCACGAAGGCCTAGAAACTAGACAAGAATAGGGGACTCGGATGTAGCGCCGTGGAAGAAGATGAAAATGTAGTACACATCAGTAGCAGTACACGGAATTTTGGAGAAAAATTAATATTTATTAGGTTTACTTATATGTGTATTTTTGTCCAATAAATAAATAGCGTTAATTGTAGATACAGATTGAAAAATATAATTAGATTTTTTTTAATGGGTAGGTTTATTATAAACCTGAAGCGTAAGCTGGACGATTAATCAGAGAGAGGAAGAGAGAGATACTTAGGTTAGATGGTTATTCGAGATGTAGGATGTACACTCTGCTGGAGACGGATGTAAAGAATAAGCTGGAGAGGAAGAGATTTAAAAATTACGAAGATCGATGAGAGAGAAAGAAAGATGTCCATAATGATACTATCGAAAATCGAAGAAAAGACGTGTTAAAAAAACGTTAGAAAAACGCGTTAAAAAAAGCGTTACACCGAAAACAGCACAGCTGTGTGTAATATTATACAAGCTCTTTAATATTACAAAAGAAATAGAAGATTTGCGGTAGCTTACGTTTGTGCAATGTAATATTTTTGATTTAATCCCCTTATAGAATTATTAAAAATGTCAATTATTTTTTTAGCGTCCTTCATATAAGCCGATCAAAAATGGCAGAATAGTATTTCAAATGGCAAAGACCGTTTCACGCACGCTGTAATTGTGTTTTAAAATATTTGATCCTGGTTTAACACGAAAACTAGCAACGCACTGGACTCTCAATTATCCAGGTTCGGTGGTGTGAAAAAAATGTACCCGATAAAAATATCTCTATAATCTGCATCAAAAATAATAAAAATAATGTAAAACAAAACTAATAATTATAATTCATAAAATACGAGTATAGACAATTTTAAAAGTCAATAATAAATAATTAACCAATAACCACAACAATAATTTACAATTTAAAATTTGACGTACGTCGATTTGCGTAAAAAAAAAGACATTGACCGGAATTTCCGGTCGATGAAGTGTTTGCATTTTCTCAAAATTTATTTTCTGTTACATATAGTCAAATTTTGAAAGTTTAATTTTCTGATGTGTTATCATATACATAATCATAGTCACAGTCTTTTTTGTCTCCTCATTCTAGGAGGGTCGGGGTCTTAAAATTTTGACAGTGGCATTTTCATCTTCCCGTGACTTGCGTCACTTCGACACTTGTTGACCAATTAAAATCTATACATTGTTGCTGTTTATCAGATACCAAGAAGATTCATCTTAGTATCTATGCTATGGCGTTCGAAAGACGTGCTCAAGCCACCTTAATTGAGTCGCACAGAGGTATAGTTGCTCATCTGTAGAGTGATCAAATGGAGATGGAAGTCAGGTGGATTAGAAATAAGACGAAATTTCATTTTTTTTATTAATATCATTAAAATTATATAACGCTTCTGTATATTCCTATACATTGTATAAAACCAATATAAAACAATTAATTTTTAACGTATTGGAGTATTTAACTTAAATTGCGAAATATTTAACTTGAGCCACTCAAAAAATATTTAGAAATTTTATTAAAAAAATTCTAATTCTTTTACCGCCCCGGGTAATCTGATCACGAATAACTATATTATATATTTTTTTAAACTACTAAAAGGGCTACACATACGCAAAAGATTGACATTCATCGCTTTTGATTTTATCATTAGTGGTTCACGATTTCGTTTAAAAAAATGAGTGACAGAGACGCGGTCTGTCGTCTTTCTCTTCATTGGTCTATAAATACAAAAGAAATGCGGTTTTGCCAACTTGTGTGAGGCGGTGATCAAGAGGTCATAAAATACCGGCAATTGAGTTTCTTTCCTTCCGACATTTCATCTCGTGAAAGTAGAGTGAGTATTAATTCTAATCCATGTATCGAAAATACATTAAGTGTTTTATTTTTATTTTTATGCATACTACACAAACTGTAAATTAATTGTACGATTTTTCTGATTATTGGCTTCATTTTAAATTATAATAATATACTTGTTTTTTAGTGTTAAACGATACCCCCCTACACTACCATATCAATCTTAGTTTAATTAAAACTATCTACTTTTCAATGATTATTTATGATTGTTTACTGTATTTAATGCCATTAAATATTTGTATTGATGTAATCTTAATACAGTGCATACAAAAGTATATTTATATTTGCTCTAATATAAACAAGATTAAAATCTAATTTAATATATTAATTATAAATATATACATTAAATTAGTATTTAAAATATCACACACCTATGTTCTGAATAATTACAACTTCACAATAAGATACTACAACTTATCTTTCACATATTTGCTTAGTTTCATTTTGAATCTATGTAGTTTACTCATTTCTTATGTTTTCTGGAATTTAATTAAAAATTTCATCACACTGTACATCATCGATTTCTGAGATGTAGCTTTCTTCCTGAATGGCAGTCTCAGTCTGTTTCCTCTTCTATGGTGTTCTTGCTCATGTTGATTTGCATCAATTTTTTTTATGAATTCTGCCGATATTACGATACATTGATATATATTTTCTGTTTAAATGTTATCATATTCAGATCTTTCAGCATTGCACTGATCCGAGTATTTCTATTTTTTTCTATTATATGTTGATACAGTAGAATTCTTTCCTAGTATATATTCATTTATCTTCTAATACATATTCATGGTTGCAGCTTTCATACTAGGCATCTAATAGGAGCATCTTCTAGTATCTGATATACCGGTTCATGTCAGACCTTATTAACCCTTCCCAAACCATGCAGTGACACAGGTCTACCGTCATAATTAAACCTGTAATATACATGCAACATAAAATTCATATTATAGATAATCCTGAAAAAAATATTAGCGCTTAGGATTCCATTCAATCCGTTGTAAAATTAATACGTTGGTAAAAATACCATTTGTGATATGAAAGACAGAGATCACACACTATTTTCACAGTGAAAAGAACAACAAACATACAAATATAATTGTCTCTTTCTCATTAATTAAATGAAGAGAGATAAGAAGGAAGAACACATTTTGTATACGACTTAATGAATGCTCTAAATTATGTTATTAATATTTTTTTCAAAATTAAATGCTCAATATTTAGAGTAAATTCGTGCCATTAAAGCCATTTAAGCTAATAAAAACATTTTTTCTAACTGTTATTTACGGTAACATGAGTTGACAGCATGGCTGCGTTCGGGTATTTTATATCAGGTATGGTAAATGTTAAAATCCCACTACTACCAGCATGTGTTCTTTTTTTAAAAAATTATTAACATTACATAGATACATATATAAAATACTACGTAATTATAATAATCAGATAACATTTCTGAATGATGATTGCATTGCCCCACTAGGCAAGCTTGTTTTGGGGCAAGTTAGCATTTATTTATTAAAATCAGTATAATCAACATTCATATAGAATAGATATCAATTAAGAAGAGCGCTAAAAACAAAGTTCGTACTCAGATATGTTGACCAAAGAAAGCAAACTAGTGCATTACATGCATATACAACAATACCAAATACACATACACGCATAAACACGACATCAGGTTTCTATATATACATGTTTATTCATAAACCAATTGTTATCCCAAGCCACGTAATTCAGTTAAAAAGAATTATATCGTAATAGACAATAGTTTAATTTCAGTACTTAGCTCTACCCAATTTTAACAACCGATTTTCAATATTCTTTCTAAACGCTCTAATGTCACCTGTTTTGATATTATTTCCAATTAGATCATATATTCCGGGTGATAGAATCGTGAAATGTGAATAATCGTACGGAAATATCGAAATTATATCATTATACGAATTTTAAAATCGCCGGCAGTTCTAATTTGTCCATATGTTATTTAGCCAAGACACAAACCTCTTAATTTATCAAGACCCTGAATACATTCTGATGTCAGGCGTAATCGTGCGCCACGTCATATCGCCAGAATGGTAAATTACGTATTAAAATCATTTTAATAATATTTAATCGAATATTTGTTGACGCTAGTTGTACTGTGGGCTCTTTCTTACTTTTTTTTTATTAATTATTGTTTAAAGTTTGAAATTAGGATATACACGTATCTGTTAGTACTTTGTATGTATAATATCATTCACCGTTCATAGTAGAATATATATTTATTTATGCAGTATACATAAGTTTATTGAAATATTAAATATCAAGTCAGTTCGGCTTTAATTCTCATCCCACGGTAGCCTATATTATTCGGAAGTGTATGAATTGGTTATGTTACAAAGTAAAATTGAATACAAATTGTTATTTAAAATTTTGTCTATAAATGTCATGTTGTAGAATGTCGAATTTTGTTCGCCAATGTGTAAGAATTATATAGAGTATGTTGAAATTTTGTAAAGCAAGGTTACTTCGAGATGAAACAATTTTTATTGTCGATTTATGAGATCACGGCGCAGGCATGAAAAGTCAATTTATTATAATTTCGTGATTGCATATCTACCGAATTCATTAGCCTTATTATATTTTGTATTTAAAAAAATATAGAATAAAAACACGTTGAAGAATTTTGAAACATTTTATAAAAGGTTTATTATATTACGATCTAAATAATACACTTTAAATTATTTTTCTAGATATATAATCGGTAATCCCGTCTCCCAAATAACATTTAAAAACAACTCACAATACCGAAATGTCAGCCTAACGATTCATACACATGTAAAATAATAATCATAATAATAATTTTATTATTA
This sequence comes from Eubasilissa splendida, assembly GCA_031772225.1. NCBI lineage: Eukaryota > Metazoa > Arthropoda > Insecta > Trichoptera > Phryganeidae > Eubasilissa > Eubasilissa splendida. The sequence goes on along the minus strand of CM062853.1, from coordinate 25,931,069 downwards.
GTGATTTGTATATTTAAAAATAAATTTCACACGATTCACACGAGTGACACACGAAACGATTTTATCAACTGTTTAACTACCAAATCTATTTGAAATGGAAGACACCACATAGGGTAAGACTAGGCTTATCTATTAAAAGCAGGAACCTTTTCACAGATTGAAAAATGATTTAAAAATACGAATTTAATCCCTGCAAGATTGCAAGGTCCAAAAGTGCGTGTTAACACGCTTATAGCTTGGCGTGACATTCAAATTTTGGCGTGTTAACGCGCTCGTGGCATTTAAAAGGTCAAGGGAGAAGAACACATTTTTATTGTGTTATAATTATTCAGAACATAGGTCTGTGATGTTTTTTTTTTAAATACAAATTAAATGTATTAATTAGAAACATATATGTACATATAAAAACAATTTTTTCAAAAAATATTGTTGTTGCTTCCGGGATACGAATCTGGATCTCTTCCTATCTGGGGAAATTGCGTTAACAGATTATGCTACACCAACACAGTGCATTCACGATAACAACGGTAGCAATAACAATATTTTTCGATAAAATTGATTTATATGTATATCTTTCTAATTAATAGTATTTCTAACTAATAATAATTAATAATCTCACTTCAAGTTTGTTGTACCATCAACCATTTATGGTTCGTTTGTCAGTTTCCAGCAGAAGTTAAAACGGAATAAATATATATAATTTATTTCAATACAAATTAAAGTCAATTAGAAAGATATACAGGAAAATTTAATTAATCGAAAATATATTTTTGTTGCTACCCGGATTCGAACCTAAATATTCCTAGCAAATAATACCTAAAAGCATTTGAGATTTTTTGTAATAAAAGTTGTAGCTTTTAAAAAAAGGAATAACAGATGTATCAATTTGAAACAGTTGCAGCATATAAGTTCGAAAATTAGTCATCAACATACTCTGTTGGCGTGGTGTAATTGGTAAACGCATTTCCCCGGATAGGAAAAGATCCAAGTTCAAATCTCGATAGCAACAAATATTTTTTCGATAAATTTAATTTTTCTGTATATCTTTCTAATTGATACATTTAATTTGTTTAAATATTCATACACATTTCTCGTACACGCTTTTCAGCTGTTCTGTTTTTTCAACAGGATTTAAAAAATATATATGTTTGTATTTCCAAGTTGTACAATTTATTTAATTGTTAGTTTAAAAAAAAAATTTATTATTAATTAATATAAAAATATTTATCTTTTGTTTTAGATACATTTGAATTTCAATTGATACAAGGTTCGGTACATCATTGGTGTGAAGTCATTATAAATTGTACTGCAGATAGACAAATATAATAAGATGAATAAGTTCATTGTGGTGTTGTGTGTGGTGCTCGCAGCCAGATCAACGTTGGCTGGACCATACCTAATCCCGGTTACAGAAGAAAACTTAAAACCCATTGAACTTAAAACTGAACATTCTGAAGGGAAGAGCACATGCTTAGAACCAACATATGGACAGTTGCAAGTAAGTGTATTGGGACTTATTGGTAACAATTATTTGGTACTTCAAAAACTATTACTTATATACAATCTTTACAATAACGTAAAACTAATAAAATGTTATTGGCAATAATTAAAAAAAATACAAGCATAATAAGAAAGACCGCGATCATTAAATTTATTTTTCGCGTGGCACAAAATTGTCTTAATATAGAAAGTTCTTGCATATACAAAATTGATTTATAATGATTTGGTGCATTAAGTATTGTAATAATATTAATAACGTGTTAGTTACATTATTTTCACTTTTTTTAAAAATAAATTGAAGCACGTGTAGTATGTGAAAACACGTTTAAAATAAAAAATTTAATATTTATAATTGAAAAAATTTACTAATACACCGAACACGACATATCTAAATCATCCTAATTAAATGTCGGTTCAGCTGATTAACTCACGATAAAAATACCCAATACATTTTTATTATCTCGTCATTCATCCGCGTTGTCTTTCAGCTTATTTAAGATTCTTCCGATTACATAAAGTATTTTGAGTCTTAATAATAAAATAATTTATTTACATATATCCTTATGTGTTTTTTTTTTTTTTCACTTTCAGGAAGGCGCAGAATGCTTTGAATATTACCAGCAAGGTCCTTGCAAGAAGAAGGAGGTCTTCGTGTGCAATTCTCTATCCGGGTTCGGAGAATGTGTTCCCGATTTATGCGCGAAGGAAAATTGCGATCAAAACAAATTGAAATCTGATAAAAATGTAGAAGAAAAGGATGTCAAATCCGAAAAGAATGCTAAGAAAACCTTCGCACCCTTAGACGGAAGCGGAAAGTGTTTGGAAATAGGTTCTAAAGGATGTAAAGCGGGATCAGAACTGACTTCAGTATTTACTATCGATGCCAAGTCTAAAACACCTCTCTGCGTTGAAGTAACTCCGGTTCCTCTGGTGAACGTAGTTCATGATGCAAAAATTGAAGACAAGAAAGAAGAAGTGACTCAAGAAGTGCCTGAAAGTCAAGAACAAGCAAATTTTAAATTTTAATAAACATCGCGACTGCCTTAGTTGTTTGTATTGTTTTTAAGATTCAATTTAAGTATTTATTTAATTATCATTATTTATATAACCTTTTCAATACGCAATATTCAATATGGTGTTTGTAAAATTTCAATTTCATGTGAAGATTAAAGTCTGTCGATATTTTGCATACATTTTACATTTTTTGAATTAAAAATACACACAAAAAATTGTTTTTCATTCAAAGATAATTTTTTTTTTGAAAATTATACATACTGTTTTAATTTCAGGTTAATATTTTAATTAAATTTTTGAAATATGTTATTAACGAAAGGAAAATGAACTCACGATAGTTTTGTCTCTGTATATATTTTAATATCTACCTACATATCTTTAAGAAAACATATTAGTACAGATTATTAAATTTTGCCTTAAGCTACTTGGACTAAAATCATTAGGTATTTTTTTGATATGATATGAAACAAATTAGGGCCAGAAGTATGAGGATAAAATTACATATGATATAAATTGTTATTTTTGTTAATACTTCCTATATATTTTTTTACTAGACTTACTAGGTAGACGTTTATTAGGGAAAATAGTTACTAGCTCAGATAGACAAAAAGTATTCTTAAACTTAATTCAGAACGTAGATTTTAGAAAACATATAATGTAAACTATTTATGATATTGTATGAATTTGAATTAATTAAGTTCAGTATTTAAATAAAGCATTCAACTTGATACATAACATAATTAATATTCAGATTAACATAACATAACTAATAATAATAACATAACTAATAACATAACTTCATAACATAATTAATATTCAGATATTCAGAGAATATGTATGTTAAGTGTAAATATTATTTGAAAGTTAATCAATTTTAATCTACCATTTTATATATTCATTAGCCCAGCCCGAGCTAGATCTTGAAAAATCCCTCCATTCCTCACTGTTCTATGCCCTGGTTCACCAGGGCTACTCCATTTCTACTTTGATACTTCATTTCCTCTCTGGTTAAAAACTATTTCATCCGAGATGCAGATGCACAGGCCGTCGAAAGCATTAACTTTTTACTATAGTAAAAAAGTTACTAAAGTAAAAAAATTTGCGATAAAGGGTTCGAAAGAATATACCGCAGTAAACTCATTTTACTCTGCGATATCCGATAGTAAAAACGAGAATCTATAGTTAAATATGGCGGACTTATAACAGCTGCTCCAAAAAGTCATCTGACACATTGAAATTTGCAGTATACGACAATTAATCATTCAATATCCCGTTGGTCCCGATGATTTCGTTGTTTAATATACTTTACATAATACGAAAAAATTACACCACCTATGTGACATATCGAACACCGAGGCGGAAAAATCCATAGATAATGCATGAAATAAACCATATTTCATGATTATTTATCACATCTATAGACATCTCCATCTATGCTTTGACAATAGTAAATTTGATGTATCAACAACACGCAAAGGATTTTTACTACTGGCGTTAGTAAAAAGTTACCATAATGAAATGTTACTACCGATCACACAACCGGACCTTAAAAGTAAACTTCGAAGGTGAAACAGTGACGCCAAATTATAATTACTAATTTAATGTATTAATTATACATATAAAATCAATTTTGTCGAAAAATATTGTTTTTACGCTACCGGGATTCGAATCTGGATCTCTATTTCCAATCCGTGGAAGTACACTACAAAATGTGTTATAGCGCCAGTATTTTTCGTGACAAATATTCTAACCTATATGTTACATTTTTCAAATGAATACATCTGTCGTTCCATTATTTGAAAGCCATCTACATTGTTTTTACAGAATCTCAAATATCTTTGAGTAAACCGACTGCAGCTGCCAGAATTAGCAATTCATTTTTATTAAATTTTGGACACATTGATGCAACTTATATTATTAAGGAGAACACATTCTTATTGTGAAGTTGTAATTATTCAAAACATAGGTCTGTGATGTTTTAAATACTAATTTAATGTATTAATTATAAATAATTCACACAGACCGTCTCTTCTGAATAATTACTACTTCACAATAAGAATGTGTTCTCCTTAATACCAAATTATAATTTTAGAGAGTTGATAGAATTCAGGTAGAAACCTAAGCAAAAGTTCCGCATGTCAACACTCGTTTAATAAGGACAGAACTATAGGAAATTTTAAAGACCTTAACAATATTTGTTGGCTGAAACTTTACCCTTTTGAATATAATTAATTCAGTATATTAAAATAATTTAATTGATGAACCGGATGTTTTTATTTATTTATTTTTAGTCGAAGAAGTTTTCAAGCCTGACGAGAAGGTGAACTAGTATCGCTCTAAAAACACATCGCGTGACATTGATTTTGAAAATCAAGTTGTATTTTTTTTAGTATTCTTTTTACTCTGAATCCAAATTAGTTTTTTGTTGAAATACGTCGTTATTATATGGATAATATACGCGGCGATCTTAATCTCAAGCATTCGGAATGAGTATTTCAAAACGGAATCGTATCATATTGCATTCTTGAAGTAGTGTCTCGTGTAACACAAATATTTTGCTTTATTCAGATCTCTTCCTTAATTCTAAAAAACTTCTCAGATGTTCAAAGGCTTCTGGCATAATTTTATCTCGTTTTTGGTAAGAACGGGCCCACGTCTAGGTTTTGTTACTGGATTGATGTTACTGTATTTTCATGTTTTCGTAAGTAAGTTCTCAGCAACTTTGCTCAGCCGAATTTCCTACCTACTGTCATCAGTGGTTGTGATCAGTGGGCCCAAATAAATTGTTTCAGATACACACATAGATTGCCCAGGCACTATTTCCTGAAGCGAAGTATCGCGCTCGATCCTCCGGACTGAGATGCACACAGAAGCGGACAGCGTCGACTGAACTCTCCAATAAACGACTCTGTAACAATAAAACAATATTCTTAAGTGTAGTTGTAATTTATGTATTATGATAGAATAAGGCGGCACTGTACATAAAGTGTCGCGCCTAGTTCATTTGAAGCATTTAACTTCCAGTCAATTGTTTAGAGAGTTTTTTATCAGAATTTTTTACCTTTCCAATTCATGTATTAATATAAAACACTTATGATGTTTATTACAATAAGGTAGTTAGTAAAAGTGTCAAAGCAATTAGCGCCGATGCACTTGTAGCAGTAGATTTGGCGGTCTGGCCGCATGTAGAGTACTCGGAGTATCGTAGACTCACACGTCACATCGGCTATGACGATGAGATCGGAAACGTCGGTTAGATAGATGGCAGAATTAGGAATATCCATCATGGATGTTGACTCCTGGTGCGCTGTTATCAGAGTTAATGAGTATGGCGGGCCAGGCAGACGATCGCAGCGAGGGGTCACCATTTTAACAAAAGCACGGCAGTAATGACGACCTTGCCTCGGGCAGACACGTTTTCCATAAGGAAATTACGCATCGAATCATTATAAAAGATTCATCTTAAATAAATAATAGTCTCTCATTTATCAACTTACAACAAGGAGAACACAATCACCAATGTTTAAAATAGCTATATATATATTTATCTTTCATGTCACGTCACTGTGAAAACTATGTACGAAGGACACTGACGTGACAGCAGAATTTAATTTAATAAGATTTACATGTTTATTTTTAAGGAGAACACATTTTTGTTGTGAAGTTGCGTTTTCAGAACACAGTTCTGCGCACAGACAAGTAAATGAACAGACATGATATGAAGTGTATGTGTAGGAGAGGAATTTGGAACTTTATTTGCGGAATGAGGGGCATCCTACACACATTTATCCAACGAAATAAAAATCCGATATATGACACCATTTTAGGATAAGGAATATGCGTTAGTTCATGACTGTCAAAGAAAGTAGATGGAAACAACCTTGGTTTGAACAAGGTTATAGAGATTTAGGAATGAAATATTTCGTTATTTTATCTATGTGGGAGATTTGATGAGTGCCTTTGAAGTTTTTATCCTTGATTGTTACGGCCAACTTCACTTTGCTGGAGTTATGACCATATTTAAAATTCTCAATTTATAACAGATGACGAAATAAAATAAAAACTATTATTAAATTTTTTAAATACAAATTAAATGTATTAATTAGAAATATACGTATATATTGTGAGGTGTTGGACACGGCAGCCCCTCCACCGCCTAGCTACAACGGAGAACATGAGTAGTGAGTTTTTCGTTATCAGTTGCTACCTACTTACTCGAAACGCACGGGACGGCTACGCCGCCCGCAGAGCGCGTACTTCCAGATCGACACGCGAATGCAAAGTGAGCTCCTACTTCGCACTGGTCTGATACGTTCACTCGGTCGCTCTAGCGACTAACATTGAAACCGGTGATAGGCGTTCCGCTCTGCGCGTAAAATATACTAACCATGGAGATCGAACTTTTATTTAGGTACTACCGTTATTTACTTTTTTGTATCCTTAAATTTATGACGTTAGAATATAGAAAATCAATTTTATCGATAAATATTGTTGATGCTACCGGGATTCGAACCTGGAATCTTGATGGAACTGAATCCAATTCGGGGAACGTGCATTAAACCGATTATGCTATACCAACACAAATTTTCGAACTTATATGTTACACTTTTCAAATTAATACAGTCATCTTTATTTTTACGGAATCTCATGTATAATATTTTTCGATAAAATTAATTATATATCTTTCTAATCAATATATTTAATTTGTATTTAAAATATTCCAGACCTACATTCTGAATAATTACAACTTCACTATAAGAATGTATTCTCCTCAATAATATTATTCTGAATAAGATTTGAAGCTTCAACTTGAAGAATACTCAAAATTAGCTGGATGAATAAAGAAAAATAAACGAAAATTTTAGTATCTCGGATATGAAATAAGGCTTGCAGAGAAGCAATAGATCCTTCATCTCATTATTCAGGAAAATATTTTTGAATCAAGGCTCTGGGAGAAGGTGTGTATCATGGCTTAAGAACCTGAGGCAATGGTTTGTGGATCTTTTCTAGACCGCACTAAAAAAAAAGGATTATATCCAATATGATAGTCACGACAGCAACTGAAATTTCAAATGAAGGAATATTTTATACTCACACTCCCGATACTTACCACATCGAATAAATTTTAGTGATTGTTGTAGTTAGATGCGAGTATTTGTTAGAATGCGAAATTACCCAAAACAATATTTTGTTCAAGGATACAAAAGCACTTAGTCGAAGTCTAATAAAAGCAAGTATTGTTAGACGCAGGTGTACCGACGCAGCGTGGGTACAGCAATAAAGAAATGCGGCGAAAGTGACTAAAGTCACGTAGGAAAATGCACCTTAAAGGATGCATTACCTTAAGCGGGCCGGTTGGAAGTAGAACTCATGCCGGAGAACTGGCTCCACAAAAGTCGAGGTTTTTATTTTCAATTAGAAATTGAAATCTATAGCGTCTTTGAAATATCAAAGCAAAGTGCTTTATAGATTGTAATTCGGTGGGAAATATAAACTGTGCACATCGGAGTTTAGATTAGACTGTGATGTTCTTTGCGTTTAATCGTGAATGTATCAAGTTACAAAAAAGTGGTACCGTGGATAACTATAAAAAGTTGATAAATATAAGTGGGTGTGCAGGAGAAACAGATGTGCTATAGCATTAGAATATCTCGGCCTCAGAGTCCCCGGTTTGCCTGAATAATTGGGCATCGTCTTGTCACAAGCCTGAAGTCCGTCACCCTACGCTGGCACCACAAGGAGCTGACCACACTTCACGTTCAGGATCCAGGACCAACCTAAGAGATAATCCCTTATGTGAGGGACCTGAATAATCTACATCAGACAAGCGTCAACATAAGCAATTTGGTAGAGAACTTTATGCTGGCATGATGAACACAAATATTTAATGTTAATTTTATTGTAATTATTTTTGAATAGCCTTATTTATAAGTATTAAAGTAAATTGCTCATTTTCCACTTTTAACATATGCAAGTATCTTAAAATATAGATTATAAATTTTCTTATATAAAAATATTCTTTCATTTCATAACCATTAAACTTGTCAATATTTAAAAAAAAAAAACCAGTTAGGCTAGATGCCTCCCCCCTGAACACGAAGCCGAGGTAATACAATGTTTTATGCGGATTTTTCAATATAATATTTATGTTATTGGATATTGTTAAAGAAAGTGACGTGGAAAAGTAGCAGATAAATCAGCTCAAGGATGAAGGTCAGATGGGAGTGATTTAAATGTTTTCTTACCGCATTTTCGTTACACAGAATGTTACTGCGAATTTTTCTAAATCTTTACAAACAAACTCAATTAAAATATCATTAAAACGTCAATAGTTATGATCTTCATTCTTTATGCGAAAGATCAGCGATAATTATTTAAATTCGAAGCGACGACATCCCGCGTCATCAAGATTATTCCGATATAAAAGTCGTGTCGAAATGGTCCATCCCATTGTTCGCAGCACGTACGTCCTCGGTCTTTGCTTTGCGACCGGATTGAGCGACACCTTGCTTCAGTGGCGCCGTGTGCCATGGGTAATGCAGTTCCCACCTTTGATATTGATTCCCACCTTCGACAATTGATTCTGGTGAATCATCAATCATCGCATCGGTATTATAATAATCATCTCATATATTCAACTCAATACTCACCCACCACTGAGAGATTTTTTCTATACGCCTCTCTGATTGACTCATTTTGTTTGGGACATATATTTATTTTGTTTATAAATATATTAATTACTTGAACGAAAATATTGCTCTGCGCTTCCTTCTTCCTTCCCTTCCCCTCCCGACAAGGCTACACTAGTCGATCGGTGAACTTGTAACGAAACGCTTCGAACACCGTTATAAACGATCTCTGAGACTATACCCTGTGACGGAACGTGTGTGTGAAATCAATGATATACAGTCCACTTTGCCTTTTCCTCCTGTATCCTGTATTTTCACTTACCACCTGTCTTCGGCTGGTTTAAGTGATCACATATTAATCCACATCCACATATTAACATATATACAACTTTCGAATCTTTGATAGATATGGAGATTGGTGGATGAGAATGGTGAACGTTATATTTATATAAAGTGATCATTAAAGCCAGTCGAAGACAGGTCGTAAACCCTGTAATTATACCCATACTTCCATATATTTTCCATTAAATATAATAAAAAATAGCTTCGTCTCTATGAGATATCCATTATTTGTTTAGGAGAATACATTCTCATTGTGAAGTTGTAATTATTCAGAACATAGGTCTGTGATATTTTAAATATGAATTAAATATATTAATTAGAAAGATATACATATAAAATCAATTTTATCGAAAAATATAATAATATAATGGATAATGCACCTTCTCCGGTTAGGAAAGAGATCCAGGTTCGAATCCCGGCGGCGCAACAACAATATATTTCGATAAAATTGATTTTATATGTATATCTTTCTAATTAATATATTTAATTCATATTTATTATTTGTTTACCTAATATTCTATTACTTTGTGCGCAGTTGTTTATGTGTGCACTTGTCACTGTATGAAGTCGCCGTAAACAGATTCGTTTATGGAAAACATATTACACGGATCTATATATTATACATACATTTTACACCACTTTCTGACAAGGATATTGTTTTTTTCTTTCTATTGTAGGGACGGCAATTCAAATTCAAGGTCATTGTCGCCGTCCCCAACTAAACAATGACGCGAGCGACATCTGTATCGTCCACAGTCAGACGACACTTCTTCAGCACCGCCACAGCGAGGCCAAGACCGAGCGCCGCCGTCTCGCTCTTCACAATCTTCATATTTCACTTGTACATATCGCGCGTTTCATTCCATCCTCACCAAATGTCCCCTAAACTCTTTTATTTCATTCTCCTCAGTAAAAGTTAAGTTAGTCGATCAACCAATCAGCGTTTCTTTATTAGATAAAATAGTCGGACACAGTGGAAAACTGTGATGTGATGTGAAAACGAACATAGCTCGCATCTGTGACTTGTTCACATATCAGACACTAAGGAATCTAAAAATGAAATTAGTATATGTCTGTGATCACAAAATTTATCGCAAAAGCACAAACTACACGAGCGTCACTATATCTCAAACATAATCCGCCTTTTCAGCCGTTTGAAGATGTATGTGGTGTGCCAGTAAAGTGAACAAGTAATTAACTCTTTAAAAACTTTTAACAATTTTTTTTAACCTTTTGAAAAAATTAATTATATATTAGAATAAAACTACACTTACTTTTACTTCGCACAATACTTTAATTAAAACGTTAAATTAAATAATTTGAAATCGTTGGAGATAAATAAAGCGTGTAAAACTAATCAAAAAATTATAAATAACCAATTAAATTTAACTACGAGTCCGAATATTCGACTAAATTTGTATTAAGTAACGATTTGAGTTAGGTACTAAATTAATTTTTTAAATAATTGTTGTTTTTTAAAAATAGATTCTGGTAAAGAAACAATAACATATGTTTTTAGTTAGTATTGACATCCTGAAGAAGAAAATGGTATTTTTCGAAACCGATAGATGTATCTAAACTCAATAAGTGGTTAATGAAACAATGTTAAAAAATAAAAATAATAAAGTAATGTTTCAACTAGAAGATAGACTATCGACTACATGGGAGGGAGGGGGGGGGGGGCGGTGGCAGTATGAGAGCGGTGTTGGGAGAGGGGAGTTTCGGTGAAAAGTGAAAGTGGTTGTGGGATAATATGGACAGGAGAAGAGATGTAATAGGGGGTGTTTGTATCTTAAGTATATTTTTTTTGTTTATATTAATCTCTATATTTTCTCTCCTTTCTGCGTATATGTAATACTTCTACGTTCTCATGGGCGAAAAGATGACTCTCTGATCTTTCATGGTTTTCCATCTCTGAGTTTATGCTGAAGTTCTTTATCCTCTTAAGGTGTTCTTCTATTCGTATGTGTATTTTCCAATGTAAGATGATCTGCAGTTCTTACAATTAATCTTGTATATTCCACCATTATCCAGCGAATCTATTCTAGTTTTATTATTTAATACATATTTCTAATAATAACTTATATTTAACTGAATAGTCTTTTTGACTGCAAGCGAGGTGCATTCTTCTGTATATTGCTCGTCTCGGAGAAGAACACGATTATTACACAACACCGGTTCTGCCGACTGTCGCGGTGAATGGGCCGACCTAGGTCCCAAGATAATAGACCAGGTATGGTCCGTAAATGGTCTATTATCATGGGAACTACACAAAGGTTATGTTATAGATCACGGTGGACATTCTGGTTACGCAACAGACAGCAGAGTTGTCGTAAAGTGGGTCTTGTTTGAATGACTTTACTTACGCAACGTCTTTTGTAATTTAGATTATTATTTATTGATGTTGCTCTATGTAATTATTATTTAAGTGATTAGATAAGTTTTGATGAATTTGGCGTAATCAACTCACAGGTCTTCTTCTTCCAAAGTAAGGCATATACTATGTATCAAACATCCAGGCATATCAGGGACCTGTTTGAACATTTTGGGGGCCCCTCGTCTCAACACATATAATATAACAACAGTCCTAAAAAGCTTAAAGGACCCACACTTACTCGGAACTGTTATGGGAGTGGTTACTCTCGTGTCATATTCTCTCGACAAAAACAGAAAAACGTGGGACTAGTGTAACCATAATTTGACAACGGCAATAATTTCAAGGTACCTAAGTGTACAACAGAATAGAAGAATAATAAAAACAATAACAGCTATAAGTTGAAAGCATAACTTGATTATATTGGGTGCAGATAGATGTCTTGAGAGGGAGAATCATAAAGTTACCTAGCCGACCGGAAAAATACCGAGCGTACCCGAAGTCATAGATACCCGACAGCAGCCGAACACAATTGGATCTTCCAGTACTTTTGATGCTAAAACTGTATTTCTAGGTCTTGATTTTTTATTATTTTATTTTCGCTCTCTCTGTTGCTCCTGGTTTTACGTCTCTTTTCTCATTATCGAATTAAGAAATTAAAGGAATCACAAACTTTTCCGAATATTTATTTGGGTATGGGTCTCCCGCTGGGAGTCGCTGGGATGGATGATACCACGAAGAGCTCTCCCTCGCACCCTCTTGTGACCTGGACAGTTCTGTGACTTCAACAAATTAATGTGACATTTACCCTTTTATTTGTTTCGATTTCTAGGAGTATATTTGAGTTAATTTATGTTTCAGTTAGTCTGTGTACATATTTTTTTTACTTCAGTTTCAAATTTATGATAGTCCGTAATTTTTATAATTGTGATGGGGAGATTGTTAAAAAATTTGATACCCTGATAAATATATTGATTTTGAGTTGCGGTATATTTTAGTTTTGGGATATCAATTTGATCTCTATATCTTGTAGATCGGAATTCGCTTCTAAAATTTAATTTAGAAAATTTGAATTATTGAATTTTTTTTTTTGTATTTTGTAGTCCCACTTCTCTCTCCACGCTCATCAATTGAAGGATCCCTCGACGGATGCTGGGAGTCACTTTTAAGACGCTCGAAGTAGTTGTAGAAGGTACTGTCGGCCGCTTTGCAAAGTATCTCGCGATGTAGGTAGATAACCGACGCGTATTAGAAGAAGGTTTACAGGACGGCGACCAAATTAACACTGATTCCCGCATTGATAGACATGTAGGCAGAACCAAGTATGTGTCGGAGGGTTGGAAGAGATCTATACCGGTATAAGGAACACAATTTCTCAAACACGGGTATTATTGGGCCATTATTAAGGCACCGAAAATCCTAAATTGATACACCGACGATCTTTACACTCACGCAGAGTTACCGTATGATGCGCCATGTGGGCCAGCGGAATCATTGGGCGCTATTTCATCAGGATGCAAGAGGCGAGCCGGATGGAAGGACGCTGTAAAATCTTATCGGTGAACGTGTTGTGTCGTTCGGGCTTGAAACCCACGCGGTTTCTATAGGACGGTGCCACATCATACACAGCCCGAATTATACGTGAAATATTGATGAGTGAAATAATATCACCCTTTACATAAAATTTGACGCTTTATGTGTGGCTATATTCACCCCTATTTTCGAAAACTTTCACTTCGCTGTCGAAAAATCTTCGGTTATATAAATTAAGCAGTGAGATCATAATCGGACGAAATCTCATCACTAAAATAGGGGGATATTTAATGATTCATTGTCGTGTACTGCATCTTTCAAAGTATCAATGTGACAAATGACTTTTGAAACAGCTGCGAAGAGTCCGCCATTTATAACTAACGATTGACCATTTCACCATTGGATATCGGAGAGTAAAATTAGTTAACTACTGGATGCACTTTCGAAAAGTATGTATATTTTTACCAACGATAGTAAAAGCTTACACACAACCGGCCCTCAGACTTGTTGCTAGATTGAGGCGTTCGTGGTAATCACGAGATCATAACATCCTTCTCCAGGCGACTATTTTTCGAAGTGATTTATTGCTATGATAATGGCATAACAATGTTGTATGATTAATATACCAGTTTTTTATATCTGAGTAAAGTACCTAATTAATATTTGTCAACAACTTGTGACCATAATAAAACTCTGACTGAATTATTCCACGCTCCCATGTGACTCTGTCCGTGAACCAATAAGGTGTCTCTCTGAATAGAGTCTATAAAAATTAATATTTACATATATTGTGGAATCCGGTCGTTTAGATATCTTCTTTTTGCATAATCAGTTGATCGACTGACCTATGGTCGGAAGGCGAGTCGTATACTCGATAGATGTCTCCATTTCTTGGACACTCGAATATAGAATTAGATTATTCAACATTTAACGATCATTACAAAAATATAAATGGCTTCATTTAAAAAAAATCCGCGGAAAGAGAATATATATTTTAAATATGAATTAAATATATTAATTAGAAAGATATACATATAAAATCAATTTTATCGAAAAATATTGTTAAAAAAATATCTAAAATCTTAATCTAACCTAACCTAACCTAACCGGGGAAGGTGCATTATCCAACTATGCTACAGCGACAATATTTTTAACGACAAATTTTCAAACCCATATGTTACCTTTTTGATATTAATAATTAAATATTGGCGTTAAACTAACGGAGAAAATCTTAAATCCTGGTGTTATAGAAAAAGAAGAAGTAAAAACTAAAAAAATTTAAATGCGTCACAAACCTCTGAAATATGTGTCCTGCCCATTTTATCCTTTGCGAATCAAGATTTCGTTATTGATATTCTATCTCTGAATTACTTTTGAAATTAGCAAAATTAACTTTGTGGTTAAAAATTTTTCCTATAAATTATTCTAGTATATTTGTATTAAGTAACAATTTGAGTTAGGTACTATTTTTTAAATAATGATTGTTTTTTAAAAATAGATTCTGGTAAAGAAACAACATATTTTGAATAGTATTGACATCCTGAAGAAGAATTTGTATTTTTCGAAACAGGTACATGTATTTAAACTCAATAAGTGGTTAATAAAACAAAGTTAACAAATAAAAATAATATCTCTGAATTGTTGCAAACACGCCACTGACCTGATTGATTGAGAATGTCGTATAAAGTATATGAAACTTAAAATGATAATTCCAATCAAGAATGTCGCATAATGTGAATAAAACTTATAATTTTGTCTAGAGCGTTGTATAATGTAACCGAAATTGGTAATTTACGTCAAGATCTGCGACGAAATGTACGATTACGATATAGAATATATTTTTGTTGAAAGATTATTAATTATTAATAATATTATGTTTATAGTGAATGCTCACATAATTAAAACACCCACTTTCAGTGTTCCAATTCATATTTTCTTCATTGAATTAATTTACCATCAAAAGCTAAAATTTTGAAATATTTTCATAGATTTATTTTCCACATTTTATTGATCATTTTTACTAAATGGTGAACATCTCTTTTGAAATTCCGAAAGTTGTGAGAGTGGATTAATATAGTGAAAATGCTAGTGATGAGAAAAAATGCTAGTCTTGATTCACTGGTGTGATTGTTATTGGTATTCTATAATATCAGTGATTGAAAACTGTGACTGTGATCACAGTTTCTGATATCACAATACATGAAATTAATAAATATACGGTTACAAATTTATTTACGTAAATACATATTCTAGTACATAATTATTAGAAAATTACTGCACAATCCTACAAAAAGTTAAAAAATATACGAATAATTAAGTCAGGTACCAGTAAGCTAGCATAAATATTACCAATAAAAACAGATTCCAATAGATGGCGCTAATAAAATTACGGAAAATCCGGTAAATTCAAGTAATAATCGATTTAAATGGCAGCGTCAGAAAATCAATAAAAATTTTAACAAAAAAAATTTGAATCACGAATCACGATATTCCCCGATATTCAATCACTGATAGTGAGTGTGATTCAAAAATATCAGTGATTGACTCACGGTTCGTGATTTGGAGCTCATCACTACGATCTACTAGTATACATGGTAGGAGATAATTATGAAACAATACTCAATAAATTAAACTTATTTTTATTTATTATCTTTGTTTTATTAACCACTTAATTGAGTTTAAATACATCTACCGGTTTTGGAAAATATCATTTTCTTCTTCAGGATGTCATAACTAACTAAAACATATATTATTGTTTCTTTACCAGAATCTATTTTAAAAAAAAAAAAATTAGTACCTAATTCAAATCGTTACAAAGTTGATATTACTAATTTTAAAAGTAAAATTAAACTTAAACAATATAACTAAATTCATGATCATTGGAAATTATAAGATTATCAATTAAGCCAGAAATTTTTGTAGGTGGTCAAGGTTTGAAAGTGACTGGAATTAAATATTTTAGAGTCATAATTCATAATAAATTATTAAATTGAATAATTTGCAAAATACAAAACACGTGACTGCTAAAAAATCTCACTTCTAGGAAGGATTAGAAAATGATTTAGTAGTGTTTTGTAAAATGGTATAATAACTCTATTAATGAAAAAGAAATGCAACAATTATCAGTACTGAAAAATAAAGCTTTGAGAATAATGTTGATAGAAAATAGAAATACTCGAATCAGTACAGTGCTGAGAAATATATTTAAATTTTATAGTGTTTATTTTTAAAAGCTTTACTAAAAAAATATCCGCAAAATTTATGAGAAACACGCATGACGAAGAGATAGAATGAGACTGCCATTTAGGAAGGAGGTCAAATCTCAGAAATAAATGGTGTAGGTACAGTGCGATGAAGATTTTTAATGGAATGCCAGGTGCTATAAGAATGGAGGAAAAATTATATTTATTCAAAACTAGCGAATACCGTGCATGCGTTGCTATGCTACTCAAAGAAAGAAAATGTTTGTATTTTAATTCTGATTATTAAAGTGCTTTTGGATACACAATACTTTTTGTTTTTCCGTCTGGTGCGTGTACGAAGAATTCGCCAGAAAAAGCGATAATTCTTGTAAAATTCGCCACAGAGAATCCTAAAAATAGCCAATCAACGTGTCCGTATTTCACATTTCACGACATGAAAGACAAGAAAAAAACGTGCTTGACATCTTCCAGTTATGGTGTTGATGTTATACGCTGAACGAATGTAACTATTATTCAGGAACTCGGTACTAAGGAAAGCCCCTTCACAACTTGACGAAATGCCTGAAGAAACTGGTGATCACTGGGTATGCACAAAGACTAAGGGCGAATGGTCGATTTCCAGAGAGAGATTATCAAGTTAGGCGTGTTTTCATAGCACAAGCAGCGTTATTTGGAAATAATCAGAATGTCAATTTGATATGAATTTAAAAAGTTTTTTTAAATATGAATTAAATATATTAATTAGAAAGATATACATATAAAATCAATTTTATCGATAAATATTGTTGTTGCGCCACCGAAATTCGAACCTGGATCTCTTTCCTAACCGGGGAAGATGCATTATCCAACTATGCTACAGCGACAATATTTTTAGCGTCAATTTTCGAACCTATATGTTACCGTTTTGATATTAATACATTTAATCGTTCCATTATTTGAAAGAGCCATCTACCTTATTTTTACAGAATCTCAAATACCTTTGAGTAAACTGATAGCAGACGCCAGAATTATCAATTCGTTTTTATTCAATTTTGGACACATTGATACAACTTTGTTGTATGATTGAAAAGTTTGTTTTTTTTATTAATTTTGATACTACTCTGGCATGTACGTTTACGAGTATGTTTATATCATTCCTTGAGAAGTCAGTAGGATATTTCATCTTTCTTTATTGCAACATTGAATAAAATGAATAATGCATTTAGCTTTTACTTCCGTATATAGGTTACGCGTTCACACTATCTGAATCGTGTATATATTGTAATATCAGTACTAATGTTCGTGCACTTATTTGGCAATGAATAAAACATTGTCTTGTAGACAAACATTAATTGAGGCTCGTCAAAAAATGAACGATTAGACAAATAACCAATTCTGTTTTCAACATTTGCAAAATTACTCTGTGGCAACATATTACAGATATAAACAATGAGAAAAACATTTTGTTTAAAACCACTATTTATTGATACATCAACATGTTTCGATACCTACGTGTTTGGGACATATATTTGTGATATATAGGATGATGTACTGTGCTTTCCACCTCCCCCCCCCTTCCTCACCTGCCACCGGGTCAGTCGATCGGCGACCCTGAACCGGTACGGTTACAAAAAGATTTCGCAGTATAACAAAGAGTGAGAAGTGTGTCTACGTGACCATCTTGTGCAATCTGAAGGAGTCAAGACCTGACCAGGAGATAGTGTCAAATGTTATAGTCCACCTTGGAGGTGCCAGGAGAGCGGGATTGTGGTGAGTGGAACTTCCTTCCGAATCCTGTTTCTTCCGGCATCTATGCCATTACGCAATACTATGGTATCTTCTTCTTTTTTATATAGAACTTGCAGAAATTTTGATGTTGGAATTAAGGAGAATTTTTATTTATTATCTTTGTTTTATTAACCACTGAATTGAATTTAAATACATCTACCGATTTCGAAAAATACCATTTTCTTCTTCAGGATGTCAATACTAACTAAAACATATATTATTGTTTCTTTGCCAGAATCATTTTTAAAAAAAAAAAAAAAAATTTTTAGTTCCTAACTCAAATCATTACTTAATACAAATTTACTCGAATAATTTTTAGGAAAAAATTATAGAATGGGACTCGTAGTTAAATTTAGTTGGTTGTTTATAATTTTTTGATTAGTTTTACACGCTTTGTTTATCTCCAACGATTCCAAATTATTTAATTTGTGACCAACACCGTTTATATGCAAAATTGACAATCGCAATTTTTTATCAAAACCATGACCATTTTCTATCAAATGATTAGAAAATTCTGAAAACCCACTATTGTTCAAACATCTCAAATGCACCCTTACTCTTATATTAAAATGTATACCCGTTTTACCAATATAAGATCCAGCACAATCTAATATTGCTAATTTTAAAAGTAGAATTAAGGAGCATTTGAGATGTCTAAATAGCAACAACTATTCTGAATTCTTCAATCATCTTTTGGAAAGAAATCATTATTCTGACATTAACAAGGGTTTACAAATTTTACATACAAATACTAGGGGTTTACAGATAGATAAATTTGAAATTTTAGAAATGAGTAAAAGTGTTATTAGCAAAATAAATATTATAAATAACCAAATCCGTTTAAATTTAATTAATTACCCACCACTTATACTTTTATACTTTTGTTTTTATCTATGGTATGTTTAGATTTTTAATTTAAGTGTAGATTCTTTTCTGAAGAAGAGATATGGAGATATAGATAAGAAGAGAATGAGATTGGAATTAATAATTATTTAAAATATATATAATAAGCCTTCGCCGCTTTATCAATGTTTCCTAGTAACAATAAAGCCACCCCCACCCTTACGTGCCCCACCGCCCCAATAGCCAACTGTATTTAATTTTAGTTCAATTTACACCTGTAGATGGGAAGAACTGCTCTTCCCGAAACTAGTCATCATACAACTCAAAAAAAATTCTGTGTGGGTAGTATAAAGTGAAAATAAAAATGATATATTTATAAAAAAATAATATGTCACACCACAAAGTATGTAACTGCCAAAGTCTGAGATACGAATTTCGCTTTTATAATATTCTTTGGGGGCAACTCTCAGCCTTCCAAACCATGTCTCAAAAGTTCACCGTCTAGCGTCTTACTTCACACACGTCGTACGTCAAACGTCAACTGTCATTGTTGTTCATCAATTGGACGATTTTGAATCTCCCCAGCAGCAGCTAAAACGGGATAAATGCACTTTAATATACTTTAATGCTTTATATTAATGATATTGTTTGATGACTTAGAATAGGTAGTTGTAGGGATCTGTGGAAGTGTTAAATTTCGCTGTTAGATTGAATGTCGTGTACACGCCAGTGTACACTAGTTTTTGTCTCTTTCTTACAATCTCATGCAGATCATGAGTACATCTCCAGGTCAAAGTCTCAACATGTGTACATGGTACTGAAATGTATCGCGACTAAATCTCTGCATTATCTGATCGCATTTCCTTCCATATGCATGAGATTTTCAAGCCACTGACATTATTTTTTCTAAAACATTCGCACGACTGATTTAAAAAAAAAAACATATTTATTAATACTTGAGGATGTTTTTTATGGAGAAGGATTGATCGGGTTATTCAAGAGGTCGTGGGAATCCATGGTTTCCGCATTGTTAAAGACTGCCTTGTCATTTGCCATTTATATATATCATGGCTTGATCTTAATTTGGTTTAAGGACTTGGTGTGTGAGATTGTAACGTCTCGACAGACAATGGAGATTAGCAGAATCCACATAATTTAAAGTTATTAGGTGATACCGAAAATAATGTACAATTTTAATATAACCATCATTTTGTACAAATTTTGTTTGGAAATATTTATTCGTTTGTTTTTGTTAAATTTTTAGAAGTCTGCTTTATATTTTAAATGAGTCGGGGTATTTAAGAAATTAAATTAAAACTATAAGAATTATGTATAAAGTTAATTAAGCATGGGGTGAAGAAACCATTTCTGAACGCTGCAGAATTATTTTGAAAAGTACAGAAAGTTTTAAAGATGAAGATGGTCGAGGAAGTTCTGTTTTGGAAGAACACGCTACAAACAACCAGTATTGATTAACTGTAAAAGATTAATACGTTTGAAACAATTGACATAACACAAAAAAAAACCTTAAAAAAATGTGCCGTCATGAGCATCACGTTGCTTAACATTTTACACTTACTTTCCATATTCCCATTAACGACCGAAATACCCCACCCTATTTTTCCCACCCCGTTCCTATCGATCGAGTTTAGTTATCACGATGATGAGAGAGACTACACCTCTCGAAACTGTAGTAGTGACGAAATAATTCGACGAGTTTGTATTAAGCTCTGTTTCGATCATTTTCACCTTTTCAAAAACCTCGCAGTAGCTTGTTGGTCTAGTGACGTAGTGGTCGGGGGTTCGCGTGAAGACCACCAAGATAGTCCTATTTTCAAAGTACAAGCGTTTAGCTTAGTTTGAACATAGTAACAATATTACGCAGCTCTATTTAAAAAATATATAAATACATATTTTAAATATGAACTAAATATATTAATTAGAAAGACTTACATATAAAATCAATTTTATCGAAAAATGTTGTTGTTGCACCACCGGGATTCGAACCTGGATCTCTTTCCTAACCGGGGAAGGTGCATTATCCAACTATGCTACAGCGACAATCCCGGTGGCGCAACAATAATATATATTTTTTTTTTTTAGGAGAACACATTCTTATTGTGAAGTTGTAATTATTCAGAACATAGTTCTGTGATATTTTAAATATGAATTAAATGTATTAATTATAAATATATACATACAAAATCAATATTATCGAAAAATAAAAATATTGTTGTTGCGCTACCGGGATTCGAACCTGGATCTCTTCTGTTAATAATAATGATCTGTTCTGAATAATTACAACTTCACAATAAGAATGTGTTCTCCTAAAAATAATAAAGTTGTATCAATGTGTCCAAAATTTAATAAAAATGAATTAATAACTCTAGCGTCTGCTATCAGATTCACTCAAAGGTATTTGAGATTCTGTAAAAATAAGGTAGATGGCTCTGTCAAATGATGGAACGATTAAATGTATTGATATCAAAAAGGTAACATATAAGGTCGAAAAATTGTCGATAAAAATAGTGCCGCTGTAGCTTAGTTGGATAAAGCACCTCCCCCGGTTAGGGAAGAGATCCAGGTTCGAATCCCGGTAGCGCAACAACAATGTTTTAATTTTTCGATAATATTGATTTTGTATGTATATCTTTATAATTAATACATTTAATTCATATTTAATAATATTTTTCGATAAAATTGATTTTATATGTATATCTTTCTAATTAATATTTAAAATATCACAGACCTACGTTCTGAATAATTACAACTTCACAATAAAAATGTGTTCTTCTAATAAAAAAATATATATTTACGGTAAAAACTTCACTAACAGAGAATCAGCAGAAAATGCCTTCAAAAAATTCTAATCTGCCTGTAGAATAAAACTTAGCTCGTTTGTTAACAAAAATGCTTAGAATCAAATGGTTCTAACTTTGTATTATTACATTTAAATACTCTAAAGCTATGTAAAATTGAATTCAATGGTTAAAACCGGTCATTATTTTCGGAACAACCTAATAGTTACATTAAATATTGTCAACGGGTTAAATAATTTATCATTTACGGAAGCCATTTTTCATGAAAACGAGTCAAAAATGTAAATAAACTTGGGCCATTTTAAAAAGCACCAAAATGTTTTTATTTTATTTGACAAAAAGATAAATTAATTAAACGTAGAAATATTTAACTCTTGATAGCTAGTTTTAGGTGATAAATGACTTCACGTAATACTTTGTATGGGTGTTGATGTTTGTATAAATTAAATATGTATTTTATTTAATTATTTTAAAATCATACTCTTAGGTATTTTAGTAACATATGCATCTGCATAGCTGTGTAATTATAATTTAATATATTCTCTGATGTCATTTATATAAATACGTATTTTACTATTAGTTTATGGACGTTTAAATATCTGGGAATAAATATGATATGGAATAATGATATACAAAATTAAATAAATAAATAGATAAAATCAGGAAACGATTGGTATTGGTAATATATGGTAAGTAAGCATAATCATACAAACAATATATGGTAAGTAGCATATATATATATCATATAGTAATATATGATAAGTAAAATTAAAAGCATTTATGGTAATATATGGTAAGTAAGCATAATCATACAAACAATATATGGTAAGTAGCATATATATATATATATCATATAGTAATATATGATAAGTAAAATTAAAAGCATTTATGGTAATATATGGTAAGTAAGCATAATCATACAAACAATATATGGTAAGTAGCATATATATATATATATATCATATAGTAATATATGGTAAGTAAGCATAATCATAAAATCAATCATAGTATATATGGTAAGTAAAAGTAAAAGTGTATATAGTAATATATGGTAAATAAGCATAATTATCAAAACAATCTTAGTAAACATAATCATAAAATAATATACGGTAAGTAAGCATAATCATAAAAACAAGTTAAGTAAACATAATCATAAAAATTTGTTTGTATTTTTCGCTTTAATTACAATTGCTTTTAGATATTTAACATACCCCCCTTCTCTTTATCCTTTACCACAGAGCGCGACTTTTGTGTGTGGTATGATCTATGACTTGTGAACTGTCAAGAAGTGTGAATGTCCTGCTACGAGCTCATCACACTGACTGAATTGCTGTTGTATGTTTCGGTTTTCTCGCGGTGTGTGCTGTTCGTGTGAATCGTCGAAGTTGTTCCTGAAGTTCAGGAGAGCTGTGACTTGTCCTTGAGCCTTTACTGTTCTGTCCCTATTCCAAATTTTTACCACCCTTTCTACATCCCGTTTCCCCACCCCTTGTGTAAACAAGGTTGTTACAGAAATTAAAGATTAGACTATGTTCGATCTTTATGATAGATTCATGGATCGTTAGTCGCCGTGCGCATGTCTGAACCAACGTAAACATACTATTATTTAGATATCATGTCCTAGTTCCCCCTCCCCCCTCCTGATATCCAGAGCACAACTTTTTTCTGTGTGTTATATTGCCTACGACTGTAATAAGTTAACAAGTTGAAGTCGTGCTTTGAAGTTGATCAGTTGAAATGTTGGAAGTTGATGTTTTCGCTATTTGAGCGCGTCGAACGTGTTAAAAGTTGACATTCGAGGATGTCAGACTGAACCGTTGTTCATTGCGTTTTATGCGTGTGATCAGTTTCCGCTATTGTGCGTACCGAATTAAGTTTCATCTTTGCTATTGTGTGGTGCAGGTAGTGCTCACTTCGTGCGTATCAGCGAAGTGTGTGTTCGTGAAGTCAGAAGTCCTGTGGCCACAACAAAAGTTAACATCCAGACAAGTGGCAGACGGGTCGTGTTCTTTCTGATGTGTGGTTAATACTGTTTTTTTCCTGGCCCTATTTCAAAATCCTTCCATCCGTCCTACATCCTGTTATATATCCCTTACGCAATTATATTGGGTCCTTCGGTCGAAGAGTACACAGACTATATACAATACTAATACAGGACGTATACAACCGATCGCTCCGTATAGTTGTGGTGTTTGGTCTCTCACTTAGCGCAAGTAAATTGGATGCAAGTCTTCTAAAATAAAGTCTTACGCAAGATTTATGGCTCAATACGTGATAACTTAACCAAGAAATGGAAGAGGTTAAAGATCGGAATATCATCCCAGATATTTTGGGGAACATGAAAGCAATGAGGCTGTAGAAGGCAGATGAGTCCCGTAATACGCACAAAGCCCTCATACACAAGCAAACAGAAGACCGAGATGTAGCTGGATGAGTGGCCAACAGTTTGAACCGCAAAGGTAATGTCAAGGAACAAATGGCGACTGAGAGTGACTTCCGAGTCCGAAAAGAAGAAAACTTCTTTAGAAGATAACACGTTGAAGTTATCCGGGATAGAGATGCATGGCAAGCGTTGTAAGAAATAAACACATAGTTCTTAAATACTTAAGAAGTTACGCAATTTTTTTTGAACATCTGTTTTTTATAAAGCCTGATACCAACAAACGCACGTTAATGTCTGTTGATCATTTTGCGCGTGAACCACTGTGCGTTGTGTGCGAGTCAAATAGACACCGGAACATATAGTATGGGAATGTAACATATTAAGGGACGTTCGTGAGAGAATTATTGAATGATTACATCAGGTCATCGCCTTTTCCGCGATTTCATTAAATAGTGGGTATCCAGCTGGGGAATGTTAGGGAGATCGACCCTGGGAATCTTAATTGAATTCTAAGTTTATAACCGCTAAATGCTTCTCAAAAATAGAATGCCCAAATAATATCTATGGCTGCCTGGGGATGCTCGGCAGAATATCATTATTTTGTTTTATTAAAAAAAAAATACAGATGCGTACACGGAATACATGTCACATCAATATTCTTACTATTTTCAAACTAAGCTAAACGCTTGTGCTATGAAAATAAGACTAACGTCCTGGAATGAGGCGCGAACCACCGACCACTAGATCACTAGGCCAGCGTCTTAACCACTACACTAACAGGTTGTCAAGCGTTTCCAAAACTTTTATTTTGTAGTCGTCTTCTCTTTCCCATCTGGGAGTGATATTTTAAATAATAACTGGAATGTCTAAATTTGAAAATTAATTTATTTTATTTATTTCTTTCCTTATTTTGTTAAAAAAATAATACTGTACTGAAGGGCGCAAAATAATATAAATTTAGATAATTTAAAAAAAAACTTATGTAATCTTATATTTTCATTAGATTAATTAACCAACATGAGAGTTGAACAACTTTAAAAACAGTTCTGAAAAAGTTATACCTACTATAATATATATGTATTTTAAAAAATACATAGCGAATTATAGCTAAATCTGTATTAATACTACATTGTTCTTAGCATGATTTTCAAGAGCCATGTTCTTTCTTGGTCTTCAGAATTTTTTCAAAATGTCATATTTTTTTTTTACATTGATATGTGTATATCCAATCTTTTATCTCATCTGTGCCGTGAAGCGTAAACGATCTAAGTAAATCTTTCTTCTACTTATCTTAATGTGCCCATCTCAATCTCGCATTCTTCACCGGGCAGTGTTCAAATTTTGGATGGTTCCACTGATGATGATCAGATCAAGGCCGTGGACAATGGATAAACATCATCAGCAACACTGTTATTTCCTCGAGCCAACCAGCAATTATGATTCGGAAATGATTGATTGAATTATGGTTGATTTTTCGAATATTTAGACGTTTTCACGAAATAAATAGTTTATACATAAATCGTGTCTGTGAAACTATAAATCGTGTCCGAAACTATAATTTGTTTTAACGGCATTTTTGCGTACAAACTGCGTACAAAACTGATATCGGTGTTAACGCCAATGTATTATAGAATATGTTTAATAGCTGGCATCCTGTGGAAATGAGTTACGTGCATGCGTTACATATGAAATAAAATGTACATTATATTAGATGTCAATCATTGGAAAATACATTAGATGTCAATCACTGGAAAATACATTAGATGTCAATCATTGGAAAATACATTAGATGTCAATCATTGGAAAATACATTCGATGTCATTCATTGGAAAATACATTAGATGTTATTCAAATCCAACTAGTGCGCTTTTACTAGCGTTTGAGGGGTGAAATGACTAGTATGAAATATGGAATAAATATTGTATAAATCAATAAAATGTACACAGTTTTGTGCTAGTGCCAGCCATTAAATATATTCTATGTAGGGGTGGGTAGCCACGATTCAAAAACATCCTTAAAGTCCAAACACCTCGTTGGATGTACGAAAATATAACAGTAGGGTGCCTCGTAGGAAGGCCTTCATCCAGTAGTGGATTGACGGTGGGAGTGACTTACGGGGAGGCCTTCATCCAACAGTGGATTGATAATGGCTGATGGTGATGGTATTTTGCGCAATTATTCGATAACAGGTAAAATCCAACAATAAGAGAAAAAATGTATTTTTTTAATTTACACAGAATCGTTGGTAGGTAATCAATTATATTCTAATAAATAATACCTAGTATCGAATTAAATCATAATTGAACGTGGGAAGTAGGCACTTAACAATATTTAATGCGTTTCATCTGATTCATTTGTAAAAATGGACCGTTAAGAGAACAATATTTTTTCATATCTACTCAAATGACAATTCCCAGACGATTAAAAAAATATTTTATACAAAATATGTTTACGTCATTAAAATATGGACCGACGTACAAACGGCAACAATTATTTTAATGTTGATTGTTAACGTCTTAATCAGATAAATAATTAATTTGGATTTATTTCGCAGAAATCATTGTTATTCACAGATTTTTTTATACATGGAGTACACGCCCCTGAGGTACACTTGGAGATTTCATTGTTTAAGAAGCTGTCAGATTTTATTTGATACAATCTTACATTGCGATTAATTTTACATTGCAATTTGTTTGTCTTAAATATATACGAGGCCAATTTTTTAAGAAAGTGCCGGAATTTTTTTTTAAAGAAACGCAAAATCATTTTTACAACACTTAACTTTCTTCGGACGCTACACACCTTAAACCACCATTATTAAGACACTTCTCATAGCGGGGCACCAATTTTTGAATCCCTTCGGCATAGAACGACGCCGCTTGGGATGAAAACCACTTGGTGCCAAATCAGGACAAAACAGGACATTCACTTGGCTATGAATGTCAGCTGATTTTATGTTTCGTGCATTCAAGAAATGAATCACGGACTGAATCTCACAGATGCAAGAGAGGATATGATTGAAGATTTAGTGGGAGTGGATTGGGTGTCCATCCGAAACTCCGATCTCAGCTGCAAAAGGAGTCTGGAATTGTTCAGGACCTTTGTGAGAGTTTGGGTTTAGAGGTGGGAATTACTTAGGGGTAAGTAGTAATATCAATATCAGTGGTTTTTTTGTTTGTTTGTTTCTTCTGTTATTGGGGATGAATAGCCAGCGGTGGTGCTCTGATGATAAATCAGATCGTTACAATTTTGTTTTGTCTTTTTCCCTTTTACAGCTTCATTCACTATGTTGTCTCCATACTCTGCTACGGTTTATGTCCGAAAATATGTAACTCTGTGAAATTTTTATTTGCCTTTTTAAAAATTTAATTGAACTGTTCTTTGTATGTTAGTGTTTCTTTTGTCCTATGGTTTTGAAGTCAATGATTCTGTCTATGTATTTTTGTTTTCCCCAAAGGTATTTTGTTTATTTTTCTGAATAAATGAAAAGAATGATTGTGATTATGATGGCGGCTGTGCGGCTCCGTTTTATCACTTAAATGATAGACGGCATTGCACAGCTGTCTATTGGCATTAAAAAAATACCAACCAGGCGACAAATAACAAGGACCATACAGGAGCTTATGCTCCATCCTCATTGTATCTCACAGTCGGCGGGCTGATCTATTATCTTGAACATTTCAACAACTCACTACAAGATGGCCACACTACGTGAATGTCTCTAACGTTGCATGTGGTGAGTCAACAGTCCGCAGCGCTACACCGGGAATATCCGACAACGGTACTTAATAATACAAAATTAAAGTCTAATCACTGCAGCCGATTATTATTGTCTACTTGTGTGAAGTAATAAACAGTATGCACAGAAATTCAAAAGAACAATTGTTTTTTATAAAATTTCACATTTTCTCGTCTATTCCAGCCGCAATACACTCCGCGATACAAAATAACACGAGGGTATTGTGTGAACATTGAGGCATCAATATTCACTTAAAACCTTCTGCTAGCTCCATCTGATTCTCCCACGAGTCATTCTCCAAAGATGTCTGTGAATATTATACCCTAGTAAATGTTAAATCTGAAGTAATAAATTGATAAAACATTCAGGTCGCGTCGTCGCTTACATATTATCAACGTTATCTCTCAGGTAGCATATATAATAATAATACAATTTACCGTAAACATAATTACTAAGTATTTTTTCCGAGTAATTCTCACTGATAAAAAAAATATTCTGAAATTACTTAACCTTTACCATACCATGATATAAAATACCCGAATGCAGCCATGCTGTCAACTCGTGTTACCGTAAATAACAGATAGAAAAAATGTTTTTATTAGCTTAAATGACTTTAATGGCACGAATTTATTCTAAACATTGAGCATTTAATTTTGAAAAAATGATTTATAACATAATTTAGAGCATTCATTAAGTCGTATACAATGTGTCCTTCCTTCTTATCTGTCTTCATTTAATTAGTGAGAAACAGACAATTATATTTGTATGTTTTTTGTTCTTTTCACTGTGAAAATAGTGTGTGATCTCTGCCTTTCATATCATAAATTGTATAATTACCAACGTAATAATTTTACAATGGATTGAATGGAAAAAATAATTGTTTTTGTACGATTCCCTTTTCATAATTGGTTTTTCACTAGTCAATCCTAAGCGCTAATATTTTCTTTAAGAATATCTAAAATATGAATTTTATGTTGCATATATTTACCGAAATATTACAGGTTTAATTATAATGGTAGACATGTGTTACTCTGTATGGTTTAGGAAGGGTTAATAACGATTAATATGCGCGAAGAAATAATTATATGTTATAATCAATGATTACACTGCGTCGATAATATGTGAATATTGTATCACGTTGATGAAGAATTTAACGTAATAAGTATAATTAACCATACACGTACAGCGATCGCCATGTTTTAAACACATATTATCTACACTATATTACACAGCTGAATATTATATTCCAGGCCGATGTTATTTTTAAATAATTAGTAAAGAAAATACAATTTTTTAATTTAGTTTTTATTTATCAATAACTTGGTTTATTACAATTATGTGTAAAATATAATATAGGCCAAATTGCCGCTTCTAGCAGCGGCACAAATGCGTGCTTTTTAAACCATATTTTTCATAATATTCTCTCACACTTCGCGTGTTATTTCAGCAATTTCATTTCGAATATTGTCCTGTAGAATCGGAATTATTGTTAGCTTATTGACGTAGATCTTTCCTTTCGAGTACTCCTACAGAAAATAGTCGGGAGCTGTCAAATCAGGTGATCGAGCCAATCGACCCAATTCCATGTGACGATAGCGATCACCATTAATGGTTACAGCGTTGCCATTATTATTTATATAAAATGTTTTAATGACTTCAACACGTTGTCGAGGCGTTAAATGCTCCATAATAACAACTAAATAAATAAAACAAAATTGGCCTGCAACATAATATTCACCCTGTACAACGCAAACAAAATGCGTAAATAACGTAACTTACCATTCCCGTAACACACGTGCCACTTCATGACAAATTATAAATTAGTGCCTTACCGCCCTAGCGGCGATTGTAATTTTTTTTTACATAGAATATGGTCTTTCAGAGGTAAAATGTGTATAATATTTAAATAATGATATCTGATGAATAAAATAAATGTATAAAAAGTATACCTTCGTATCGTTTTAATTTTCCACAAAACAAAGAAATACTATCTGAACTTGAAATAAAATATAGACAATGCTAGGGCGGGGAGAATCAGAAAAAAATTTATATGAAGGGTGGTATGACATGTCTCGGAGATACGCGTTTTTTGAATAATTTTGGATGACGGTTATAAGACAGCCAAAATTCTGATGGCCAACACGCGACAAAAACAGAAATAATACCAAATATTAATTAAATTACGCATTATCCAACTATGCTACAGCGACAATATTTTTAGCGATAAATTTTCATGCACCTTCCCCGGTTAGGAAAGAGATCCAGGTTCGAATACCGGTGGCGTAACAACAATATTTTTCGATAAAATTGATTTTATATGTATATCTTTCTAATTAATATATTAAAATATCACAGAGCTATGTTCTGAATAATTACAACTTCACAATGATAATGTGTTTTCCTAATAATTAATTCCGTTTATTACAGTGTGTCCACATTTTGACGACAACATATATAGAGTTTTAAAATTAGATAATATAAGTATATGAAAAAATTGAAAGTAGTTATGCAATTATTTCTATTAATTTTTTTTAGATTAATATTAAAAATATAATACAATTTGAATAATCAGTGTATATATATATAAAAGACTCGGTTACAAATTTATGATAGTCCGTAATTTTTCTAATTGTGATGGGGAGATTGTTAAAAAATTTGATGCCTTGATAAATATATTGATTTTGAGTTGCGGTATATTTTAGTTTTGGGATATCAATTTGATCTCTATACCTTGTAGATCGGAATTCGCTTCTAAAATTTAATTTAGAAAATTTGAATTATTGATTTTTTTTGTATTTATGTCTACTATTTTTGGTACTTTAAAATCTGTGAAAATTTGTATACTTGGATAGTCTTTTTTTTTTGTTTTGAATACTTTTTATTATCATTTTTTGAGTGATTTCTAATTGTGACATTAAAGTTTTATACGCACCTCCCCATCCAATAATACCGTATTGCAAATGCGACTGTACAAAAGCGTAATGTATTATTTTCAGATATGTAAGTGACGAGATGTTTCCGAGTCTAAAAAATATGTAGGCAGTTTTCCTTATTTTGTTATTGCAATAAGATTTTCCGTAACCGTACAGAACC
Source organism: Eubasilissa splendida (assembly GCA_031772225.1). Taxonomy (NCBI): domain Eukaryota; kingdom Metazoa; phylum Arthropoda; class Insecta; order Trichoptera; family Phryganeidae; genus Eubasilissa; species Eubasilissa splendida. Next base: position 25,899,830 of record CM062853.1, on the reverse strand, counting down.
CAATTTTATATTGCAGACTATGTTTTGAATTATTTATTTTCACCCTATTCCCAAATCGTTTTGAGAGTTGTTTACTTTTGTTTTGATTCGTTAATATTCCTTTTTTTATTTTTTTATTATATTCATTTATTAACATTTTAATGCCATCATAGATTGGCTCCGGTATCAACGTACCAGAGCCATACCTGTACAATTTGACGTGAGGCTCGTTATCACATTAAATTCAGAAGACAGCCAGAGAGAGGCTGTAGAAATCATGCACCCTCAAAAGGGGAGAGAACTATGTCTGTTTAACTTGTATAACTTCCCCTTTTCTTTTAATTTTTAATATCGGAATTTCGGATAGTCAGAATTATGCATATTCTGATTATTGCTGTAGAGAAATTGAACGTGTATGCATAATTTTTATAAAACTCTCTTAATATAATTTTCTTTGAAATCAATTTGCGTTATTCGGTCGTTTAGTGTGGACAAGATTCAGCTGTCATTTTTCGAGGATTAGCACATTGCTCACATGTGACCGCCGAACATACTCACGTATTATGTTTATTACATGTAATATGAATGCGAAGGTTACGTAGGTAGAAAAATGCACATGATACACGTATTAGATGACGCACTGACACGGTTGTTTGAGATGATATTATTATTGAAGCAATTTTTGTACTCGCTTCAAGGCCTAAGGCCAAGAACGGAATGATGAATTGTGAACATGCAGTCTTCAATACAGACATTGCTTCCGAGTCGAAATATTTCAAAACCACTCCGTCAAGGGGATATGAGTAGGTCGTGAAAAACAATTGATTTATTAAAATCATATTTATTTTTAATTAAAAAAAAAATTGTTGTTAAATTACAATTTCAGAATGTGGTATTTTTAATACAAGTTAAATTAATCAACTAGAAATATATACAGAAAAAAATCTATTTACAGAGAAAATATTTCATTGCTATATATCTTGGCGTCTCTTCGTGTGTATTACTTAAAAATATATAATATAAATTAAATGTATTAATTAGAAAGATGTACATATAAAATGAATTTATCGAAAAAATACTCACAAAATCCTCATCATGTGTGTTTACTATAATGTCATTACAATACCCATTTAACTTTTGAAATACACTGTCACTTTATACAGTAAAGTTATCTGAATTTTTTTTTCGTGTTACATAGACAGGTAGGTGCTTACAGTAATAAAATAACACTGTACAAAAAACAGATATTAAAAATGATGCATCGCAAAGGTGTGTTTTATCCAACCAACCAATTATGTTATGTTCAAACAGTCCTTGGCAAAAGAAAACTGAATTTTGGATTTACGTTTTTTTACTTCAAAATAATATTATTGAATTAGAACAGCAGAAATAATTGTGATATTAATGTACACATCTTTCAGACGAGCAAGAACGTCCTGAAAAGTAATCATGTATTGGACCAAGGTCTTTTAAACTCTTAAAAATTTGTATTAAATATGTGCCTGTATATTTACTGTAACTGGCTTTAGATATTCACTATTAAATATTATTTATTAACATTTTTCTATTTTTATACCTACTACTACCTGTGGAAGTCTATTGTCTCCACAATCATCAACACCGCTGACGACTCCTGAACGCACCCCACATTTACCGGTGTGTAAAACTAGACTCACATCAGCTGCAAAAACACGCCGCTATCGACCCAAATAACGAGTGGCAATAACATGGCCTGACAGTCGTCCGAGAAGCCGGCTGAGAGATTGATTAAATTGCTATTAGTTCCATTTTCTAGCATGGCTACATACAGGGTGGCTTAAAAAAAGTGAAAACATCTCGTAACACAAGAGTTATTTCAAAATATAATATAATTAATTATAATTCTTAATGTGATTAATTTTGCGGGTGTGGGGTGATCCTTTAGGGTTCTAGAGTGCAGCTCGGCAATATTGCCATTATATCCAGGGTGGCCCAAAAAAGTGAGAACATCTCGTAACACATGAGTTATTTTAATAAATAGTATAATTAATTATAATTCTTAATGTGATTTTTTTGCACAATGTTTAGCTAATCAGAAATAATCAAAACACAAAATATTGCATAATCTAGTGGGTTTAAATCTGGGCTGTACGGTGGCCACATGCCGGGCTCGATGAAATTAACATTCTCACGATGAAGAAAGTTGATTGTATTTCTGGCTGTGTGAGATGGAGCTCTGCTGTATTGTCCAGCTGTGCTGTAATGTCAAGCATTACTCCATATTTTGTTATGAAACTCTTTGATCATTTTCCTAACACCCCGACGTTTTTCAATTCGCAAATTTTTGATCAGAATACGGTCTTCTGCAGTGATTTTTGTCATTCTGGCCAACAATTTAAAAAAAACCAAACATAAACAATGGGAAAATTAATAATCAAATAAAACGTAATATAGATAAATATGTAAGTAAGTAAATTAGTAAACTATTTAAGCTATTGTTGATATAGTTTAACTAATTTTGATGTAATTATATTACATTTTACGAAATGTTATTTTTTGGGCCACTCTGTATATTTTTCTTAGTATTTTGGGTTCAAAAACTACTAATTATTGTCTTTGATTTGTTTATTATTATTATTTTATATACAAGCAGTGTGTTGTTAAACGTTTAGACTTTTTTATTACATCCAAAATATTGAACAGGATATCATGAACCGAAGCTATATTTAAGAATCTGACTACTTTAGATTGTACTAGTCCATTTCAAATCATGTTTGTTGATCACTTTTTACCGCAAATGTTAAACTTTTTTTGTTGCATCTGCAGAGATTAATTCATTGCAATTATCTACAATGAATTACACGCCACTGGTCACGAATAAAGAGAAGCAAGTATCATTATAGGTTTCATCTCAGGCTGTTGATTAAATCATCAGGTTAATAAATGTTGAAGCGCTGTTGAATCACAAACGACTACCTTCAGCATTTTCAATTGTTCTGAAACCTCAAGGGATCACGGATATGGTTGTAGCAATTGTTGATTCTATTTTCTTTGCCCACATCCTCAATCTGCGAAGATATATTTATGTAATAGAAGCACCTAATAAAAACATCTATTTGTTTTCGACTACTTTTGCACTTCTAAAGGTCATGGATAAATAAAAAAAGTTATAATTAATGTAATTTAATTTAATCTAAGTGTTGACTTCTAAGGCCACATTCTTCATTATGGCCCGTGTCTATGGAGTGAGACATCTCAGAGATTTAATTGAGATAAATCTCAGTACTATATGATGATGGTGAGATTTTGATCTGGAGATAAGCAACTCGGAAATCAGCTTGAGATTGGAAGACCATAACTTAACAGCGAATATATTAAATTACAAACATTTATTCCGTTTTACGACGACGATGTTAAGACGAATCCTCCAATGTTTGGGCAACTTGTGAGATGAGAAGAAATCTTGAAAAGGCTTGTTGTGGTGGATCACGTCTTTGGACGGAGAGGAATGGAAGGACGAAGATCTCCACCCGTTGAAACGACCGCGTGGAAAAGGCAGCAGACCCTTTTCTGGTGACATTTTGCAGGATGCCGGGAAAAATGAAGGAGTATACAGTCAAGACGGCGGAATTTCATGGAAATCACGATTAATAATAATAATTAATAATAAAACAAAGATAAAAAATAAAAATATGAATCTTAACCACAAAGATAACATTGCTGATTTTAAAAGTATAATAATAATTCCGTTTCAATAGCTGCTGGGGGGATTCAAATTAATTCAACTGACGAACGTGACATAAACGGGCAATGTGTTAAAATTTAACAAGCATGAAGTAATAGACTACAAAAGCTGAGAGTTGTCTTCAAAGAATCTCATCGGAGCATTCGTGTATCAGAGATTGTCGCGAACCAAAAATCTCGTAATAATCTATTCCGTGTATACCGGGCCATTAAGTGTAAACAGTAGACACGACACGTACCCCCAGTAACGTCTTCCAGCCTGCTCAAATATCAGCAAGAACCAATGATACTCGGAGTAAAAATAAAATATAACATTTTTTTACATATCAATTATGGCAAGCGCGTATTACTTAGCCTCAGGACCTCGTAAAAATTTGTTTAAAAAATTCTATCGGGTTCCGCATTTTTCATAAGACAAATGGGTATTTTAAATTGTGCGTTGTTAAATTAAAACGCTTTTTTACAACGCTATATTGTTCTGACATTTTGATCAGTTGTTTGGGTTATTTGATTTTATGTTTTATTAAAGGTTCTCTTTATATGGATTTTAATGAGATTTTTTATTTTAAGTATAATACGATTTGTGTTCGTGAATAGATTTAATTAAGATTTGTATTATGTTTATTAAAATTGGCAGACTTCGGTGGTTGGACCGCGTGAAGGGGATGACTGTACAGTAAACATTGCTGAACACCTGACCAACATGATGCGGGAGCTTGGGAATACAAACGTTAAGGTGGAGCGACAATGTCTTCAAAAACATCCTTGTTGTAGAGCTAAATGTGATTATGTGAATGCATTAGAACAGCAGTTCTATAAACTGTTTCCACTTTAATTTGACTCAATTTAAATTATTTATTAAAGAATGTATGCAAAATTGAAAGTGTTTTTTTTTATTATACAGGGTGTTCACGAGACAGTAGTCTAAATAGAGACTATTATTAAGGAACATCACTAGTAGCCTATTGAGCTCAAATATGCCTATCCGAAATTCAACGGATTAGAACTTATTCGAACTTTTGTGATTTTCATAAAATTTGCGACCTGTCTTTACAAAAATGAGCTTTAAATATTTAACCTATCTTGATGAAAATTGACACACGTATGCTGCGATATATAACTACCATATAAGTTACCACATTTTTGTTTGGGGCTAATTAAATACATATATTTTAATTCAAATTAAATGAAGCAACTAGAAAGAGATATACAGAAAAAATCATTTTATCGAAAAAATATTTTAGTTACTACCGGGACAGGTGATTAATTTAATTTATATTAAAAATAACATAGAACTGTGCTTTAAAAAACTGCAAATTCACGAAAATAATGTGTTCTTTTTAAAAAATTGTATTTTAAATTTTTTGCTGAACATCACGGCTCCATTCTTACTATTTTTCGGTCTCATTCTGTGTCAATTTGCGTAGAAAAGAAAATTATCCTGGCACAACTGAAGAGTGGCGATGGTTAACAGTTATTTAAAACGTTATTAAGACAATGTTCGATTTCGATGTAGCGAAGAGATTTAACTGTCTTCATCAGATCACTTCTAGAGAAATTCTGGAGTGAACTGTGAGGATGATCCGAAACCGAGACATGCTGTGGTGCTTTACGAGCCGTGTCTCATTTGGTTGAGGCCACGATATGTCCAATGCTGACAAAAAGAATCATGGATCCGGATCAATACCGACAAATATCACGTGTATAACTCGACAGACCATGTGACATTATATAATATTATGCAATTATATAATATAAAAACAAACTTGATGATAATATTATGTAAATTGGCCGGCATCGGCTTGTTGTTCGGCGGAATAACAAGAAAGTTCGAGACATCCTTGATATTACTCCCATAAACTGTTGTTTGTTTCGGTTAATTCATAAAATTGCTAGGTGTGTTTGAAAATAATTGAATTATTATGATAACATAGTATTATATAATATTTGAATTAAATTATGAATGAAAAAAGAAATAAAGATTGATTCGTGCGAAAAATTGCATAAATTGTTGGAATTTATTAATATTATTAAGGAGAACACATTCTTATTGTGAAGTTGTAATTATTCTGAACATAGGTCTGTGATATTTTAAATACTATTTTATTGTATTAATTACAAATATATACATATAAAATCAATTTTGTCGAAAAAATATTGTTTTTGCGCTACAGGGATATAATATTTTTCGACAAAATGGATTTTATATGTATATATTTATAATTAATACATTAAAATAGTATTTAATTTATTAATATTTCAAAATTTTCGTGTTTAACTTTGTGGAAGTCCATTGTAATAAAAATTTTATGTTTTAGAATAAAATAATTAATTATTAAAATAAAACACAACTTTGTTTACTTCACACTATAAAAATTAAAACGTTTTCTATGTTCAATGCGTCATCTTCAATAATAAACAAAATCTTAAAATATAGATGATATACTATCGACTACATGGAGGGAGGGTGAGGCGGTATGAGAGCGGTGTTGGGGAGAGGGGAGTTTCGGTGAAATGTGAAAGTGGTTGTGGGCGGGGCTAATATGGACTGGATAGAAGATGTAATAGGGAGTATTTGTATGTTACATACATATTTATTTTTAATCTCTATACTTTCTAGAATGCCATCTCTGAATTGATGCTGAAGTTCTTTATCCTCTTAAGGTGCGTGTATTTTCGTCCAGTTTGTCCAATATAAGATGATTGTCAGTTCTTACAATTAATTTTGTATACTCCATTATTATTCAGCGGATCTATTCTAGTTTTTTAAAAAAAAGTCCCAAACAACCTTTTATATCAACAATAGCATTAGAAAATATATATTAAATTTAAAAACATTAACAACTGTAATAAACAAATTAATCAATAAATAAAAAAAATAAAAAAATTGTATTTCATTTTCTAACTATTCGAAACAACACCGGCCTGGAACGTAATATTCACCCAGTACTGGGGTGGACTACTTATGACTTATATTTACATACATATATTTATAAATGTATTAAACATAAAAAATAATCGAAAATTTTTATGTCTTTAAATGTAATAATCATAAAAAATAAAGGCTAATCTCCAACATTTCCCACAGATTTTTTTATGCACGTCTACGTGTTCACGTGATCATTTTGCATGCGAAATTAAATTTAGTTAATTAATATTTAAAAAGACCCATAAACTATTTTATGTCAATTCGCAAATCTGCGGATATTTTCTCAAGAAACGAGTTTACTGATATATTTTAGCTGATGGCACGAACTATAAAAATAGTATGCAAATGTTGAATATTATTATCTTAGCCGTTGATAAAATACAGTACATCTGTGAATGGGCGTTTTATCTCAAGTGTTGTAAGAGTGGGGAAATACGGAATGTATGCGAAAGAAATTTAGAAGAGTGATATTAACAGAGGGACCAACCAGAACGAGAAAACACGACCCACCTGTGAAATGCTCTTTTAGATATCTACAGATCTTCTGGATCCGGGACACGTACTCCGTTATTCCGCATGAAGTACACTTGGACATGCAATACGGTGACAGTGCGAAGTATCGTGCAACAAGCACCGTGCACAACAGCAAGATGTACAGGTGTCGGCGCGCACAGCGAGAAACCGAAACACACATAAATAATATCAGCTCCACACAGCTGGACGATAATTAACACAATGTTTAAACCACTGTTAGTTACGATAACTGTCAGTTCAACGATTCAACATCAACTTTCAACTGGTCCAAAATCACAGATAACACAACCACAGAAAAAAACATGTTCTGGTATAGGGGGAGGGGGTAATGGGTAGGCAATGGGCAGGAACCATTCTGCATGTCGCGCTCATATTACGCGCATACGGCGATCGACTAGGCGGGTTGGGAGCCTAAATAGTCACAAGGCATCACCTTCGCCTGCTTGCGACGTTTCAGTTCTCGATAAAATTATATTTTGTCCCACCGGGTGTATTTCCTCCGGAGTTATCAGAGAAGATAAGTCTTGGTAATCCTCTGACATCCACAAGACGTGTCCAAGCCACCTTAATTAGGATCTTTCTACACGAATGTGGAAGAAGAGGCTCCATGTTTGTCACTAAAAACACTTGTGCTACACTTCTGGTGCGTGTCCACGAATGAGATTTCTCTGTGTGTAGTAATTTCAGGATATTAACCACTTTTTTAAATTACTTTAGATGCCTAAATTTATTTATCTATAAAATTATACGTATTTCTTTCTTTTCTCTATGTAATCCTACATATTTTTCAACCAATACAAGCACCCTCCCTCTGATCACCCCATCCTTTCCATGTTTGCTCAGTTTCACTTTAGGACCCTGAGTGAAATATAGTCAACCCACCCTACCTCCCAGATATCTCCCTCTTTTCATTACTCTTTAGGGCCTGCGAAAAATAAGGACACTCCGAATAAGGTGCTCTGAATTCCGTACAACGGACGTGAACTGCTAGTATCTTATAAAAGGAATAATCGCGTATAAGGTAGAATTTACCATATGTTCCGCACAGCTTTTATGAGCTACGGATGCGATAGAAAGTGGCCCGAAAAATGAACGAGCAGAAAGGGCCACTTTTCCGCTTCACGGGAACATTCCGCCCGGCACCCCACGCCCCTGGAATCCCTACGCCTCTGCGCTCAACGGACCGCCGAGTGGAGGGGGAAGCGGCCGCCGCGAGAATCCGCCCCCGCCGGCACGGCAAAAATTCTACTGTTTAATATTAGGATATCTAGATTTAGAAAATTATTTCCTATGTTAATTGTGTTTCAATAAAAAGAGCATGGAAGGGGCGATCGCCCGGAGATAATATTACGCACCTTAAAAATCATTTAGACAGTAAAAATGGGTTTTCTAAGTTTAAGGTGCGATAATTAATTCCCCGGGCCATCGCCCCGGGTGAGACTTATCAGGCATCGCGAGGAAGAATAAAGGCTATAAGATAAAATACTCGCGGTGCCTGAGAAAGCAGAACTTTGGGGAGGAGATGTAAAATTCCGGAGAAATCCGAGATCTGCCGTCCCGTATCTGGCGGCGAGAAAAGTGAACCAAGTTTCAAGATCAGGCCACCAGGGGGTGGCTGCGCTGGACCGCAGCGGGGCGGCAGGGGGACGGATCCGGCGATGTTATTGGCTAAGATCTCCACGGAGCATGTTGCGCTCGCAATATTTTTTATGTGAAATAAATAATGGTCCAGCAGCTGCAAAGGGCACTCTCTCTCATTCTCTCTTGGACGCTCTCGCACCGCTGGACTTGAAGAAAAAACCTGCCTTTCATTTTCATCTCATCTTTGGACCCCTGCTATCACTACTACTACTGGATCTTCTGGCTTCCCGACTTCTGCTACAACTTTGGACACGAACCCGGAAAAACATCACGACTTGGCTGCTACACTGGATACGATTTGGACCCCCCTGGACCACTGCACCCCGCTGCAGACAATCAACATCCGAGACACCAGAGCGGACCGGCGAACCACCCTACACATTTACAGTTCTTGTTTCCCTGTTCGGAACACCATACATTGAAAATAAGTAAAAATCCGAAATTTATATGACACAATAAATTAAGTTGTATATTCTATAAAAACTTTCAAATACCTGTTTAATTTATTTCTTATATTTTTCATTTGATAGATGGACCAGTTTCCTTTGTGATGTCAGATTTAGTAATGTCTTAATTTTATTCCTGTGTTATAAAATACTTTATTTCGAGATGATATTACAATATAATATGTTTAATCGGGCAGTCGTATATCATGATCCAAACTAATGGTACCTACTACCTACTAGCTTCACAAAAGATCTGGTCCATGCGTAATCTCATTCATATCTTGCCTCTTCTGCAATCTGACCTTGCCGTCGCTCTAAAATTCTTCGGTGCCACCACGAAGGTGACTGCTGTGGAGGATTGACATTTCAACATTTGACATTTGTGATCAACTAGTCATTAGGCTGTTCCGAAAATAATGGCCAATTCTAATATTATTTTTATCACTTTGAACGCTTTTAGCTGAGAAATGTTGGTAAATAATAATGTTACGCTTCACCATCTACATCTGTGAATATTTGGATGCCGGCTTCACTAGTGTCATTATGGTTGTATAGTGCTTGATAAAGCGGCAAGATCTGTAAAAACGTTCGTGTTCTTAATATCTCTAGGTTTATTTTTTATTTTTTATATATTCCATAGCTGTACATAAATATATATTCAATTTGAAATTGAAACATATTTTAGCGAAATTGTATATCGGCATCTGTCATCTTTTCTTCTGTCAATGGTAAGGGAGAAATCTTTTAAATCATAGAAATTTTATGTCCACGACTCTTATGTTATTTTTGTTCGTTTTAATAACTAACTTACAAAGGTGGAATAATTTTAATTATATCAACATTTTATTTACGTGTGATTTCTTTTGGGGAAAGCTCTATAATCGAATTATAGATTATGTTACTTATCTACTAGTATTTATTTATTGAGTCAGGCATTTAATTCGCTTTGCTTTAATCTATTAGAAATGGGATTGAAAAAATAATATTACGTTGAATTTTTTTTCGTAAGAATATAACTCAGATAGACTAGAATCTAAAGTATTTTTGCTGCTTTTCTAATATTGAATTTCTTTACCGTAAATAGTAAATAGTAAGGTGCTTGCGAAGCAAGTTCATCAGTGCTTGTTTTCAATTCTTTTTTCTTAACAATAGTAGAACGTCCTCGATAGTTCAGAAGTGGTCCCTTCACTCCATTTTTTGTTAAATACGCATGCCGTTTAAGATGCAAAATGTCTAAGACATTTTTACAGAAGCACTTTTTCAAGAACCTCAACGACTATTTACGGTAAAGAAATCCAATATTGGAAAAGCAGCAAAAAATACCTTCGATTCTGGTCTACCTGAATTACATTCTATACGCATAAATACGTTAATTTGTTACCAAAAATGTATAAAATCATACGATATGTAGGTATTTAATTTGTTTTAATTAAATATATTCATTTTTAAATGAAAACGCATTTTTAATGTAAAATTACAGTTTATAACATATTTTTAAAATACAAATTAAATTAATCAATTATATTTATCGATTGTTTTTAAAAATGTTATAATAGAAGTATCAATTATAAAAAAAACTACAGATTATAAGTTCAAAATTTGATGAAAACGTAATCGGTTGATATATTTCGTTTGATACCATAAGTATCGCGTTCATATCCTAGTTGCAACCAAAAAAAAATTCGATATGTATATATTTCTTATTTAATTTGTATTAAATTTTTTATTTACTCTAAGTAATATTTAATTGAATTTGAACCGTAAAATCGGCCATTATTTTTGGAACAACCTATTAAAAAAAAAACGAATCACCCGTCAACGAAGAGACGGAGAGTCCCAGCCTCTGTTCCCAGAGCGGATTTAAGAAGAGGAAATGATGCTGGGTCCTTGGAATATTTGACAAGCCTTAAAAACGTAATCGAGACCATCTCGACAATACGGATTTATAATATCTAATAGGAACTGCGATAAATTATTATTGCGAGACATTAGGCTGTCATTTATTATATTTTATTTGAAGCACCCACAGACTAAGAAATTGGCATTTTAGAATGTAATCTAGTGGTTGTTCATCAGCCTCTATATTGATAACATTTCATAGACAAACGGGAGAATTCGAGGTGTATAATCCTTGTACTGGTGACCCTTTCGAGTCTATAATATCTAATACACACCTAGCCATCAAAGCCGTGCAGCCCATTACGAGTTTTGAGCTCTTGAATATTTCGTCTTCACATGTTCGGGTCGTCGGTGACTGTCTTTCAATTCAACAGCTTCTGTAGTAGCTCCACTGCATCCGTTGGTAGCTTGATGACTTCATTTCTCATAAGTTGGTCCACAGCAACTTCAATATTTCTGCCCACTGTCACCAGTGTTTATGCAAAAGAATAATATATACCAGTTAACCGGTTAAAACCGGTTAATTTGTTTCTTGGATGTAAAAATAACCAAAAAACCGGTTAGACGATTAATTGAAATACCTACTAGAGACGTTGGACAAAGAGTATTTATTCGATTTTTCAACAAAGACAAAGTATTTTACATACAGCCAGTCAAAAAATAGAATACAAATCATGTTCTTCCATTTTTAAATGACCTTGGTCTAACATGAAAAGATTATTTCACTTTTATTACATAAGAATTCTATTATGTTTATAACATGACATGCGACTGATATTGGCAATAAAATAGACTTATTTAATGCAATTATAAATTAAAATGTACAGTAGATCGTAAATATTTCTCAGTATCTTAAATGTATGAAGTTAGAAGTGGCCCTTGTCCACTAATGAAATTTTTGACTCGAGACAATCACTGAGATTCACAACTCTCAACTTTACTCAGCAAGTCTCAGAGATTCATCGTCTCGCGCCATACTGTTATTTTAACGGTGTTTGGTAACTGAGATTTAATGATCATTGGTAACTATGAATTAACTGTTGAAGATTTTCTTTTTAGTTTACCAGTCATTGCTCGAAAAATTACGAATAATCAGTTACCAATCATCGTTCCAATTTAACACAATCACAATAATGATTTAACCATTACTACTCTTAATGTCGTCCATCAGTTGAGTGATTTTGAATCTCCCCAGTAGCAGTTAAAACTGAATTTGAACTTAAACACCTTAATGTTAATTTTTTTTAGGAGAACACATTCTTATTGTGAAGTTGTAATTATTCAGAACAGACGGTCTGTGATATTTTAAATATGAATTAAATATATTAATTAGAAAAATATACATATAAAATTAATTTTATCGAAAAATATTGTTGTTGCGCCACCGGGATTCGAACCTGGATCTCTTTCCTAACCGGTATGGATAATGCACCTTCCTAATTGCTAATTAATATATTTAATTCATATATTAATGTTAATGTTTAATGACATGCTAACTAGCCAGAATAATGTCAAACCTCGATGTCAGATCGACACTGGTTTTTGTTTCTTTCTACCAATCTCAAACTGATCTCCAAATTCATTTCCATGACCACAATCGCTCTGTTAAGAGTGTGACGCTATATTCAAAACTATCCAGCACCATTTGCTCTGATCTGCAGCATTTCTGGCGACTTCCAGAAGAGTGGTATCGGTTGAACCAAATCCGTCCATCTACTCGGCGATAGCGTCCGTAAGATTGAAGTATTTTAGTCTCAACATTTATTTATTGCAAAATGGAGCTGTTTATTTTGTGAGCTGTTCATGGGTGTCTGTTCTGACAATCTACATCCTAGTAGACCAGACCAAATTTTATTCAGTTCGTCCATCGCTGACCGGGTCATAGCGTCCCTTCTTTCAATTTCGGCTTTACATCCTCCAGTGTTTGAAATTAAAGAACTAAGATACATACACACAAAATAATAATAATTATTAATTAAAAATATGTAATGTACACATTGAAAAGTGAATGAAATTAAATATTTAACCCTTCCCAAACCATGCAGTAACACGGGTCTACAATCAAAATTAAACTTGTAATATTTCGGTAAATACGTGCAACATAAAATTCATATTTTAGATAATCCTGAAGAAAATATTAGCGCTTAGAAATGACTAGTGAAATACCAATTATGATAAGAGAATCGTACAAAAACAATTATTTTTTTCCATTAAATCCGTTGTAAAATTAATACGTTGGTAAAAATACAATTTGTGATATGAAATACAGAGAAAAGAACAACAAATATAATTGTGCCTTTCTCACTAATTAAATGAAGAGAGATAAGAAGGAAGGACACATTGTATAGGACTTAATGAATGCTCTAAATTATGTTATTAATATTTTTTTCAAAATTGAATTTTCAATATTTAGAGTAAATTCGTGCCATTAAAGCCATTTAACCTAATAAAAACATTTTTTCTAACAGTTATTTACGGTAACACGAGTTGACAGCATGGCTGCGTTCGGGTATTTTATATCATGGTATGGTAAAGGTTAAGAGTAATAATTGGACAATAAACTAAAATTCGACAATTATATTTTAATAATCACTAAGAAATTGGCCAAAATGTTGGTTTTTTGAGCCGAATAAGAAAGAAACTTAACAATTAGTGTACATATACTTTTAATTCTATTGTTACTCCGCATATAAATTATTGTTCAACAGTACTATTTTTGGGAAAAAAAATGAGAAGAAAATAATTCAAAAGATAAAAAAGAATGAATCATAATTATATGTAAAAACAACTAAAATTAATGACGGTTAAACAAAAAATTATACAAAATGTTCTAGTATTGATATACATCATACATGAATAAAAATATAAAATATAATTTTGAGGTTCACACGTATCCTACGAAAAGTCGGTGGAATTTAAAACTTTTTTATTTTTTATTTATTATCTTTGTTTTATTAACTACTTAATTGAGTTTAAATACTTCTACCGGTTTCGAAAAATACCATTTTCACATTATGTGGTTATGTCTTTTGTCTTTATAGTCTTCATGCTCTGCATTCTATGGACAGCACAATGCCTCAATCCGGTAAAAAATTCCAACACAGCAAGCCTTATTATCCTGGGCACAACCTCGAGCTGAAGAAGACCTGGAAGAGTGCCGCAGGTGGATACATGCGTTACATCCAGCTGGAGTCAGAACTGAGACTTGTGGAGGTGCATTACGAGCCGAATCTCATCTGATTGAGGCCACTATATGTCAATACTGACATGTTTATTTTTCAATTGAAACTAGACCCACAAAACATCTTGCGAGACGTCTGTCTGCTGGTACTAATATTATTATATTTAATATAATCAAAACAAAATAACTAATCAGTATCACAGTTTAAACAACAGATTATTATCGATAAGCCACTTTTTCATAATTTCTTCCAAATTGGAAGAAAGCGTACTCTTTTGTAAAAACACAGAAAACATGAAGGAAGAAAGAAGGATATAAGAGAAGACGAATACAAATCGCACAGCATAAATAACTTCATCATCTGAAATCGTTAATCCTCTGCTGGATGATGGCCTTCCCTTGATTCTGCCACTGTGTTGGATCTTCCGCCAACGTTTCCCATGACTATTTTTACTGTACTGATAATTTTACCTATCCATCGAGACTTTGGGCGCTCTGTAGGTCGATGTTTGTCGCATGGATGCCATTCTAAAATATTTTTTGTCTATCGAGAATATCTTCCCATGGAATTCAAATTTCAATGTATATTCTTCAGATCTCGAAACCATTATCCATTAAAAATATTATCTATAAAATTGTGTGAACGCGACAACTCCCGTAGTTCTTAGCAGATTCCTATCAAACTTTTCAGAAAAATTGACCTAGTTAATATTTCGGCTAAGTTCAAGCTAATCTTGTTTCAAAATGGCGGCTCCTAAAATATTGTACCCAGAGATAGAAGCAAAAAACATGTCGGAAGGGATTTTTTTTAAGATTGTTAATTTTTTTCAGAAAATTTATTTCGCGTTGTTTTTTTTTTTGTGTTCTCATAAAGTGTCCAAACTTGCTAAATGTAGTAAATGAATTTTGACAGGCATGGTGATTTTTTTTAGTAATATTTTTTGTTCTAGTGTACGGCCATTAAAATACTATTCATTATGAAGTTCCAAGCATAAGGTCAAATTTAATAGTAAAATTAATTTTACCATAGATGTCTATTTCGGGCACACATGAACATACGTATGGTCGGATAATAGTTTCAATAATCACTACCGTGATAACTGATCACATTAAACGATGAAATTATTGCTTATCGCTTTGCCAATCCTCAGATATATTTTCAATATATATGTGATTACCACAATAGTATCAAGGCTGTATCACCTGTCAAATATATTACCTTTATTAAATATAGCATACCTATCTAATGTCTATAAAAACAAAGTTATATACATACAGCGATCATTAAAATCATGTTAAACAGAATTTTTTTTTAAGAAAGGTCGATTTTGTAATTTGGATGCTTTAAAAGCAGCATAAAATTCAATAAGATATAAAAGACATGCAATTTTACTAACATGCATTTATTTGTATTAAATATACTGACATAATTTTGTATTGTTCTTCCTATTCATCTAGTGGTTGATCCAGTGGCGTAGGTAAGAGAATTTAGGGGGGGGGGATATATCGCCTGGCGACAGACTAAGTACGACGCCACCAAAACGGGATATTTAATTGGTTCACCGCGTAGGGCATAGTATATTCTTCTCATATACAGTGTGTCCAAAAAGTCTTTTTCATTTTGGTTCATTCGCTGCACCAACGCAACGAGCGGGAGAGGGGCGGGGGGGGGGATGCTGATTGCTAGCCGCGTCCTTGGGAATTCAGTCGCTATGGGGCGTGTCTTTACCAGCTGTTCGTGAAATTTACTCTGGAAAATTGATATCCCGACGAGGTGACATAAACTGGCCTCCACGTAGCCCCGACTTGACACCAATAAACTTTTTCCTATGGGATTGTTATTGTATACCGTAAATCAAAGGTATACAATAACAATCCTCACTCTATGAACCAATTAAAATAAAATATCCGAGAAGAAATGGCAGTGATCACAGAGAATACGTGCCGAGCAGTTCTCAGAAATTTTGCCTCCCATTTAGAAGAGCGCCAGTGAAATAACTGATCACATTTATAAAACATAACTTTTAAGAAATAAATTTTCAGGGACTGTACTTAAATGTAAATTAAACATTTTTTTTATTAAATCCATCCATTATTTTATTACTGAATTTTTATTATGAAAAATACTATTGGTACTATTGGATAGTTCGCCCTCGGGCGCCAAATACCCTAGCTACGCCTCTGGCCCGATCATTATTTAAAAACAATCTAAATCAATTAGAAAGATCTATCAATAGATGACATATTTTTAATAATTCATTAACTATGTTTATAACCACTATGAGTTAATTATATTCACCAACATATTTGCGTTAGATATTAAAAAAAAAAATTAGTTACCACCGGATACGAACCCGGAACTTTCACTTGCCGGGAGAATGTGTTTCCATTAAATGACGTCAAACATTTATTTTTCGACAAATTTTAGACTTGCGCATCATACAAATAAAAAAAACTGAAGAGTTTGTTAGAATGCGAAATTACCAAAAACAATATTTTGTCCAAGGATACGAAAGCACTTAGCTGAAGTAAGGGACGGATGGTAATAAAAACTCGGTATTGTTAGACGCAGGTGGACCGACACAGCTTGGGTACAGCGGCGGTAATGCGGTGAACGTGACTAGAGTCACGTAGGCAAATTCACCTTAAGGGATGCATCACCAAAGGTGACCAGTCTTCTGATATTTTCAATTAGAAAATAAAATCAATATCGTCTCTAAAAGTATCAAGTAAGCGCTTCATAGATTGTAATTCCGGGGAAAGTTTAAACTGTGCGCATCGAGTTTCCCTGCGTTTAATCTTTGATGTGAAAGTATCAAAAAAGGGTCCCGCTGGATCTATAAAAAGTTGATAAATATAATTGGTGTAGCGAGAACAGAGTGTCGCAATAGCATAAGAATATTGCGTCAAGAGTCCCGGTTTGCCTGGATAATTGGGCATCGTCTTGTCATCAACTACAAGCCTGAACTCCGTCACCCTACGTTGGCACCACAAGGAGCTGATCCAGGACCTTCCTAAGAGGTAATCCCTTACGTGAGGGACCTGAATAATCTACATCAGTCAAGCGTCAACATAGACAATTTGGCAGATAAATGAATGCTGGCATGATGAACACAAATAGTTAATGTAATTATTTTTGAATAGCCTTATTTATAAGTATTAAAGTAAATTGCTCATTTTCCATTTTTAACACATGCAAGTATCTTAAAATATAGATTATAAATATTCTCATATAAAAATATTCTTTCATTTCATAACCATTTGACTTGTCAATATTTAAAAAAATAACAGGTTAGGCTAGATGCCTCCCCCCTGAACATGAAGCCGAGGCAGAAAGAAAATATTACCTAACAAGTTAAAAGAAATGAGAGTACATTAAAATATGACGATATTTTCTAATGCAATTTTAGTGACTATTTAACCCACTGAATAAATATATCATATTTTTGTTTTTGTTACAAAATTAAAAATGTAAACGTATTCACATTGTATTGTGAGAAAAATGTTTTTATCTTTAGATAACGACTGATCCGAGTTACTTGCAACGAAAAAGACAATGGTTAATTAATTTTCGCGGTTTTTCATTACTTATATGCTGAGAGAAGAGCACAACTCTGATACTAGCGATATATGATAGCGCATGAGATAATTGAAATCGTATTTAGATGTATATCTTGAAGGTAAAGAGACCTCTAAATGATTTTTTAATTTGTTGTCGACTGTCAGTGTACGCCGTAGCCTCGAACGTCACAGTCACGGACGATATTGATTAGTTTAAAATTCAACAATACAATTTGTTCGCAATTATCATTTGTAATATGTACAGCTATATTTTATGTATAATTTAGGATGTCCGTTGTATACTCGGCAAAAAAATCGATTCAGTGACTTCCCGAAAGCGTACCTACAAAAGGCCAACATTACTTAGGAACAAACTGCAGGAGACAGGCCTAGCTGGAGGACGCTGATTTACAGTGGAATCCAACACTTCGAAGTAGAATCGCTTCATTAGCAGCTCCCCACGCCCAAGAATCAAAGAATTTGGATTCGAACATGATGAAGGACAGCCGATAATTATAATGATAATTATTAAAGAAAACATAGTTCTGTGCTATTTTAATTCACATTCAATTGATATATTTAATTTGTATGATAAGTTTAGGTTAGGAGAACACATTCTTATTGTGAAGTTGTAATTATTTAGAACATAGCTCTGTGATATTTTAAATATGAATTAAATATATTAATTAGAAAGATATACATATAAAATCAATTCTACCGCAAAATATTATTGTTGCCCACCGGGATTCGAACCTGGATCTCTATCCAAACGATTCGATTTCTTTTCGATAAATTTGATTATGTAAATATGAATTAAATAATATATTTAATTCATATTTAAAATATCACAGACCTATGTTCTGAATAATTACAACTTCACAATAAGAATATGTTCTCCTAATAATAAAGTTGTATCAATGTGTCCAAAATTTAATAAAAATGAATTGATAATTCTGGCGTCTGCTATCAGATTACTCAAAGGTATTTGAGATTCCGTAAAAATAAGGTAGATGGCTCTTTCAAATAATGGAACGATTAAATGCATTAATATCAAAAAAAGGTAACATATAGATTCGAAAATTTGTCGCTAAAAATATCGTCGCTGTAGCATAGTTAACTTTACGATAAAATTGATTTTATATGTATATCTTTCTAATGAATATATTTAATTTATATTTATAAATTTAGGTGTCTAATGGTTAAGACACTCGCATAGCGATCTAGCGGTCGGTGGTTTGAGCCTCACTTTAGACCAGCAAGTTAATCCTACTTTCATAGTACAAGCGTTTAGATTATTTTATAAATAGTAAGAGTATTAATGTGACACGTGTGTCGTGTAGGTACGTATCTTCGCATATATTGAAGCGATGTTTGGCGAGATTAAAATTTATAGGGGTAGATTTAAGTAAATGGAGTACTAGGGGTACTATTTCACAAATTGAAGGATTTTACAAACTATTAGTTGGACAAATTTATGTTACATATTTGTCGCACTTTTATATTGTAAAATGAATTCAATGGAGTGCTTTGATTAAATTGATTATATCAACTGCTTTGTTAAAAGGTCATATTAAGGACACGATCATTTCCAACACGATTTTTTAAATATCTGTGTAACCTACGATCGCCACGATGTTGCCTTTTACTGAGGGTGAAAATCTTTAATAAATTCAATTAGTGTCTCTATTAAGACTGTGAAGCTAAAATATTATCCATTTTTTTAAACATATGTCTTAAAACTATTTAGATAACACTATTTTGGCTACCGAAAATAATTATTCACCTCAAACCAATTTCAGTACATAACCATTTGTAATTTTATTAAATTAGTTGAAATAAAATACGTGATTCTATTAGTGGTTTTTAGTAAATACATTTACTCTATTAGTCGCAACAATTAATCTCCAAATCTTTCCTTTCATTATAATTTATGTTTTGTTGTATTTCAAGCCCTGGTAGACATATAATTTATTTATTTTTCAAGGAAAAAAGCTTAATATTTGAATTGGCTTCACCTGCTCGACGGCCATTGGACACAGACCATCATGAATATTCATTTAAAGTAAATGACAAAACTAACTTCACTTTTGAGTTTGGAGTACGTGCCCATGCTACGAAACTGCCGATTTGAGATAACGTAGATATTTTTTTTTCTAATATCTTTGAGATTTTAGTATCGTGGCGAATATTAACACTTTTACTGAACTAAGTACTTATATTATTATTATAGTGAGCACAGTTCCGAGCGACTGAATGTTCATACAGACGGTATCTATCCGTCACTGAACGCAGCCAGCGACTATCATGCTTACCGCGCGGGCTGAGTAGTTCACTCACAGCAGACACAAACAACATATTTCAACCAACGTTTGTAAATTAACATAAATAAATTCAGTGTTAAATGTAAGTATACGTATTCCACATTCAAATTCCTACCCTTTACATATCCTACTGTTGACGCCACCGGACGTCAACTTGATCAATATTGGTATATTGTTTGATACGCGCGATATCATTCGCGTTGTGGACCGTTCAGCTCCAGTGCAGTGAAGCACTGTAATTTGTGATGTGTGAGCACAGTATTATTGTCTGTGTGTGCCGTGGATGAACATTAACATCGCTGTCTTCAGTCGGGAGCGGAGAACGATTATTCGCGTGCAACTATTGTGTGATTTCGGCGGCGAAGGTAGGAATTGCGGAGGCGTCATACTAAAGATAAGGCGAGCAGTCTATCTAAATCCCGGTTCCCCGAGATCACCGGTTCTTCGAAATTCCTTATTCCTTCACCGACCTTTTCCCTCTAACACGTCTTCCGATATTCCTCCCCCACCCTGTGGTAATTTCGATTTACATCCAGATTTATCGTAATTCATTCTGCGGGAAGTGCGACCCGGAGATTTCACAACACGTTTTTGCTCAAATTACCTTTACTGCCTGTCCATACATTGACCAAGATGAACTCCGCGATATATCTACACGAGAATAAGGGCAAAATTGAAGGCAGCTATTCTCTCACGTGATCTTTGATGCCATGCCTCAAAAGTATTTCATTTGATACCTGAATTTAAACGGTGCAGCTTCGCTTCCAATCCTTATTTTATGAGGGTCGACGAGGTATCTGTTATACATTTTTTCCTGGATCTTATCTGATTCACCGGTAATTGGTTGAGATATTGTCCCTTTGATCAACTTTATTGCTTGTATCTGCACCACCTTCATCACTTGGCGTTTGTTTTTGTAGTCTCTCCAGCATCCGGAATACACGTCCCAATATGTGTTCGTCATTTATACGATGCATACTTTATAAGACAACTGTAATTTTAAAGTGGGTTCAATTCTGAGAGTTATTTTTAGAACAGTGAAATAGTACAATACATTAATTTATATTATTTATTTTCATATATAAACACATTATATACCAATTTTAAAACATTTTTTAGGCAACGAAAATATTATCTACACTAAATATGAATGATCTTGAATTATGGGGGTGGCTTAAACATGTATATAAAAAAATGATCAAGAAGCCCTAAAACCTAGTTGGGCAATGCATTTTAAAATTTGTGTAAAATATATGTAACACACTGTTTTTTTTTTGTAGCTGTACAATATATGTTATATGATAATTAATGCTATACATAAAAAAATAAAGATATTTTGTTCAAATAATAAGTTATGAATAAAAGAGATGTGTTTTATTTTGTTTGACTATTTATTAATAGTATTATTATAATACACATTTAGATATATATATATATATATAGTTACTTCTAATTTATTTCAGTTATAATAAAAGATTGATATTTTTTTGTTCTTTATGTTTTTGGTACACACAATTGGCTGTCGTTCGAAGTAATAAGTGGCATACAAAATTTGTAGAATCGTCCAAGACAGCTTGTATGACACATTCTGATCAAAGGTTAGAGTAGTAGACAAACAATTTGCAAGACCTCCCGTTCATCAACATGCGGTCCCGTATTGTCTTCCCGGATGCGTCACCTATAAATATCTAATATCTTGGACTACACCGAACTCTGAAGGTAAGTAAAAAAATAATTAAAAATCTTGGCCAGATGCACATTACTCAAAGTCGCAATACCAGAGATGGATTGTTGGATATTTTTCTATTTCGTGTTGCTCTTATATGAAAAGCTAATTTAATTAAAATATATGTATTCGTGTGTTTTTGTTGTTGGGGTTTAAAAGCGTGTGGTGGCCTTGACGAAAAAGAGTTTTTATGTTTACAGATCACAATCTAGCAACGCTAAAATATTCATTTTACTGAGTGCTTAATTAGTTTTAAATAATGCCAAAATAAAATATAGATAAAAAAAATTATCCTACCGTTCCATTGATAATAATATTAAAACTATGTTATACTATATATAGAATACTTAAAAATATGTTATACAATATTTAGGTAAAACTATTTACAAAAAAATATACAGGCAGATTTTCAATTAGTTTGTCCACGCCATGTGGTGGTTACCGAGCAGAGGTAGTAAAAATATAACTATATACATATTTAAAAAATAAATTGAATTAATTAGTCCACGTTGTCTGTGTACGAAACCTGCGCGGTAGAGCGTCTCTGATGGTCTCTGAGATGGCGTGGATCTGAACGTGAAGTACCTACATTGCAATATATTATTTACTTCTGATTTAAGATCTTTATTATTTGGGGGTGCATAACATAATTGTCGCAAATTGTTATAGAATGTATATATAAATCATATATTTCATTTGTTAGGAGAACACATTCATATTGTGAAGTTGTAATTATTCAGACCGTCTGTTCTCTGAATGTGTTCTCTTAATAATAAAGTTGTATCAATGTGTCCAAAATTTAATAAAAATGAACTGATAATTCTGGCGTCTGCTATAAGATTACTCAAAGGTATTTGAGATTCCGTAAAAATAAGGTAATAATGACTCTTTCAAATAATGGAACGATTAAATGTATATTAATATCGAAAATGTAACATATAAGTTCAAAAATTTGTCGCTAAAAATATTGTCGCTGTAGCATAGTTGGATACTGCACCATCCCCGGTTTGGAAAGAGATCCAGGTTCGAATCCCGGTGGCGCAACAGCAATATTTTTCGATAAAATTGATTTTATATCTTTCTAATTAATATATTTAATACATATTTATTTCATTTGTATTCAAATCAACAGTTGCTGTTCTAAATAAATAACATATGTACATATCATGTTTAAACACATCATCTTGTTTCAAAATGGCAGCCTTTTAAAAATGTTAATATTCATAAATCTGTCACTCTTTCACTCACAGGTGAAATTTATCCGATTCTTGCGGCCGGTGCTAGGATGAATTTTTGTATATGTAAATTATTTGGCTTAAATAGGTTATAAAAACAGTTGGGTAATTTTCCGTTACTATGACAGCATAAAGATAAAATTTTAATATATCTAAAAATATTTTTATTTTGTGTATTTATTTGTCTAAGCATTGACACAGAGCGGTGGCGGATGTTTGTTTGCATTTAATCTACCATAACTTTTCTTCTTCTCGCTAAAGCTCCATGTTTGAAAGATGATTGAGGAAGAGAAAAAAAATAATTGACCTGACATTTTGGACTCGAAACCCAGATTCGAATTATCAATCATTAAAAAGTAATTGCTTGACATTGAAACACGGTGAACTTTTTCTATTGTAGCTTATTTTGTCAAGTATTTTTTTTTACTGGTATTATAATAATAATTTAATAATATTGTTACTTTTCCCCTGCGGCAATATATATTCTTAAATCCACCACAGTAAGTAATGAAATTACGAAATATAAAATTAATTAACACAGGGTTAGAAATCGGACTTTTTTGAGTATTAAAATAATATTATTAAAAACCGGCTACACGAATTAGGCAGATAGCCGTAACGCAGAACAAGGATTTTTTTAAATACATAAATAATATTTTTATACCGATCTTCATACATATTCGGGGTGAACCATCCATTTTTATTGTAGCGTTGAGGCTATGATCTCATTGTAATTCATCGGGTTAGCAAACCCCTCGGATAAAAGCCCGAGGGTTTATTACTCAGCGGATAGTTAACTAACCATCTCGGGGACCGGGATTTAGACGAAGTGCTCGCCTTACGTCGAATATGACGCCTCCGAAATCTCTGGTGGTGAAATCACACAAAACAGTGCTCCACTGCACTGGAGGTAATTGTCCACACCACACCATCGCAATGTCGAGATCGAACCAACAATATTGATCAAATGACACCTGGTGGCGTCAGGCTTACAATTCACACTGAGGGCAAGCAGTAGGGTGGTTCAAGGGTAGGAATATAGACGCGGACATGTGGTAACAACATTATGCGCGGCCGATATTAAAAAATGAGTCAAAATAGTGTTTTTACGAATACGGAACAGAAGTATAATACTTCTCCTTTAAATTCAATACTACACCGGTGTGAGAAATGTAATTAGCGTGTCGCTTTGTTCTCTTCGCTTAATTCATACGGTATCCATATCCAGTGTTTCCGAACGTTCCCGATTTTTTAAATGTATCTTTGGACACTGGACCGAAAGAATCCAGTCTTGAATTGGCATTTCTAGATTTGCCTTAATTTCAGCAGCAATTCGATCTTCATTGATAATTTTAGATATTTCACTTCAATGTTTGTCTTCAGTAGGTACTAAAATCTCGTGATTTAAATTTCCTAAATCACTTTTAGAATTGACGAACATTTGGCATAATACGGTACGACTTTGAATGTTGTGTTATCTATGAATAACCTCTTTTGTCAGATCGGGTTAAACCTGTATTAGTGAATAATAGCAGAGGTATCTTTCAGGACTATATAAATATTCTCAACCTAACATCACACATATAATAAAAAATGATTTAAAACACACAATTAACAAACGATTTCAAATATCATCGTCGAACATCAAAAGTTCGGTCTTTCGGAAATATATCATTGGGGTATAGTCTGGCTCAAATCTTAAAACATGGCTCTGCAAAATAAATTGCAGGATTCGTTTTATAAATAAGCAAGAGGAATATAAAGAATTTTGAAAGCATTGATGTTCATTATTTAACTGCACTTAAATTTTAAGACCTTTTTTAATTACCCATTAAATATAGGACACATAAATTTGTGTTAATTAAATGATTATGCCAATCGTTTTCTGAAAATAGTCCAAACACTAATCAGTAGATTTTAATAGTGTAGTCTTATTTATATATGACTTGTGTGCATTTAAGATTCCTTTGATACACTTTGATATTAGTATGACCCTCGATAATTTAACTTTGCATCTCTTTTCAGTATTTATTTGCATTTTGTTACCGATCGCAAGATACACTACTCATTTTTTCATTCTTTCAATAGAAGATATAGATGTCACTCTTTTCATTGTCTTCTACACTGCTTAACATTCATTTTTGTTATCAAACCCACCCTGTAGGGTGTTATTGTATTTAATAATTCAGAGAAAACATGTTATTGATTGAATTTACTGTTATTTTTCTTACAATCTTAATCATTGTATGTTTTCTTAATAAATAAATTAAAAACACGTTAAAAACTGTTTTGCTTTCTAGTACAGTTTTAAAAATAAACTTTGATGGGGTCAATGACAATGTTTACAAATCTGAAGCGAAAGGAAAAATATATAAAATTCATAAATTGCATTCAGAAAAATTCAAAGCAAATTTGCTAATTGTCTAATGACTCGAAGACAATGGTTAAGCAAATGTACAGTCCGACTATTTAAAGTTGGTGGAATTTAAGGGTATAAATTTTTTTAAAAAAGTATTTTTTTATTGTTCAACTTCTTGTTTGTTACAAACAATTTAAATTATACTCATCAATACACAATCGTCCTATTATTCTAGATCAGTGGTCGGCAACCTACTACCCGCGGGTAATTGGTTACCCACTACGACATTTCGAATTACCCACCGCGAAAATATGATGATGATGTAGAATTAGAATTCATCGAATTCTAATGTTCAGTTCTATGGACAAATAAATTTAAAGATCTTCGCCAGCATCTCGAAAACATGCAATATCATCATGCTGGGCGATATTACCACAAAAATTTTTATGCTTAATAAAGTTCCACGTATTCTGTGAGCTAACATTTTCCCAAATGAAACGTGTCCAGAATACGCTGCGGAATAGACTCACGCTAGCAAATCTCGATTCCTGTGTTCGACTATAGTTAACCACATATTTGCCAAATATCGAAATACTTTTTAAGAAAATTCAAACATTTATAAAAATATTTTTTTATAAAATAAATTTGTATTTACACATACGCGTGTATATTTTATTTTAAGAAAATAAAAATTTTCTTTAAGAATTATATTTTTTTTTTAACTTTTACCCACTTATCAAATGAAATTTTCAAAATTGCAGTTTTTTACCCAGGCTCTCAAAAGATTGCCGACCACTGTTCTAGATCTTTGAAATGTGATTATTAAATTATGATACAATTACGCTTCAATCCATCGCTCGTTTGTATATCGTATCAACGATATTTTTTACTCAATGTAACTCCTGCTCGCACCACTATCCAAAAAATTTTACACTAAAGTAATCTCATAAGAATAGGCGTCCAAACAAATATGTTACCATGGTGATTATATATTTTATTCAGTTATGTTTTGACACATTTTTGAAATTTACGTATTATTTATTTTTGATAGTTAGGCAGGTAGGTAAAAAATTTACTTGTGAATGTATTACTCGCGTGGTGCCGACATAAAATTTTAATTAAAAAATAATATACAGGGTGTAACAGACTCAGTTCACAATATTTGACTAAATTACGAGTCGAAAATAAACTCAACTACATCAGCGATATAATCGTTAAAAAAATCATAATTATGCGATTATTTTGATTAATTGAAATATTTTATTGGTTTTAAATTATATATTGAATACAATAAGTTAAAGGACATCGAATTTCGAGTGATCGGACTATTTTTTGTTAGAATATTTAGGGCCTAAAGCAATGACAGATTAATAATGGATACATTTCGCAAATATTTATTTCGAAATACGTAAACATGATTTTTTTAAAAATTCAAACAATAATATTTTTCGTAACAATTTAGAATTTTCACATATTCCTTGAACATTTTCAACTAGTAATTTAGTCTGTTACATACTATAGGTATGCCTAGTACCTAAATGAGGCAAATTAAATTTTCATTATCCTCATGCAAAGGCGATTTCCATGAAATCTCGTCCTCTTAATTATGCTCCTCCACGTTTTCCGGCATCCTGCAGACCTGCTGTCGCCAGAGAAGTGCCTATTTAATTTTTCACTCGGTCAGTCTAACGGATTGGGGTTCTTCTTCTTCCTCTTTGTTCACCACAAGAAGCTTCTCCATTCTACCTTCCCATATCGCAAGATGACTAAAAAACTGAAGATTCGTTTCAGGCAAATGGTTGAGAGACTGTTTTGGATATTTAATTTCTGAACAATGGAGACATTCAGTTGGCTATTCAAGATTTTTAAATTAGTTAAACTTTTAATATTGGCCCTAAATATATTTCAGATATATGAAATCTATCTGATTCTTGTGGACAGTGCCGGAAGGGATTATATTTGTGGTATGCGCTGACCTTCACCGCAGTTTGCGAGTCTCCAAAGCAATGTTTTTCTTTATAAATAAATTAAAACATTTAGAAAGTTTTAAATAATAAAAATTGTTCACTATTTTTATACTGAGTTTACCGCCGGGAGCGGTTAACTGCGTTTTATGATCCGGGTTAAACCCAGGGTTATTCGTCTGCGGTTTGGCCTTAAGATCTCGAGCTTTTAAATCCTATTTTTTTTAATACCGACAGTCAACACTCCGATGTATTGGATATTGTAAATTTTAATTGAAATTAAGAATATATTCGTAAATATATTATTAATACTAAACCGTTATGCGACTGTGTTTGATAACTGAGATTTAATGATGATTGTTAACTAAGACTTAACTATTGGAAGTTATGTTCATCGATTAAAGAATTACGAATTATCAGTTACCAATCATTGTTACAATTGAACACAATCACGGTAACAATAATGGTTTAAATAACGTTATATTCATCACTTAAATTGAAATCCATAATTCTATAATAAAATAAGCGGCTATAGTAATTTATTTTTATATTCCTACGAAGAGTTGCGAATAAAGGCTTTATAATGTTGACATTCCACTGACGGTTGATGTCGCGGTGGTCATATTGTATTAAAACGTGTTATTTTATTGGGAAATTGATATAAAATGTGTTTAAACTTTGGTTAACTGTCTAGTTAAACTGAAAAGTGGAAAAGAAAACCGTTCCTCTCAAACATAGCGGATACGAGATACTTTTAAAATTTCACAAACATAATTGACCGACATGTTCAATTGGTTCAGTGCAACACTGTTATCATCTGTTATGAAATATTATTTTAATCATCCAAAAATGAAAAAAATCTTCAATCACAACGTAGTTAATTCACAATTCGCTCGCACGTTTAATTCAAATACTGTAGTAAGATTAATTAGATCTATTTAAGTAATTATTTGTTCTATTTTTTTTTAAATTATTACTGAATGTATTTTGTAATGTTGCAAAAAATTAACATATTTTTATGGAATATCAATCTTATGAAGCTTTAATACGGAATACAGTTTTGGAGGTTTAGGATTCATTAAAATTAGATCTGATATCACTAATGGAATCTCTTAAAGCACTTTTAAGAAAATCTAACATTGATTAAAAATAATAATAAAATTTAATTCAAAATTTTTAGATAACCAACTTTTACAGATACTATCATACACAATGAATCTAACTAAATTTGTATTAAGTAATGATTTGAGTTAAGTACTAAAAAAATTTTTTTTTTTTAAAAAATAGATTTTTTTTAAATAGATTCTGTCAAAACAATATATGTTTTAGTTAGTTATGACATCCTGAAGAAGAAAATGGTATCTTTCGAAACCGGTAGATGTATTTAAACTCATTTTAGTGATTAATAAAACAAAGATAATAAATAAAAATATGAATCTTAACCACAAAGATAACATTGCTGATTTTAAAAGTATAATGATTTTTATATTTTAATTAAATATATTAATTAGAAAGATATACATATAAAATCAATTTTATCGAAAAATATTATTGTTGCGCCACCGGGATTCGTACCTGGATCTCTTTCCTAACCGGGGAAGGTGCATTATCCAACTATGCTACAGCGACAATTTTCGAACCTATATGTTACCTATTGTTTTTTGATATTAATACATTTAATGTTCTGAATAATTACAACTTCACAATAAGAATGTGTT
Source organism: Eubasilissa splendida (assembly GCA_031772225.1). Classification (NCBI taxonomy): domain Eukaryota; kingdom Metazoa; phylum Arthropoda; class Insecta; order Trichoptera; family Phryganeidae; genus Eubasilissa; species Eubasilissa splendida. The sequence goes on along the minus strand of CM062853.1, from coordinate 25,870,614 downwards.
CTCCTAATAATGATTTTTATGTAAGATTTAACTTTTGTAGGTTTTATTTTTAGTGTATCAGTCATTGCTTGAAGAATTAGATTAATTAATTATCAACCATCTATACAATCGAATACAATCACAGTCAAAATCGCGGTTAAAATAACGGTTTAAATAACGATTTCACCATCACTAATCACAATAGCTTTTTGGGTAATGTGATACAACGTTACGGCAGCAGATTAATAATTTGATTGTGTGCACTAGTCTATGTGTGCATCTGTCTTGTTGTGGAATCACAGATTAATGAGATTAATGAGTTCTGGACGACGTCCAGGAGACGGCTCTTAAATATGAAAGACTCCCGACTCCCGGACAGAGTAGTTAGATTTATTATATTTAAAAAAATGTGACATTTTAGAAGTGCATAATATCGGTAACAGTGTAAGGTACAATCTCCTTTCAAATCCGGTCTCGTTTTATAAAATAAACTCAAGCTGCTCTATTAATATATTATAATAATTTATGGGATATAATGAAATAAAGTGTTATTATACATCGAGATATTCATTGTGTGAATATATTCAAGGGAAGGTACTCAGTTGTTAAATTGATTTTTTTTTTTTACAGCGATAATTTCGATTCATAAAAAAAAGCATGTGAATACGTTTTGCTCTATAATCATAGCGGCTATAATAAATTATAACGTTAACGCTTGAATTATTATGGCACGGTAATTTGTTTACTTACTCAAATGTCAAATAACGCTGTGTCGTTTATATCAGTGGTCCGCGACCTTTTCTCACCGACGACACGCCAAAATTCTTCCTAGAATTCCGCGGCACACCACAAGCTAAAATATCATATAGGTATTAAATTGATACACAAATTTTACAATAATTTTTTTTTTCAACCCTTGTAATTTGTCGGAGCACGTCAATATATTTGTAAAAAAAATTGTCTATAAAATTGTAAAATGTCGAATACATTGAATTTGACCGCGGCACACCGGTTGCGGAGCACTGGTTTATATGAATGTACTTACATCAATATATACAGAATGATTTCAAAATCTATTGATGTTTAGAGGTTATGTATGTGCTTGCACGGAGCGCGTGGGTCACCAGATAAAAATAATATTGTCTGACTCCTGATCAGTGTGGACGTTATGAAATGTATCGTGTCATAAGATATAGGTGTGAAGGGTACCCGCCTCCAATATCGGGTTTCCATTCGGTGTTCAATGTGTAGGTATGTCGCGTGTATGTAACTAGATGTTCGTGTGGAGTATGACAGATAGAAAAGCAATCGAGTAAGATTAAAAGGGTTTCATTATATAAAGCGATAGCTGTTGGTATATATATATATATATATGTTAAGTTGATTTGATTTATTACCGAATGGTAGCTAAAATTGAATAACGTTATGCATTAAGTAATTCTATTGAGTCCAAAATAACGAACAGGAGCTGTAATTAAAATTGAAAGAATATCACGAGCTGGAGCTATATTTGCGAGAATACTGTGAAGCCGAGCCGCGTTTCGGTTTTCTATATTCCATTTCGAGCCCCGTCAGCACAAATAATTTGCAACTACAGTGATAGAAGACAATTTAGAATAAGATGTTGCTGGAGGGGAGCAGTAAAAGTTTAATGCAGGAGATCGAGCTGCAACCGTAAAGAAATGTCCCTGTGGAGATTTGTCTTTGACGGTTCCTGAACGCACCCGGAAAATACCTGGTGGCAAACCATAAACTCTAATTAGCCACATAATCTCGTCAGTACTGACCACATATTGACAACAATAATATACGCGGGCAGCCACCCAGCAAGCCGGTCTTTTAAATTCACTTCTCTCTCAGCCGGCTTCCCGATCAGTTCTCCAGCACATTTTCACTGTATATTTGCTTGCTGCAACTTGCTCTGGCATACTTACTCTGCGATATAATCCACAAAAAAACACGTGAGCGCTGAGGAAATTGGTCCCCAGCCTTAACACATTCAACCTTCTGATCAATTCCAAATCCCTTTAGAAGAATAAAATATATATATAGAGTTATATATGTGCATACTATGTTACAAATAGGGTTTTGTCAATGGAATGATCTATAGTTTCTGGTATTTCTGGGTGTACACTTTTTTTTGGGACACATTGTATAATACACATTATATATCTTAGAGTTTCATAGCTGACAGGTTGACAGGTCTGTGTTTTTACGAGAGCTTATTAGTTGCACATATCAAAAATTCATTTATAAAAAGTATATTTTTATATATGTACCACCCTTGTTAGACGATAAGGTTTCCGCGAAGTCAGACTAACGAGTTAGAATCACGCAAAAAACAAAAAAAAATTGACCTATACCACACATGATTTAAATTTATCGTAAAAACTTCAATCGGGATAATTTTTGCTCAGTAAGAATTTAATGGGCAATCTGCATGCAAAATACTTTTCAGGGGCGCGCAATCCATTCAATCAAAAAAGCGGTGCATAACTATAATCTCTGCGAAAAAATCTTAATTGGGTTATGTGGTATATACAGGATGTAATAATATTTTATGGATAAATACGCGACTAAATTACGAGTTGTAAATGTTCATGGAACATGTGCATAATCTCAACCGTGTCATAGATATAAGCATTTCAAAAAAAAAATCATGATTATGTGATTATTTCGATAAATTTAAATATTTTATTGATTCTAAATTATACATTATATATATATTGTTACATAATTTAGTGGCTGATGCAAAGATGTAAATTAATAAAAGATAAACTTTGCAAATAATATATTTATTTCGAAGTACGTAGACATGTTTACAAGATTTATTTTAAATTTCAAACAATAATATTTTCCTTAAAGGTGCAGAATTTTCACATATTGCTTGAACATTTTCGACTCAAAAGTCATCTAAATATATACAAATTAAATACTATACATATCATCATTTGAACTGACGTGTTGCAATCTGTATTTGAAGCGAACTTGAGAATGTTTGAGTTTCAAACATTAACAACGTGATATTATTTTATACTATAATATTTTTAAATACTAATTATATGTATATATTTATAATTAATACATTAAATTAGTATTTAAAACATCACAGACCGTCTGTTCTGAATAATTACAACTTCACAATAAGAATGTGTTCTCCTAAGTAATATAATATTTTTAACTCTTCACTTAATATCTTGAAGAATTTTCTTGGAATATTACAATAATAATAAAATATTCTCTCAAGCATATTTTTTATAAGAGGCTTTTGAATTAGCAAACATTATAATTAAAACTGAATTATATGTTAGGTCTTACGCCAGTCGATAATTATGTACGGGCTGGACGCATGGAAGGGGGCGGCAAAGTGTCATTTTAATCCTGTAAGCAATACTCAAAAATTTAACATTATACGTGCTGACTTGAAAAAAATGACTAGGAAAAACAATTCGTATCACAGTCGCAAATAATTGCTAAGACATTTTATTATACCAAAACGGCTTGACAAGATATTTTGAGTGTGTACAGATCTTTGTAAGAACTAATTACTGGAATTTTATCCCCTGAGATATATATATATATATGTCTCACAGAGACGAATCTATTATTTTTAGTTTATTCCAGTAATTGGTTTCCACAAAGATTTGGACGTACTCAAAATATTGCGAAATATACTAGTGTAAATATGAAGTTAAAAATTGAAAAATACTGGCTTTTCTAGTGTATATATTAATAATTCGAATGAATTTCATACACACACATAAAGGATATAGCCTCATACATCGTTAAAAAAAAGAATCTCAGCTTTAGCGACATTTATGCAAACTGTATATTTTTGACTTTGATTTCATGGCTTAACGAGGTATCGGTTCCGACGGACCCCTTGCCCCTTCATCGGGAGTATGCTTTAATGGCCTGAAAAATTTTATTATTAGAAATAAAACAATAAAAAGAACAATCTGCATATGTCATATGGCAGGGAGCTGCTAGCGGGCGCAGTGAATTATGCCTATGAAGAAGGACGGATTTTGGACGCTTAAGTCGCGACGGTGCGCTCAGGTCGTGTTTAGCCAACGAGGTGATGGTTGGATTGGTGCGCTTCAGAAGTCCATCGTAAAAACGTTTGGAGATTTGTGTTATGTGTTATGTACTCTTGTACGGAGAGAATGCCCGACTCGTGACGAACTTGTGTGAGCCTTACCCATCTAGGTGCATCCAGCGAATGAACTTATTTTGGAAGCAAACTCTAACGGTATATGTATTCTATGTCTCTCTTTACGTATGTATAAGTGCCCTCTTTTTGTATTTATTGTTAATTTTAAATACGCCTTGATGAAGCTTGAGATAAGCGAAACCGATTAACGTATAGTAAATTTCGAGGTTTAATGTAATTATTAATAAATTAATACAATGCGTAATGTAAGAAGAAAACTGTATTTAAAGTGAGAAAGAAAAAAATGGTGGTAGCTAAATTTATTATTAGTATTCTAAAATATTGTTTTCCGTTCAGATTAATAAAACCTCTTGTTGAAATATAGTCCATCGTAATACAGCATCGGTATTAGCAGCATAACCTAAGTCCATGTTCGTGTACGCCACTGGTATTAATTTTGAATTGATTTTTAACTACTGTGTCACTGTTCGCTTTCAAAGTAATATTGAGCCTCACAGTTTAATAGTTATTAGTGTTATTACTTATAGAAATATGTAATTTGATTTCACATTGTATCGAATGCATCAATCAATTTGGATAATTGCTGTTGGCTGCCGAAAGATCGCTGCGGGTGCGTGCAGATCGAATAAAAGAATCCCAATCGAAGAATAAAGAGACAGAAGACTACGCGTGACAGGTATTAAATTATTTCCTTGTCCAGATGAGCCGGCAATTTCCTCCGAAGGACCTTGGGCCCGAGGCCACGCTACACATCTCGGCCTACGCAAATTAAGCCAAACACAAAATACTAGTTTTTAATGATCCTCTTTGAAAGGTTCGATAAAAAGTATAATGTTGATAAAATCTTCCGCGGTGAATTATCACCGCCATAATTGAAATCACCAATAAAAAATGTGCATATTCGGAAGATAAAAGAACGATAATATAATTTTTTTTTTTTTGTGTAAATGTCACTCACTTATTTATTATATTACTCTCAATGAGAGCAGTCGTGTTCGTGGAATTGCGGGTAATTTCAGAGATCACCAAAAAAAATTAAAGCGAGCCGTTCTGCTTCTCCGCTTGACTCTGATCAGCAACACACCATTCAAAACAGCCGTCATGCCCATCGCCACTGATGAAAACCTACCCCAGTTCAAATTATCCCATCTATCACGTTAGTCCTATGGCTTAGACTCTCATCAGCAATACGCAGAAAAACGGAGCTGAATAAACCTAGTCTCTTCAAAATTTCCCACCTCGACATCCACACCCTAGTGAAGGCCCGGAAAAGATTAAAGTTACTGCCTTGTTTTAGTAGGTTGCAGTTCCTAACCAGTTATAAAGACTCAAGGTACTGGCTGCGTGTAACAGCACGCGTATACGTACATGAACGCGTACATGAAGTCACCCCTCTTCACTTCACGTACTGACGTCCGCCGCGACAACAGCTCTTGAGCCACTTACATTTAAACCTCAACCTTTGTTATATTTAATAAATTAAGTGCCAACAGGGCAGCTGACACATTGAACTTGGTGCGCCCTCTTGACTATGTTTCTCCACTTTTCTGAGCAATCTGCTTATCTGAGGGTTGTCACCAGATAAGTGCCTGTTGCCTTTTCCACTTGATCTATTCGACGAGTAGGAATCTTTATTCAGCCCTCTGATGTAGCCTACCACAATAAGTTTCTTTAAGCTATCATCTTTTTTCGCAAGACGCTCATAAATTCATCCATCCATGATGTTCAGCTTCTGCAGAATAAAGAAATTCGCGTCTCGCCTGTATGCGCAACAAGTCATGTGTGAAAATGGAGTATTTTTCCGTTATACCCTTTTGTTTGAGTTTAACCGAGGAGTTAAAACATCGAAGATCACTACTTCAGAATGAAGCCATTCGTGCGTCTCGCTTTTACATATAATTTTTTTGCATTAGTGTCGTTCAATTCAACAAAATGAATAATCAGACAAAATACTTTGTTTAAACCACTATTTATTAATTATTCTACATGTTTCGATACCTATGGTGGGTAGAGTGGAGGTGAATGTGCCACTTTTTACAAATGACAGAATAACGTAATTACAGAGCTTTAATGTGTGTTTGATGAAGATATATCTGAGACTCATTTAATATACCAAAAACAATTAAATGGTATTGAATTTTCTTTTTATTTAAAAATCAATCAGATTTAGTCAGATGGCACTTTTACCCCACTCGTGGGGCTAAAAGTACCAGGTGTGCGGGTAACAAGTACAACCAGTACCAAAATCTTTTATTCCTTGTCCTGGAAAACCCGGCGTGCTCATCTATATCCGGCCCCATGTGCTGCTGTCTCGTGATTTTATGATAACCGATTTAAGAATCTATTCAGTGACATTATAAAAATATAGAATTGTTTAAAATAGCACGCAAAGATTTATTTTCCATCATCACCAAATTAACAGCTTGTTCCATAACGCTGATGGAAGTACGTCCTTGTTCTGTACTATCCTTATTTCTTAGTCTGTTAAATATTATAAATAACCAAGTCGTTCTTGCAAATAGTCACCTTTTAAAATTATTTTCATATTAGTTCCTACTTAGTTACTCACCACTTTCATCTATGCTTGTATTTTTAATTTCAGTATACATTGTTTCCTGAAGAAGATACCGTAGGTATCGAAACATGTTGAATAATAATAATAAATAGTGGTTTAAACAAAGTATTTAAGGTAGATGGCTCTTTCAAATAATGGAACGATTAAATGTATTAGTATCAAAAAGGTAAGATATAGGTTCGAAAATTTGTCGCTAAAAATATTGTCGCTGTAGCATAGTTGGATAATGCACCTTCCTCGGTTTGGAAAGAGATCCAGGTTCGAATCCCGGTTGAGCAACAACAATATTTATCGATAAAATTGATTTTATATGTATATCTTTCTAATTTAGTATAAAGTATTTAGTCTTATTATTTATATAAAATGTGGGCACAAAGTAATTTTGATAATATTGAAGAAGTAACAAAATAAATTTTAAAATCTCCATTTTACATAAAATATTATATACAAAAAAGTTATCTAATTTTTAAAAAGTAAAAGTAATTTTTGGCCCACTGTATGCAAATTCGGTCTTAATATTTGAATAGGTACTAAAGATTTTTCACTCAATTTATAGACGCAATACATTTGTCGTGACTGTGAAAATATAATATCTGTTCCATTTCTATGTCTATTTAATTTGTACTGCAACAATAAACAGGTGTTATTCTTTTGGATTCCTGCTCATAAGAGCATTCATGGAAATGAATGTGCTGATAAACTGGCCAAGATGGCTATTCTTTCCGGAGTTTTCCCCCATCAATTCCATATCCCGATGTATGACAGACTTAATATGGTAAAAAAACGTACGAATTCTATCTGGACTGCACAATGGATGGATCCAAATAATCACAAGGGTAATCGGCTTAAAATAATCCAAAGATCTATAAAAATAAGGTAGATGGCTCTGTCAAATGATGGAACGATTAAATGTATTAATATCAAAAAGGTAACATATAGGGTCGAAAATTGTCGCTAAAAATAATGTCGCTGTAGCTTAGTTGGATAAAGCACCTTCCCCGGTTAGGAAAGAGATCCAGGTTCGAATCCCGGTGGCGCAACAACAATATTTTTCGATATAATTGATTTTATATGTATATCTTTATAATTAATATATTTAATTCATATTCAAAGATCTATTCCCCGCGCATATCAAATATCTCTAGAATGAGAATTGGGCATTGCCAGGTAGCCTCACATTTATTCAGATTGAACTTAATAGATACCCCAATGTGTGAGTGTGGTGCCGAGGAGGAAACCCTTGACCATGTCTTTTTTGCCTGTCCATTGCGGATCACAGATTTTTTTTACAGTAATCTTGTCAATAGTAATTTTCAACTCCCGGTTCCCTTAACTCGCCACATTTAATCTATATAATAGAAAATTTCTTGAACGACAATGGTATTAACTTGTCATATAATATTCCCTTTTCTATAACATTGTTGTACTTCTTTCTACGAAATAAGGTTTTAACTTGATTAATGGCACAAATTAGTCATGAAGGGTGGATTGCATGTTTAAAAGAAGAAAAATAAGAAAATATAATAATTAAAATAGTCATTAGATTTTATTTATAACCAATAGATACATTACATAATGCGACATCTTTGACAACACGTGAATGGATAATTCTAATTTATTTTGGAACTAATATATACGATCCATAAATTAAAGTCAACAAAGTCATTTTTTAGGAGAACACATTCTTATTGTGAAGTTGTAATTATTCAGAACAGACGGTCTGTGATATTTTAAATATTAATTAAATATATTAATTAGAAAGATATACATATAATATCAATTTTATCGAAAAATATTGTTGTTGCGCCACCGGGATTCGAACCTGGATCTCTTTCCTAACCGGGGAAGGTGCATTATCCAACTATGCTACAGCGACAATATTTTTAGCGACAATTTTCGAACCTATATGTTACCTTTTTGATATTAATACATTTAATCGTTCCATTACTTGAATGAGCCATCTACCTTCCCCGGTTAGGAAAGAGATCTAGGTTCGAATCCCGGTGGCGCAACAATAATATTTTTCGATAAAATTGATTTTATATGTATATCTTTCTAATTAATATATTTAATTCATATTTAAAGTAATTTTTAATATGTATGTGTATTTTATAAATGGCCGGTAAATAGTATTGTGAATTTTTAAAGATGTTTGAGTCACTGACACCAACAAACACAACAAGAATGCGGATGCAAGGAAAATAATATTTTTTTTAGGCTAGACTAAAAATAAAATTATAATGTTTTAAAATTACTTTAGTGCAACACGAATGAAGACCTTTGGACCGATCGGTGATTAGATGCTACCAAAAATTTTATAGGCTTGATTCTTTAAAAATATAATTGGATACGTTGGCTTCTGATTGGTTCAAAATATATCAGGTTTTACACAAAGATGACCCATCACAGGAGGAAGCTTGTCTTCACACCACTGAAGTATTCACTTAAAAAATAACATGTGATGAATTTAAGTAATAAAAATGAATTTTAAAAAGGTAAAACTTATCTATCATACTACTTAATCTATCTTTGTCTTATACGCATACATATAAACCGACAGAGGTTACGCTAAAATAATATCCTGTATCCAGGGCATTGCCACCGGCTAGACCACTGTCTATATTAACATGGAAATGTGAGTTCGGCTAGAATTGAGTCCTGCGCACTTACCATCAGCTCACGACCTTTCTTTCACCTGTGGTAAATTTATTTCAGTGTTGTGTAATTCGGACTAGGAATCAAGCTAATTCATGAAAGAGGTAATTTACAATAAGATTGGTTAATTCAAAATAAGAGAATCTTACACAAACAACCTCTCCAACCAGGTATAATGTGCCACAAAGACAAGAGTCGGAAACAAGACATACACTAAAATACCCATATATTGTGACGTCGTTTTTTACACGTCCACCGACTCGCTCAGGGTATAGCATGAGGTGCGTGGTTCTGATGCACAGAATTCACCATGTCGCCTACCACTCACATCAGCTACTACCATTCTCAGGGTAAATAGTAAGATTAATTTCAAGTTTTTATAATAACAAAATTTAATAATTTAATCGGATATGAAAACATATGAATAGTAAAATAAAATGTAATCAGAAACCTATCACTTGAATGTGATTACAAAGAAAGATTAATTGACAAACCTTGCCTTAATACAATAATGAAATTCTCACTACCGTGTGAACATCTAAATCAACAAATTATTAATTAAAAGTAATAGTGAGATAAAACACTTTGATTCATTGAATGTGAAAATCCTCATCTAGGAAATTATATTACAACAGTTTTGAATTATCCGGTGAGTTTGTCAGATCAAATGTAGCAAAAAATGATATTAAATAAATGTGATGAACAAGATTAGCGAGTTATTAATTGAAATTTAAAAAGTGAGAAAAGAACAAGATTACAATACTTGAAATATTAACAATTCACATCCAAATTCGTTTTACAACCATTTAAACGTGAAGTAATTTCGTTCATTCGGCAGTGATTTACAGTCTTCGTCCAGATTTAATGTTCCGAGGCATCCGTAAATACTCGTATCTTATTACTTATCAAAACGTCAGGAAGGCTGGGTCATCTTCTTCCATTTGAACTCACATGGAATCCCTTGCGTCCTCTTCCGTTATAAAACAAATTCAGTTGTGTAATTGTTCCGTACAGGAAACAAGAACTGTAAACTTGTAGGGTGGTTCGCCGGTCCGCTCTGGTATCTCGGATATCGATTATCTGCAGCGTAGTGCAGGGGTCCAGGGAGGTCCAAATCGTATCCAGTGTAGCAGCCAAGTCGTGATAATTTTCCGGGTTTGTGTCCAAAGTCGTAGCAGAAGTCAGGAAGCCAGAAGATCCAGTAGTTGTGGTGATAGCAGGGGTCCAAAGATGAGGCGAAATGAAAAACGAATTTGCTGCCAGCGGTGCGAGAAACGAGAGTGAGTGCCCTCTGCAGCCGCTGGACCATTATTTATTCAATACCAAATACATGATGAGCGCAACATGCTCCGGGAGATCTCAACCAATCACGTTGCCGGATCCGTCCCCCTGCCGCCCCGCTGCGGTCCAGCGCAGCCACCCCCTGGCGGCAAGATCTTGAAACTTGGTTCATTTTTCTCGCCGCCAGATACGCGACGGCAGATTTCGGATTTCTCCGGCATTTCTCCTCTCCTCTCCAAAGTTCGGCTTTTTCAGGCACCGCGAGTATTTTTTCTTATAGTCTTTATTCCTCCTCGCGATGCCTGATAAGTCTCCGGGGCGACAGCCCGGGGAATTAATTATCGCACCTTAAACTTAGAAAACTCATTTTCAATACCTAAATGATTTTTAATGTGCGTAATATTATCTCCGGGCGATCGCCCCTTTCATTCTCTTTTTATTACATATTATACAATATAACAAATAATTTTCTACATCTAGATATTTGGAAAAGAAGCGTGGAATATTCTGCGTGCCGGCGGGGGCGGAGTCTCGCGGCGGCCGCTTCCCCCTCCACTCGGCGGTCCGTTCGGCGCAGCGGCGTAGGGATTCCAGGGGCGTGGGGTGCCGGGCTGAATGTTCCCGTGACGCGGAAAAGTGGCCCCTTTCTGCTTGTTCATTTTTCGGGCCACTGTCTATCGCATCTGTAGCTTGTAAAAAGCTGTGCGGAACAGTAATCATGAAGCGAAGGAGACCAAATCGTATCCCCATCCTGCTTTGTTCATGAGAAATCTTTCATGAATCAAAAGTATTGTTATCTACATGACCTCTCTGCTGTCATATAAGGAAAGGATGCGTCCATCCTGCAATCACACTAACTATTAGCAAACAAATCTTACAACATGGTGCAGGATAACACAGGTGCCTAATATATTTGATTATTCTCACCCCTTCTAAGTCACATCTTCGTGATTTTAGCATCATAACAACTTTCTCGTAGTCGTCAAAACTGTCAAAAGAAAGAACGCTAGCGAGAATTTTTTTCTTACGCGGTGCAGTGTTGCCAATTGGTAAATGTCAACTCCCAACATACCTCATGCGCGGTAGGTACCAAATATAACGTCATAATATATGTACATATGCACGCGACACCAAGCAAAATTAAAGGTTTAAAGGGCATAGGTTTATAGGACAAGGTTTTATAGTCTTCATGTAAACGTTACTATACAAGCAAAAGAATGCTGCACGAATTGGCGCGTTATTGCAGCGCATCTACAATGTTTACCGAAGGCCGTATACATGGATTCGTTCCGCTTCTGAGACATCGAGTTGCTGGCGTGAAGCTGTGGCTGGAGGTCAGCACCAGCTCTCTGATGTAAGCGGCGCTCTCGTGGAAAGCTGGTTCTCTGACCAGAAAATGGCAGCGCCTACAGAATAGCTACATATACAACAATGGCCGTGACTGAAGTAGTTATATATGTAGTATTTATATTTTGTTGTGTGAATTTTGACTTTTTATTAACTTTTTTAATTTTAATTTTATTTATTAATATTTTCCTTGGTTTTCTTTTTCATAGCATTATATTTATTTCATAACCTTTAATGTATAACATAATATGTATTATCTTTATAGCGAATCGGGTTAAACAAAAAAAAAATGATCACGCTGGAATAAACATATTATTATAAACAATTTAAAAAATATATTGCATCAGAAGGGTGGCATGGGACGGAGAGGTAAGAAAAAAATATATTGTTCTAGAAGAAGTTTCTAAAAACTACGTGAAATTTTTAAGAGGTTCTCAAAAGTTTTTGAAGTTAACATCTTTTACCCGTCTTTAGCTAGTCAGATGTGGAACGAAAATATTGTGTGAAAAAAATGACAGTCTTTTTAGTGTAGATATTGATTGATGTACTGACTACCTAATAGATGAATGAACGTCACCGATCGGCCCACGGCATAGACAAAGCTTATACAGGGTGTAACAGACCTAGTCCATAATATTTTATAGGTGTATAAATGACAACATTATGAATAGAAAATGTTATATTTTTTGGAAAATGATTTAAGGCCTGTAGCAATGGATTAATAATGGATACATTTTGTAAATATTTATTTCATGATTTTTGTAAAAATTTCAAACAACGTTCTATTCAATAAATATAAACCATGTGTTGTGTCATTGAACTGTTAATGTTTTGTACATTTATAATAAAATAAAAATAAACTAAACCAATTACAGGGAACATCCAAGTAGTGCGTTTTAAATTCAGTTCGTTATTTCTTAAGTAAAACAAGAAATGAAACGTGAAAAGTGAATCACAACAAACAAATTCGCTAGTTTTTTCGCTAACGTGTAATTTGAATTTCGTGTATATTTAAATATGTATTTAAGTACGTATATACAGTAATAGTTTATTCGGCGATATAATGTTTTTTTATTATTATTTATTAAGCCACATATAATTTATAAGTATTGAACAGCTACAAAAAAAGACAGTTATATATTTTACACAGATTTTAAAATACATTTTATTTTTACAAAACCAAAAAACTCATTGAAAGTAAAACACAATCAAATAGAATACAAGCTAAGTAAACGTGAAAATATAAACAAGAGATAAAAAATACCAATGGGTAATACAATATGTAAAAATTTTAGTAAGGTAAAAAGAAATATGCAAGATCAAAACACAAAATGCAGTTATAAGAATTATTTAATTATATAAAACAGTTTACTCTCAGTATCTGCTCTTCTTAATTTCAACAACCAATTTGAAACATCCCTTTTAAAAGCCTTAATGTCAGTTAAAGTTTTAATTTTATTTCCAATTTGATCGTATATTCTGGGAGCTTGAAAGGTGAATAATCTTTTAATTATAAATATATACATATAAAATCAATATTGTTGAAAAATATTGTTTTTAATATATACATTAAATTAGTATTTAAAACATCACAGACCGTCTGTTCTGAATAATTACAACTTCACAATAAGAATGTGTTCTCCTTAATGAATAATCTTTGACCAAAAGTAGTTTTCATTTTTGGAACAATTTTAAGATTATTTGCTCTTGTGGGATTATTTGATCTTTCAGTCCTCGCAGATGAAGCGTTTAATTTCCTATGAAAACTAGTTAATATATTCAACACATAGTTGAGAGTCATGTTTTGCCATGTGATGGCAAATACCAAATATATCAAGTTTCCAAATACATAAAGAGATTCTTCAATATTAGCAAAATTACTCTGTGGCCTCATTTTATATAAACAATTAGACAAAATACTTTGTTTAAACCACTATTTATTGATTATTCTACATGTTTCGATACCTATGGTATCTTCTTCAGGAAACAATGTATACTGAAATTAAAAAATACAAGCATAGATAAAAATAAAACATTTTGTTTCCTTAAGAAGATACCATAGGTATCGAAACATGTAGAATAATAAATAAATAGTGGTTTAAACAAAGTATTTTGTCTAATTGTTCACATAAAGAGATAGTTGAATTAATGACTTTTTTATATCAATATTATAATGTCTTTATTTAAATTGTATGTGTCGCAAAGCAATGTAAAACAAGCGTATTGACAGCTGGCAGTGGTAGCGACATGGCACCATATTACAAATATTATCTCCTGTCGTGAAAATACGCGGTTGTCAAGTTTAAAAATATTTTTCTATTCTATTTCAGTAGATTAAAAAAAAAATCTTCTTTCATGACCTGAATCAGATGAGACCCAGCTCTGGTTGATGATGATCAGATGAGCTCAGCGGTTCTGGCCTCCCAGCTGACTCCAGTTCCAGGGTCTCCAGTTTTCCGGGTCTTCTTCGGCCTAACGTTGTGCCCAGGATAATCTTATTTTCTAGGCAGTTATTTTGACGCACATTTAGTATTGACACATTCGCGCGTCACGCTGTCCGCGTGATGCAAGCGATTTTTATATTTTATTAAATTTTATTCTTACTATAAAAGTTTAATTAAATACGTGTGTTAAATGTTTATAAATAATAAAACACATTAATATACAAACAAAGCTCGTGCTATGACAAATGGACTGATTTGGTGATCTGCATTATTTAGTTCATTATAAATATAACCGTTTAAAATGAGATCAACATTGCAACAACACTGTATATCGGTGTTGAGTAGATCTGCGTTATGAATCGTACAACGTTTTTTTATCTTATTGGGTATCGAATGGTACATTAAATAACCGTATAAAACTTTATTAAACACAATTTATAAGTGAGCTTCTCTGCAACGACGCTGTATACCATCCAAGATGGCCGACGCTCAGTCTATCAATCAACATTTGTAAATGTCGAATATGAAAATGTAATTAATATTATCTACCGCGTTTGAATCTTAAACGTTGACAAAATACGTACATTTCACGATGTATTTTAGAAAAGACCTCGTTCCGCATTACCCCATTCAAAAGATTTCAATTTTCTTTTATCTCGTCCGAAAAAAAAACATTTAAATGGGTCAATGTAACCTTCGGTGCCTGCCTCGGCTGGACGCCGGGGCATCCATCACGCCAAGATCGACACTCTTCGTCTGAGGACACACCGGTCAGTCTGTGCACCGAGGTAATTTATTATTTTACAATTTCCAGCACGTCCGAGGCTCGAATCGATCAATTCACATTATTCCAGTTTCCACGGGCACGTTCAAAAGCTGTCAAACTAATTTTTCTATCGCTTACAAAATGTAATTATTTCAATAAGTCGGTTTTGCGTAGGCTTCGCGATCTAAATGTTGAACCCATCAAATTTCCTTATGCGTCTAACCTAAATTTTAAAATCTTTTGAACACATTTTGCAACGGTTTTCGGATTATGTTACAAAATTATTGTGTTACACATGTTTGCCAAACCCACAAAACAAGGAAAAGTTCATTGATTACGTGAAAAATTAATATAAGCCGCATCAAAATCGTTACATATATAAAAGACAACGTCTATTAAGCGGCTACCTTGAAAGTCGAGATTAATTTAGTAAATTTTTTTTTTTTTTTTTCCCTAACAGATTTACTTAAAGGTATTTTGAGATTCTGTAAAAATAAGGTAGATGGCTCTGTCAAATGATGGAACGATTAAATGTATTGATTTCAAAAAGGTAACATATAGGGTCGAAAAATTGTCGCTAAAAATAATGCCGCTGTAGCTTAGTTGGATAAAGCACATCCCCCGGTTAGGGAAGAGATCCAGGTTCGAATCCCGGTAGCGCAACAACAATATTTTTCGATAAAATTGATTTTATATCTTTATAATTAATATATCTTATTCATATTTAGTCTATTTTTATTTATATGTTTTCTCCAGTATGTTGTAAATTTCTCTGGAAAGGTTTTAAGCTATGTATCATCACGGTACGACATCTAGAAGCGGAGAGTGGCGAAATATGTTTCGAAAATCGCAAAAGAGTCTCGAGTGCGGCACTTGAATATATAATTTAGTATATTTTAATCTTTAATAGTTATACAAAAAAAGTCCGCTTTTGTTGTACAAAAAAAATCTTAGTTCAATAGGTACAAAACTCACAATTTAATATTTGTACACGACGTTCGATCTGACAACAAGATTTGAAACGTGCGCCCAAATGTCACCTAGAACCATAGACACCTGCAACTGTTTATTCTGAAGAGTTAGACACACATAGGTGCAAATAACAAACATTTATTCTGTGTAAACTATTGTTAGGGAAATTCAAATGCATCCAACTGACGAACGGAACATCAATGGTTAATTGACTGACATTTGACGTTTGGCGTACAATAAATGAGGCGCGAGACGGGGAATCTCTGATATTTGGTGTGTGCAAAGTGGACTACGAGAGTTGTCTCTAAAAAATCTCACGTGAGCGTAATCGCTGTCAGAGATTGTTTTGAGGCTTATCACAGCTAAAGCCATGGCTGGCCGTTTTTACAACACTTTCTCCGATTGAAGTAAAGGCTTACCTGAGAATTTGCCATCTCTTATTCAAGTTGTTTGTTGTACATTAACCGACACAATTTAAATTCTACTATTTCATAAAAACAGAGCCAATGTAGTTCAGTCAAAAGGTACGTTATTTACAGGGTGAATATTATGTTACAGGCCGCTGTTGTTTTTAAATAACTTGAGAATGAAACTGAATTTTTAAATTTGGTTTTCATTTATCAATTAAATTATTTATTACAATAGTGTATAAAATATGATATTTGCCCAGAGCCGCCCCTGGCACGGCACAAATGCGTGCTCTTTTAACCATATTTTCTCATAACATTCTTGACATACAGGACAATATTTTGAATATTGTCCTGTAGCATCTGAATTTTTGTTGGCTCATTGGCGTAGGTCTTTCCTTTCAAGTACTTCTACAGAAAATAGTCGGGAGCCGTCAAATCAAGTGATCGAGGAGACCACTTTTAGACATTGTGCGGCCGAGAAAATATTGTAAAACTTCAAGTGTAGCTCGGGCTGTGTGTGAGGTAACACAATTCTCTTTAAACTACATATGCTGCGAGTCCAATCGACCCAATTCGGCCACCAAGAATTTATCCAACATGTGACGATTGCGAACACCATTGATGGTTACAGGGTTGCCAATCGTATTTAGATAAAATGTTTTAATGACTTCAACACGTTGTTGAGGTGTAATATACTCCATAATAAATTGTAATCAACTACTCTCTATGATTATTAAATACAAACTGACAAATATTTTCCAAACAAAAATGGTAGTTAAACAACATCGGCCTGGAACATAATATTCACCCTGCACGAGAAAATCAACTATCGACGCTACCGCATTCTGAATAGATTGTAATCCAGCCTGCTAAAACATCGGCAGACTGTATGTATGTAAGTAAGTAAGGAGACATGTATTTTGACTTGTAAAACAATTAACGTGTACAATGAATTTCCATTGTTCATTTTAAATACTTTTTATTTTTAATTAACCGCACCGTACAATTAAAGATTCGGATAGATTCGAAATAAGTACGTTTTACACCGAGGAGACGATGGGAATTGGCAGCACTTCAGAATGATGAGAATGTCAGACGATTGAAACTTGAAAGTAGGCTTCGATCATCTGACATCACGACCGGCGCACGGAACAACACGATGGTGGCGTGATGTTATATCACTGTTGCGTTTACTCTACATTTTAAATCATTTATTATTTGTGAATATTCTCATGGCATTTTGCTATTTCTTAAATATGCTCAGATAGGTACTATTAAACTATGATTATATTGGATATTTTGGAAATAATATAAATATAAATATTTTAATATGTCCAAGAACACACAATTACTGGATTTTCACCTACATAAGCACTATATTATTAAATAAATAATAGATATCTCATAATATATAATAGATATTATTGACCAGTCACTGACTATTTATTGGCTTATAAGCTTATAAACCGTGATAAAACATTTTAATAGTTACCCATACTTCCATATATTTTCCATTAAAATATAATAAAAAAATGCTTCGTCTCTATGAGATATTTATTATTTATTTAAATAGAAATAGATGAGAAGATGGAAACATTTTATTCGAGGCTTGTAAAACGGAAAACAGCGCCATGATTTAATTATGATCCAAGTCAGTTTATTGCGGGGGTGAAAGAGGGGTGGAGGGTTTGACGGAATATTCACATTTATTATTGTATTACATAAAAAAAAAATTGATGAGCTTATTTAAAAAAATATACATTTTAATTCAACAATTCTATTAAATATGTCAAAAAGATGACTGATAATAGAATAAAAAAAAAATATTAATATAAAATCACAAACATATTATACAGTTCGCTAATAATTTATCTGTCATATATTTTCTTAGCATATACAAAAAAATAATAACAATTCAAATTTTCAAAATTAAAAATCAATTAAATTTTAGAAGCGAATTCCGATCTACAAGATATAGAGATCAAATTGATATCCCAAAACTAAAATATACCGCAACTCAAAATCAATATATTTATCAAGGTATCAAATTTTTTAACATTCTCCCCATCACAATTAGAAAAATTACGGACTATCATAAATTTGTAACTGTAGTTAAAAAAATATGTACACAGACTAACTGAAACATAAATCAACTCGAATATACTCCTTCTCTATACACGAGTCTTACTCTCATAGAGAAGAAACAAATGTTAAAATATATATATATATATACTGATTATTGAAATTGTATTATATTTTTAATATTAATAAAAAAAAAATTTCCTGATATTTCATACTCTACCAAGTTTAAATGTTAATGAATTTATTAATTTATATCGTATCACGTTTAAATTACAAATTTTTAATTAATTTCAGAACAATATTTATATTTCACCCACTTATTATTATTATTATTATTCGTCAGAACGGTGCTGTATAGCAGCGGAAAAGCCTTCGAGCGGTCATTTTTCTTTTCATTTTTGTATGGAGCGCACAGGACATGGTTATGTCTGTTTGTAACGCAACATAGCAACGTAGAATAACCATTTATTGACAGCTGTGCGTGATGTATGGTAATTTAAAACAAGCAATATCTATTGTTAATATAATCACGTTATATGCAGTGTATCACATCAAACAAAGTAAATTATTTTACTTTTGTATTTTATAAAAGTAATGTCTTTTTCAATTGATGTGTTTGTCAGTGGCGCAACTACAAAAACTGGGCCGCAATACAGAATGAAAAAAAAAACCCGCCTAAATAAGCGTTATTCATAATATATACGCAAATTAGCATTGCATGATTTATTAATTAAATAGTAATAACAAAATTAGTTTCTTGTCTCATATAATATTCAAAATATCACGAAAAAACATAAGTATTTTTAAATACTAATTTAATGTATTAATTACAAATATATACATATAAAATCAATTTTGTCGAAAAATATTGTTTATGCACTACCGGGATTCAAACCTGGATTTCTATTTCCAATCCGGGGAAGTACACTACCAATTGTGTTATAGCGCCAGTATTTATCATGACAAATATTTCGAACCTATATGTTACACTTTTTCAAATTAATACATCTGTCGTTCCATTATTTGAAAGCCATCTATATTGTTTTTACGGAATCACAAATATATAAACCGACTGCAGACGCCAGAATTATCAATTCATATTTATTAAATTTTGGACACATTCATACAACTTATGTTATTAAGGAGAACACATTCTTATTGTAAAGTTGTAATTATTTAGAATATAGGTCTGTGATGTTTTAAATACTAATTTAATGTATTAATTATAAACATATACATATAAAATCAATTTTGTCGAAAAATATTCGAACCTGGATCTCTGTTTCCAATCCGGGGAAGTACACTACCAATTGTATTATAGCGCCAGTATTTTTCATGACAAAAACAATATTTTTCGACAAAATTGATTTTATATGTATATATTTATAATTAATACATTAAATTAGTATTTAAAACATCACAGACCGTCTGTTCTGAATAATTACAACTTCACAATAAAAATGTGTTCTCCTTAATAAGTATTTTTATGCATTTATATAATCTTGCAATATAAAAAAATAAATCACTTTACAGTGATGGTTTAGTCCCTAACCCGATACACTAGCTGGGTATCGCTACTGATAATAAATTGTTTAATTCCATTTTTCGCTGTGGATTACTATTAACGTTGAGAAAGATATCGTTATTCGCAAATATATCAATGCCAAATGGATTGCGCGAATTTTTGGGCCCCTGTAATACAGTGCATTATATTGACAAAGTCACACCACTGATATTTGTTTTTCGAAGGCATCAAACATATTTATTTATTTCCTTCTCGTGGTCCATACAGAGCTGTGGATTATAGAGGGTGTAACAGACCTAGTCCACAATATTTTATGGGTGGATACCTGACTAAATTACGAGTCGAAAATGTTCAAGAACTATGTGAAGAATAATGCTAAACCATATCAGAGATATAAGCATTATTAAAATTGATATATTTTTTTAATACCAAATTATGTATTGAATACAAAAAATTAAATGTCATCAAATTTCGAGCGGTTAGACTATTTTTGGTTAGATGATTTACATTAATAATGAAACAATTTCGCAAATATTTATTTCAAAGTATGTAGACACCAAACTTAACACGATTTTGTAAAAATTTGAAAAAATAATATTTTCCGTAAAAGTGCAGAATTTGCACACATTTCTTGAACATTTTTTACTCGTAATTAAGTCAGGTGTCTACTCATAAAATATTGAGGACTAGGTCTGTTACACCTTGTATATTATACATGTATCTGAAACAAATACGTATTTCTCCAGATACCATCATTATTTTTAAGTTCTTTTCTCAATACACAGTTCTGTGTTGCGATGTCTGGTTGGTTGATCTTTTTGATCCCGTTTTAGAGTTCATCTTCAGGTTACTGTCACTAATGCAACGTGCTAATGAACAAACCCAAGCAATATACCTAATGACCTAGAATGCTATTCCGAAATTAATATTTTTCAAATAATATTTTCTTTGGAAAGACCAGTTTATTACATCGCTCCATTGGATTTTTTTGTAATACTAACATATTTCTTTGATTCTACATATCTGTGTCTTGAACAAATTTGAATGCGCATAATTTGAAGTATATATTTTTTTTAAATTCAAATTGCACTTTTTCATAAATTATTTAAGTCGTCACGGGAAAAAAACAACTTTCTACATTCCACTTGTACTTTTATACTTTTGTTTTTATCTATACTTGTATTTTTAATTTTAGTATACATTATTTCCTGAAGAAGATACCACACGTATCGAAACATATTGATTTACCAAATAAATAGTGGTTTAAATAAAGTTATTATTTTTATAACACGTGGTCGCAAAATAATTTTACTAATATTGAAGAAACTTTCTAATATTTTACTGACTTCTCATATTGAGGGAATAATGTTTTATTAAACATAAATGAAATAAAAAAATCCGGCGAGTACAATCAGCACTATCATGATTATGTGTACAGTTCACTGGGAAGGAAGGAATAGAATTTTATTAAATTTATTATTTTAATTGTTAAATATAATTTGTTAAAAGCCGTTGCTTAGTATCATACTTTGTATAGGTAGGTACTAGGTATGTATTATTATTATTTTAATTCAACGTGTTAAGCATTTCGAAATTGAAATTAAAAAATCTAGTTAGTACAATTAACACTTTGTTAATTATATGGGTAGGTATACTGTTCACTGGGAAGGAAGGAATAAAATTTTATCACATTTATTTGACATTTTATAAATTCATTTGTAATTTGGTTGTTTGGCATTTGTTTTTTGTGTGGGTAGGTAGGTGTTTGGGACATATATTTATTTGTTAATTACTTATTTATTTTTGAACGAAAATAATGTACTGTGCCTTTCTCTCTCCGCCCCCTCCTCTCCCGGCACGCCGCCGTCAGTCGAACGGTGACCTTGAAGCGGTGCGGTAATTTGTGAATCGAAGAATTTTTATTCAATTGAGACATCGCGTCTATGCAGTGTATTCTAAAAGACCCTAGACGAAGATAGTGATAAATTTACAGTCCACTTTGGAGGTGTCTGAAGAACTGGATTGTGGTGAGTGCAAACCTCTTTTCGTATATCCTGTTTTCTTCCGTCATTTAAGCCTTTAAACAACAGTGGGTATATATTATATTTTGAATTAAATTTTTCAGGAAAATACAGTGTAAATACTGAATTCACGAATAAGTTATTTACCTGCCTACCGGGACGCGAAAACACATATTTTAATTTTCGAACACGTTTATGTGTACTGAATAAAATATGTAGTCACCATGGTAACGAATACGTTATTTTTATTCGGTCATTTTTTTGTCACATATTTTGCTAACATTTATACCGGTCAAATAAAAAAGATTGTTGATACGAGATGTTTCAACAATGTAATGCCTTCGAATAGTATAATTTTTAAAGAAGACGACTCCAGATTGCAAGATTTATTTAAAACGTATGTATTTGTAAATTTAATTATTCACGATATCGTATTAACCCTTCCCGAACCATGCAATAACACGGGTCTACCATCATAATTAGACCTGTAATATTTCGGTAAATACGTGCAACATAAAATTCATATTTTAGATAATCCTAAAGAAAATATTAGCGCTCAGGAACGACTAGTGAAAAACCAATTATGAAAAGGGAATCGTACAAAAACAATTATTTTTTCCATTCAATCCGTTGTAAAATTAATACGTTGGTAAAAATACAATTTGTGATATGAAAGACAGAGATCAAACACTATTTTCACAGTGAAAAGAACAACAAACATATAAATATAATTATCTCTTTCTTACTAATTAAATGAAGATAAATAAGAAGGAAGGACACATTGTATACGACTTATTGAATGCTCAATATTTAGAGTAAGTTCGCGCCATTAAAGCCATTTAAGCTAATAAAAACATTTCTTCTAACTGTTATTTACGGTTACACGAGTTGACAGCATGGCTGCATTCGGGTATTTTATATCATGGTATGGTAAAGGTTAAAAGCTGTTAAAAACTTATTGTAATTTTGAATATTTAAATTGTATCAAATCTTCACGCTATTGGGTAACGCGCTCGACCAATAACATCTCAATTTTAAATGGTGTCGTAATTTTTGAACATACAACAGTTTTAAATCGATTATCTATCATTAAATACTGACAGGTTTTCGATTTATGAACTGAATTTAAGATAAATACAGAATTAGCCTGAATTTTTGCGGTCCAAAATGCATAAATCAAACATAGATGGCTTAACTTATACACCTATTTCAGGGTTCCAAAATGCATAAATCAAATATACATAGATCATTAAAATTACACTCATTACCGAAAAGCTTACGTTAAAACAGAATAATATTTGAGATATTTAAAATTAAATTTTTCTAGAAAGAACCGAATGAGATAGTTAAATATATTTTTTTATTTAGCAAGTTGCGCACGTGCTCACGTGGGCAGTGGCGGCTCCTCGAGTAATGTGCCAAAACACCACAACTATTTAAAAACCTTATATTGATTCACTAAAATTTTAGTAACATAAAATTTTTACATGAATTTAGACCATCCCCGCAATAACAGTGTATATCTATTTTGGGCAGATCTGAGTTATGAATGCCACAAGGTTGTATATCTTTTTGAGCATTGTGTGATATATTCAACAACCGTATAATACTATTTATTATACACAATTTCTAAGTGCTTTTCCTTGCTGCAATACACTGTATATCATATGGCCAAGATGGCCGACGCTTCGTCTATCTAGCAATATTTGTATTAACCGATATACAGTGTTGTTGCAGGGGGGGGTCTCATGTGGCTCATGGCTGGGAGGCGGATCATTAGTCTAGTTACAGACAATCATACATGAGTGAAACAACGTGACAAATGCGAATGGTCAGATGCTGTGTATTTATCGATTAATAATCCATTTTATACCGATCCATTTTATAATCCGTTTTATACCGAATAACGGTAAGTGTCCATTTTATAACCGATTAATAATCCATTTAATACCGATCCATTTTATAATCCATTTAATACCGATCCATTTTATACCGAATAACGGTAAGTGTCCATTTAATAATAATAGGGCGAAATATTTGAGATGTTGGTATACAAAATCGGCTGGACGGATAGAGTTACAAATGAATTTATTATAATTCGGATAAATTAATACAAATAAGTCATTAAAACCATAAACAATGCTGGTCTAGTATTTAAGACATTCGCCTGATGGAGTTAATGGTCGTAATGTAATGGTAATGAACCTCATTCCAGAAGGCAAACAAGTCAGTCCCATTTTCAAGAACAGAAGCATTTTTGGTATAGTTTTAAAATAGGAAGAATATTAATGCGACACGTATTTCTTGTAATTTGAAAGATGTATATAAAAAATATATTTTGATAACACCGGGATACGAACCTAGAACTTTTGCCATCCACGTGTCACCATTTCACCACGTTAACCATTTATATTTTCATAAAAATTGAGACTTATATTATGTATCCACTCTTTATTATACATCTATAATTGCATTGGAATGCATATCCATTTGAGTGTCATCTAGGTCAACTAGAACTTATCTCACGTTCAGTCTTCCAAATTGAAACACTTTTGCCGGTCTATAAAGGTGTGTGGTCTATGAACAGTACTTGAAGTGTACAAATAAGAATATCAAAAGGCATAAAATCGTTATACACAATGAGCATGTCGAGCCTCATTGCAATCAGTGATCATAAAGCTACCGATTCTCTTGTGTATGATAATAAGCAACTCGGCGGCGTGAGCAATCAAGAGAAAGGAAACGATATAGAAATGTGGACGCAGCAGAGAACGAAAGGGCTGACGAGTTGTCAAAAAAGCGACGAAACTCAAAACAATACCTTTATATGACCTAATACCACTCGGCTATACTAAAAACACAATCAAAGACAAATATACTGAATCGACCAAAAAGTTAAAATTACAAAAATGTTCTTTGAAAGTGTACACGATGCAATAAAAATATGCCCAAATGCTATCGGGACACGGTTTCATCAAAAGTCACCTTTTTAAATTTAAGAGAAGCATTGATAACACATGTCCACGTGATACCAAAAAGGGGAAAACTCCTAAACATGTATTATTAGAGTGAAATTTCCATTCGCATGATGGGTGGAATATTGAAAACTCTGCAACTTACACAAGGTCGACTCTTCTGTACCAATGGAAGTGTTGAAAAATGAAAGAACTGCGGCAGACTATATAAAATATCTAAAAGCAATTGTTATAAAAACAAAAAATGTGAACAGAACTACTAATACTTCCGCTAATATTACATCTAACACTTTCGATACGCATTAATATCTTATTAAGGAGGACACATTCTTATTGTGAAGTTGTAATTATTCAGAACAGACGGTCTGCGATGTTTTTAAATACTAATTTTAATGTATAAGTTGTATCAATGTGTCCAAAATGTAATAAAAATGAATTGATAATTCTGGCGTCTGCAGTCGGTTTACTCAAAAGTATTTGTGATTCCGTAAAAATAATGCAGATGGCTTTCAAAAATAATGGAACGACAGATGTATTAATTTGAAAAAGTGTAACATATAGGTTCGAAAATTTGTCATGAAAAATACTGGCGTTATAACACAATTGGTAGTGTACTTTTCCGGATTGGAAATAGAGATCCAGGTTCGAATCCCGGTAGCGCAAAAACAATATTTTTCGACAAAATTGATTTTATATGTGTATATTTATAATTAATACATTAAATTAGTATTAATATCTCTTATGCTTATAATTATTTTAACACTAATGCCAAACAGAACTCATTATTCTACCGAACCATCTTTTATTTCAACTCGCACTTCAATGAGAAAACATGTAATTTGTTCAATTTTTTGTAAAACTTTTATTGTGTTTTTTTTTTACATTTTATGAACTTTCCAAATAATTTTTTTTTTAAATATTTTGTACGCACAAACGCTGTCTGCCTTACTGAACACTGTTTTTTTAATCTGTAATTTCTACCGTGGTGTGAGGATTGTCCGGCAACATTCTCAAGCATTTCTTTGTACTGTGTCTTCTATTAGACGTATTTCAAAATGATGGATGAAGTTGAGATGATGGCAATTGGAATCCCACGGAACTATGACGTCAGTTTTCTCTCAACTCCCACGGATGTGTCAATCAAGACATACATTTCTTTCATTTGCCGTGCATTCCCGGCGAAATAATGATTTTGGCTCTAATTAAAATATTTTTGTTTCAGACACATCATTTAAATATCACTTTGTAAATATTGTGTATTAGGTATGAAGAGGTATTAGAACCGAGGAAGGAATTGAGGAGAAATTTGAAAAATGGATTTGGAATCTAACGGCTCGTGTCTACGGAATGAGATAAATCTAAATGATCTAGTTGAGATACATTTCAGTTTCATATTTAATTGAAATTAATTATTTTGGGGAAGAACGCAGAGATTACTGATCGATATAAGGCGTTTTATTTGACCTGCCACAAACGTCACCTCGAACCATTCACACTTACAACTATTTAACGCTGAAAAGTTCGAGAAACAGTTGGCATTATATTATAAATATTAAATGTATTTGAATTGCTGCAAGGGTGATTTAAATTCATCCGCGAAACATCAACGACCAACAGATTGACATTTGATATTTGATCTATAACAAGCGACACGGTTTGTACACGATGGACTACGGAAAGGGTGTTGTTTCCAAAGAATCTCTCATGGGATCTTAATGTCGTGGATTCGGGCTATAAGGGCAGGAACCCCCGACTCACCCGATAGCTTCATCGAGACGCTGCGTCAGCTTCCACCGGACCTTTGGACTAACTACGAAAATGTCAAAAGTTCAGCCCCGGTCAGCATTCTTCTTATTAATACAATGCACAATAAACGAATCAGGTTAACAAGAGATGGGTCACAATATTTAGTTATTTCCCAATCCCCATATATGGGCAACATTCACGTTTCCATGAACTATCGCTCTATTAACTTCTCCTCTCCGATGATCTAAACTGATCTCTGTAAATATATTAAATACAGGGTTCATATTTAGGTATCCCTCTGAAATATATTTATGTATTGGATAAAATAATTATAATGTATAAGTATTCACCATACGCAACAATAAAAAAAAATTCTCGAAGAACCTGGCGTGAATTTGTCAATACGTGTATGTATACTTGTGGAGAGGTGCGGAAGGCGCAGAACGCGGGGCGCGGGGTGCCTGGAAGTCAATTGTCACTTTAGTGGTAGAGCGTGCGCGGACCGAGTTAGACGTGTCTTAAGCGTTTTTATGCTGTCTTTCGTAATGATCAATGTTGCTTCTCAATTTTAACACTTTTACACAATAATTGATTTATACATTCAATTATTATTTTAATGATGTAATAAATGTAAATATTCATATTTATCCGACTTAAAAATCACAATAGTTTTTATTTTAACACCGTATAGTTAAGGCTAACTATGCTCCTCCACTTTTCTCGGCATCCTGCAGATATTAGAGCTATCACCAGAGAAGTGCCTGTTACCTTTTCCACTTGGTCGATGGGCATGAATATGGGCATTTACATGATGATGATGACGATGAGGCTAGATAACTTCAGCATATAAACATCAGATGTACAAAAATACTAACTACAAGTAAATAATAAAATTAAAACAAATCCGGAGAAAAAAGTTAGACGTATCAATTGGAAAGATGTACAGAAAAATCCATATATCGAAAACATATTTGAATACCACTAGAATACGAATCCAGAACTATTCTTTGCAGATAATATGCGTTCCCATTACGCTACGTTAATCATTTAAGTTTATTACAAATTTGAGTCAAATAAATCTTTATATTTTTATTTATTATCTTTGTTTTATTAACCACTAAAATGAGTTTAACTACATCTACCGGTTTCGAAAAATACCATTTTCTTCTTCAGTTATGACATCCTGAAGAAGAAAATGGTAGTTTTCGAAACCGGTAGATGTATTTAAACTCATTTTAGTGGTTAATAAAACAAAGATAATAAATAAAAATATGAATCTTAACCACAAAGATAATATTGCTGATTTTAAAAGTATAAATAAATCTTTATTAAAAATGGAATAATATCATATTTAAACAGCTTGAAGAAGTATCAAAAATGGAATAAAATGGTATTTACAATCTAAAGGGTCTAAAGCAAATAGTGGAGAGCAGATAACAGGAAAAATCCGCCCTGGTTGACCTGGTTTCTGTTATTTGTAATAACCTGATTCCTTCAGGGGAGCGTTGGCTTCATGTTATCGCTGTTCGATGGCGGCCAACTTTTTAATTATCTATTTTTCTCACTGCATTTTATATATTTTTTGTTTGCATTGCCGCAATGCAGCACGACAGCAAGACACGGTTGCCTTATAGAGTAAACATGGCGGTGAATGAGTGAGACTGATATGGAAGCTTTTGTTTATAGAATGGTATTGAGTAAATAGCCACTCGTTGCACACAGTGCCAAGTGTCGTCAATATTGTATTTAAAAATATATATTGCATATTGTTACGTACTTGCTTTCCAAGTACGTCTTCAGTGTACATTACGTAGTTGTTGAAAGTACAAGGGAAATGCTTCATGACAATTACATATTTATTACAGTATGATACAAGGTATATCACTAGTAACAAGTCAAACGCAAACGTAGAAGAGCACACGGAAAGAGAGAGCGCGCCTGGCGCGCGTCGCTCTTTTTATCCCCGCACACACGCCTATAGATACACATCCCGCCTCGGCGCTGCGGCGCTCTGACACACACACATACATATATATATATACATAAGGACATCACACATATGAATATATGAATATTTTATTTTTCAGGCATCTGTCTACGTGTGCAGTTTTCTGGTCACCAAAAATAGATCATTTTTGTATTTTAATCAGCAACGGGAAAGTTTAATAAATTTTTTCAATTTTGCATGTATGACGTCACAAACGAGTAATTATCAAAAATAAAAAAAAACGCATTTTTTTACGTATTTGAAATGTTAGATTTAATTTTGAAAAACCTTCGATCGAGTAAGGTTATCTGGGTTCACCGCACAGTTTTTCAATAACGTGTTTCTGATTGATGTTAATGACGGTCCACCGGCCGGGTTGGCTAATCGGAATGAGTGATGTGGATGTTCCGACACCTGATTGGCTGCCATCCTCACGATCCGCGGATAAATGGCTATCATTCAAGTTTGTGCGCGTCAGTGTGCGCCGTACGACATATTATGGAATTTCCTTAAGGCTTTTGCGGTTATAAAACGTCAGACGATACACTCCATTTATCATGTGGCGGCTTTATAAGGGCAATCGTAATGTGCAACAACCACCTGTTCACGCTTTCGTGGGTCTAAAAGTATGTCGGTATAATACTGGAGATAACACACCCAGTACACAATATTTTAGAGTGAGATATACATATTGACCAATTATTATCAACTTCGCAAATATTTAGATTTAAGTCTCATACAGTAATGGTAGAGAGTTTGTACATCCTCCTTGAAAATTTTAGAATCGTAATTTAGTAAGGTATCCACCCATAAAATATTATGAATTAGATTGCTACATTCTGTAATATAAATAATATATTTTTTAATAATTGTAAAGTTTCTTTGTAACGACATATATTAATACAGTAAAACCGCGATATAACGAACCCCGATATAGCGAAAAATGACGTATATCGAAAAAAAAATCGAAATTTAGTCCCTAAAACCAATTTTTCATACAAAAATGCATTTATATAACGAAATCCCGTTAATATTTATAACAAAATCATTTTTGTCCCGTACGAAAAAATGCCAATATATTTACGTAAATTTATAACGAAATAAAAAAATGTTAAAAGATGAAAATATTATTTCGCACTTACAAAGCCGCGCCGCTGCATCTGCCGTATGCGAACGGAAACGCCGCGCACGGCCTTTTCGGCGGTGCGCGGCGGTCTGCCGACAAGGTAGTAAAACAATTCAAACTTCTTCATGGGTTCATAGTATCATATTTTGAAGTGGTTGCCGCCGTTACCGGTAAGTACCTTCGTCATTTATATACGACTCATTTTATAAAAATGCCGCGATTCAACTGTCAAATTTTTATTTTTGAATTATTCTTTATGTTTCATGCCCAAAACTATGTTTGAAGCGGCTCTACATTTAAACACAATTAAAATATTGTTTTGTGTTTGCAATATTCTGGAATTTACAAAAATATCTTCCAATTGGTGTTGAATAGGTTCTTTTCTTAATTTAATTTCTTTGATTATCTGTTATAATAACAAAACTACTAAAAATATGTAGGTATTCAGTTTCCTATGGCCTTCTTCCTCCTTTGTTTGCAGAATTTGCGATCTTTTTTGAAGCCGCGCAACATTTTTTTGCGACGGCGCGTAATATATAGTAGGATTTTTTAAATTTATTTCGTTATATGTGGGAATTCGTTATTACGAATTTTTATTTTTTGGGCCCTTGGATTTCGTTATATCGCGGTTTTACTGTAATAAGAAAACATTGTGTTTATACCATTGTTTATTGATAACTCTACATGTTTCGGGCCCAATAGTCCCTTCTTCAGAATAGTATACATTGTATTTTCTTAGTAGTGTTTTCTTTTTAAAGAGAACTCATTCTATTGTGAAGTTACAATTAATAGATTTACTATGTATTAAAAAAATCACAAACTTATGTTCTGAAAAATTGCAATGCAAAAATTTAATAAAAACGTATTATCAATTAATTCTGGCGTCTCCTATCGGATTTACTCTAAGGTGTTTGAGATTCCGTAAATATAAAGAAGATGGTTTTCAAATAATGGGACGTCAGATGTATCAATTTAAAAGTGCAACATTAAGTTCGAAAATTTGTCATCAATTTACTGTGTTGGTGTAGCATAATCGGTTAATAAATTTCCCCGGATATAAAGAGAGCCAGGTTTGAATCCCGGTAGCAACAAAAATATTTTTTCGACAAATTGATAATATATATACATATATATCTTTCTAATTAATACATTTAATTTGTATTAAAGTGTATAAATAATATTTCTTCGCTACTGTCTGTTGACTCAGTTTACACTGTTATCTTTTGTTGTCGTTCTAATATAGATGGTTCATTGTTTATATCACTTGAATATAGTAGTCCATCAGGTTAGGTTTGGTTAGGTTAGGTTAGGTTAGGTTGAGTTAGGTTAGTATGCACTTAAACACTGTCAAATTGTATTAACGATCTATAAAGTATTTGCTACCTGAAATGTCATTTTATATACTAATCAGAACCCAACAAATAATGGCGAGTTGATAGCAGAAAAGACCCAATATTTAAATAATTACCTGCATCATAGTTATCATCCACGTCGGTATCATGACGTGAGGATTGTGATCTCTATGTTCTTCCGCTCTCTTGATCATGTTTCTACACTTTTCATCTTACAAGATTTCTACTCGGTCGGTCCAACGGGTGGCGGATTTTCCTCTTCGTCCTACGACGTAGCCCACCGCAGGCTACCTTTACTTCTTGCAAGATGTTAAAAAAATTGGAGGGATCTTAAGCAAATGGTTGAGTCTGTCCTTGATGTTCAGCTCCTGGAGAATGAGGCATGGCACTTCATTACAATTTAATTTATATGCATAATACACAGATCATATATATTATATTGAGTTAAGTTTATAAAAAATATTTTTTAAATAAATAAAATACATAAACTCTTCCACGTTCTGGTAGTTTATTGATTCTACACCAGAAGAAATCCGGTGGTTTGGTCAAACAACAAGCCAATTTTGAAGAACAGCGTCGATATTAAAGGAGATTCTTGGTTAGAGAGCTGAAAAGATAAAAATCTGATGGAGCAAGATCAAGATAATGTAGGGGATGTGGAATAATCTCCCAACCGAGCTATTGAAGAGCCACTTTTGTAATGCCGGTCGACTTGATTGAATTGCGACCTTAAGGCAACGTAAATGTTGGCAATAAACCACAAAAGTTATGATTCTTCAGAAACAAGTATATGACTAAATTCATAGTAAATAATTTTAGCCTCAACTTAACATAGAATAACAAGGATCCAACAGACGTTTTTGGATAATTTGAGTTATTTCGTGAAATGGGTCTCAAATGCATTATTCTTTATTACTTCCATATACACCAACTCTATTTAACGGACATTATAAGAAATAGCAAGAGCTCAAAGTTCAAACTGCATTAATTATTAATTTCAATTTATGGATCATTATTGTTAATTTACAATGTTTTTATTTTATTTTTAATTTCCCTCATCTCACAGTGGTAATTGATAATACTGAAAATAAGTTAAGACATTAAAACTGATCATATTTGTATACTCAAAACAAAATATTCATGAATATATGTTGAAATTCAATCAACACTTTTGAGCTCATTATCTCAAAACAGTGTCAATGTCAGATGGAACCTTGTTATTCTGAGGGGTCGATATGTCAAAAAAACCGCGATGGGCAAGATCGAATCGGGTAAAATGGGTTGGGTTGACGCCCTGTTAAAAAATGCTACCCTTGCATGGACGAAAACTGCATAAGACAGGGGTCCGTGGCAGTGTTTGAGGGGTTTCAAATATGGATGCAAAATAGCTGATGAAGAAGACAAGAATGAGATTTATTTCAAGATAAGAGAAAGGCATTTTGCCCCCTTTAAAAAAATCAAACTTACATAAGTAATACAAACATATTAATTGTTGTTTCGAAATACATCTGTTATTTGTTCGGGAAAGTATTACGATCAGTTATATTTATATATGACTGAGATTAATCTAACGCAGGCCTGAGGATGTAAAATCCAATTTCCAAATCAACACTTCGCAAGTATTTATCTTTATTGTTGGGTAATACAATGAATGGTTTAAAACAATAATACACAAATTTGCGATTGCTTATAATTCTACTAACTTTCTTAAACAGGTACCTATGTTAAGTACTAAATATCAGTTTTTCACAATGATTTTCAGGTGCTGATTTTGTCAATTAATTCATATGATTTTGTAAAATTCTTGTAGGTAGGTAATATTATATTTAATTTTTCTAGTCTATTTAATTTTTATATGATTATTTAAAAATATTTTTAATACTTATGTTTTATAATATAAACAACCTATTTTCTGTTTTAATATGTATTTTAAACATTTTTATTACGCTTAAATGTTTCCTTTATTAACATACTTAAATGTACAATACTTATTTATTATTATTTTTTTCTTTGTTAATAGTAAGTAGGCATCGTGTATCGTATAAAAAAAGTTAATGAAAATATATTTTTTTAAATTTTTCGGTTTTCTTAAAGTAATATTATTTATTATTTTTTATGAATCTTATGAAAATCTAAAAAATCAATTAATATATAACCTTAGTATAGTTTTTTTATGCTGTGTAACTATAATAGCATAATAATAATAGTCAAACATTATTAGAGAAAAATTCAACAAATTCATTGCTCGATACGATTTTGTAATTCAAAAATAATATAATGTTCTAGGAAAAAATACAAATAAAATAATAAAATAAAAATGATTTACATGGTTGTAGGTTGGGGAGCCCTCAAAAATGCCTGTCTCGGGCCCTCAAGAGTCTCACTCAACTAGTTAGTGCTCTTACAGACACCGCATAGAAATAATATCCGTTTGGTAATTTTTAGACGCAACGCGTTGTTGCAAGAAGTCTTTCAATTCCTTCAATGTGTATAACCAATCTTTCATCGATCAATTCACAGATCACAGATCAATCATAAGGTGTATTTTTTTCAGTTTGACCTCTCGTGGTCCCCCGTTTGATAAGCGTGTCCCAATATCTGCACTCTTCAGTTGCCGACTATATTTGGCTTGTTTGATATTAAAACACCACTTTCTTAACGATTTATAAAATATATATTCGGGTCTATTCTCAATTTCAAATCAATTTCAATAACCATGATCTACTCCGTTATTGTATAACATTGTATACTTCGTCAATTTTGACGTATTCTACGATTGAGTGACGTGAAACCAAAGGTTCAATTTTAACGATTGGTTATGCGAATATTGCTAATGTTTGTTGTCTATACTTGTATATTTTATTTATGGTGTAGTCGGCTTCTGATTGGTCGATAACCAAATAGACATGAAAAAGGGTTGTGTATTCGCAAGCATCGACATCAGTACATGATTTTATTTATTCTGTTAGAAAAATAAACACGGATTATAATTTTTAAAATGTCTTATATACATATTCTTATAAATATACAAGAATTAATGATTTACTAAAATAAGTAAGCTGTCTCTCTGAAACGCATGATTAATAAATATTTTCATTGACTTATACCATGTTTCAAACTTTTTGGTTTAGCAACTGATATAATTTGTTGATTCGCTAATTTTTTTTTACGAAGGGCACTTTACAAAAATAAAATAAAACGGTATTTAACGATCCAGCGTCTTTAGTTAATCAACATATTTTTTTAGATTCCGATCCGATGCGGGACAATGCGCGATTAAATAAAGGAACAGTTTTCACCTCTGTACTTTCTAATACGTATCGTTATTAAATAGTTCCCATTTATATTTATGCTTTCATTATAAATAATCATCGGTCAATCGTACGAACTTTATTTAAACATTGAATATGGTGAAAATTCTATGCACGCCCATTCAGAACACAATTTTTTTTCTAAAAATATATGAAAATTTTAATTTTACCGTAAAATAACCAATATTCCGCATATAGTAATTATAATTCCGCATATAGTACACAGAAAGAAAAACACATCGAAATTGCATTAGACAGATATAATCAATAAATCCTTTTTATGTGTTTAATATGTCTGCATACATTAATAAAACATTATAGATCTATTAAAACAGTAACTATTCGATTAATAACATAAAATAAATATTAAAGTGGAAAGTAGTAAAATCTTTTTCACGTTATCTGTAGAAATAAAAAACAATCAGTCATTACTATAGGAATATAAAACTTATCAGTCAAGATGTGTACATAAAATAAATAAAAGCGTTAACTAAGTCAGGCGAACCAGGTTACTTTCGCCCACCTTGGCAATAATTAACCATTTCTTAATGTAGACTACACTTGATACAAAGTTGACTATTATCCTACCAGGTACAAGGAGAAATCCACGCGTCCATTCCTGCAATGCTAGATATTTCTTTACTAAGTAACGCTCAGTCAGAAATCTCCCATTCCGCCACTGTGGCATAATTTAGTGCAGCGGTATATATACAGAAGTCAGAACAGCAGGCGTTTCCTGTGAAACCATTATTTTTTCTATAACGAATTCGATGTTATCGAATAAATTACCCTAACAAGAGCAAAATGGTTATATTTGAAGTGTTAATCTACTTGTCATGGATCCTGCATGGAATTTGAAAACAATACTTCTCATAGAACAAGAAAGTCGGTATTTTTGCGAAATCGATTCTTTGTTGACATCCCTAATTCTAATATTTTCTATGGTTATTACTTCAAAACATAAACAGAGGAAAACGTATATTTTGTTTTACGAAAATAAATATTTTGCATTAGAAAATAGATATGTCGGCACACCGCGGAATTAAAATATCGTCGGCACGGAGAAGCCTGATGGTGGACTGGATTGAAATTCCAAAGAACAATGTGGTATTGAAAGGAAGTGAGTGATAAAATTATTATTTATTTTCAAAATTAATATTTATTTACTTTCATACTACTTCATTTTCATATGTTACTTGAATTTTCTAGTGAAATATCCTCACCCAAGCTTTGAGCCACACTTAAGAGGAAGTGGGAAGAACTGGCCCAAATATTAAATAATTGTAATGATGGGTGCACTAAAACGCCAGATAAATGGAAGAAGGTTAGTTTCATTTTCTTAATTTTTTTTTTTTAATGAAATTGATCTGTATGATTCTAAAACCAAGTCAAGATTTGTGTGTCTTGAAATTTTTACATAAAATTGATTATTTTTACTGAATTAGTGTATGTAATCACTTTTTATTTCACATTTATTTAATTTAGAATCAAATTTATCCCTCAGATCAAACAGTTAATGCTTTTATTCCCGGATTATGTGGTTTATCATTTAATTATTTTATCTCATATAGCACATTTTCAGTCTTTTCACTTCAGAAATCACTTCCAGGAAGACGGTAGGGGGACCACCTACATTACGTCTCTCAGAAGAGGACGAGAGATTTCTAGCAGTCGAAAGGATGCTAGGAATCACTGGAAATCCAAAGCTAAAAGAGATTGGAATTTCTCCGGACATTAGCCTACCAGAGAATATACAAGGAGAAAGCAGGGCATCCATTTCACCATCGCCAGATATTTCTGCATCACCAGATATTTCTGCATCACCAGATATTTCTGCAACGTCATCGCCATATAGTTCTGCAACACCCAATATTCTGACAGGATCCTCACGTAGCTCAGTTCAATAACCGAGGCCATCTCTGCGCTCACGCCCACAACCACGGGCTTACACGACAAGAAGCTGCATGGCAGAAAGAGCTATGCAGATGCAAGCATCATATCATGCTGAGAAAATGGAAAGCCGCGCTGCACTTCTAAACGCAACAATAGTCAACTTTGTATCAAGTATAGTTTACATTAAGAAATGGTTAATTATTGCCAAGGTGGGCGAAGGTGACCTGGTTCGCCTGACTTAGTTAACGCTTTTATTTATTTTATGTACACATCTTGACTGATAAAGTTTTATATTCCTATAGTAATGACTGATTGTTTTTTATTTCTACAGATAACGTGAAAAAGATTTTACTACTTTCCACTTTAATATTTATTTTATGTTATTAATCAAATAGTTACTGTTTTGATAGATCTATAATGTTTTATTAATGTATGCAGACAAATTTGTTTATTATTACTACAGTTAAATGTGAAATAATATTTATAAGATTATATAAAAACATAACATTAAACCTGTGTTTTAATTGTGTATACGTATACAATATATATAAAACCTCTTTCCAAATAAAAAGTATGAGAAGGACATCTGTTATCCCTTTATTTACAATATTCTAAAAATAAGGGAAATTAAATAAAAATATGAGTTGCACATAATGAATTTAATAATATGTATAGGTAAGGAATATCCCCTGATTCTATTACATCTGTCAGAAAGAATCAGGAAAGAAAACTGACATGGTTATATATTCACAAATGGTTTGTTTACAAGATAAAAATGTAATAATACTTTAGAGGTTGGGTAAAGTTACTGAATGTATATAAGTCAAATTTATAAATGTAAGGAAAAAAAAAATTCAACTAAAATATTCTTGTATGACTTCATTCCTGACTTGCCGCCGTCGAATTGGAATGCTTGTTGCATGATCATTAATTGGTCCAATGACATCTGTAAATAAATAAAAATATTTTAAAAAGAATTATAGTGTTGTGTTTATCGTTAAACTAATTAAAGTAAATCATAACATACTGTTAAATATGCACCCATCACCAGCAACATCATGTAGTGGGACATTTCTGGAGATACATATATTATGCAGTACAGCACATGAATAAAATATTTGCCCTGCAAGTCGGACTATAGTTTAGAACTCTGTGCTTCAGAATGCAACGAAATCTTGATTTTAAAAGTCCTATGCACCTTTCCACAGCATTTCTTGTTTTAATAGGGGCTTTATTGTATCTGGATTCTGGTGTATTAAGTCCTGAATTTTCGTAAGGTGTGAGAAGCCAGGATTCTGATGGATATCCAGAATCACCTGAAAATTCAGCAATACGTCATCGTTATGCCCAAATAATGTAATACGATTTGTATATTTTCACTATGAAATTATAAAAAAAAATTACCCAGTAACCAGCAACCTCTAGCATTTCGATTTTCCAAAAATCTTCTAATCTGTGATGTATGCCATATTGCTGCATCGTGAGTGCACCCGGGATACAATGCATTAACTGACAAAATCTTAACATCTGCTCCACATATCTGGAACAAAATAATTATTAAAAAGTAAATTTAATAACTTTGTGATATAATATAATTCCCCAATATTCCATATATATTTACAATTTGTGCGTTAATACTGTAATACCCTTTTCTATTAAAATAGGCTTGTCTATTATTTCTGTAGGAGGGTTTGATTATGAGTTCCATCAATACATCCAACTATACTGAGGAAGTTGAATTTTTCAAAAAATCTAAAAAAATTAGCGTTAACACATTTAAAAATACTAAATAATTAATCAAATAAGTTTATTAATCTTTTATATGACTTTTTGACAGCAACTTTACATGGGAAAAGATTCATGTCTTAAAGAGAATAAAGAAGGAATCATATCCGGCCATATGGAAATAGTGTGCTTACTGCAATTGCGCTGTGGAAATGTCCTCATCATTTGTCGGGAAAACAACCCATTCTGTTAGCAAGTGTTCACAAATTACCTCAGTCACTTCATTCAAGCACCTGCTAACAGAAGATTGTGACAAGCCAAGGCAATGGTTGCCTTGGGTTGATAAGACCCGTGCGAGTAAAAATTTAAAGCTGTTATCACCTAGAATTCAAATTATCAATTTACTTTCAGTATAAACATGGCAATTAAAAATCGATATTTAGTGTCATTCTTGTGCAATAATACACTTTAATTATCAAAATTTTGTAAAGTACAATAAAAAAAAATACGAAAAATAACCTAAAAAGTAGTGAGTATTACTTCAAAACATTTACCTTTTTTTGTGGTGTTATAGATCCTGAATACCTTGAAACTCTTAAAAAGGGAGTTAATACTTCAAATAAATATATAACGGTGTCGTTATCAAGGCGGTATAGTAAAAATTTCCCATTTGGAATTTCCATCGGCTTGCACAAATCACGCAAACGTCTTTCCATTCTCGAGTTTCGACTAAAAATATAAGTTTTTAGTTAAAATAAGTACTAATACAGTATTCAAAGTTCACAGAAAAAGGTTTGTTCATAAATTACCTATTGATTTCCTAATCCGCATCGTCGTAGAGAAGAATCACGGCCAATCTTGTTGTCATTT
>CM062853.1:25568227-25831298 GCA_031772225.1 Eubasilissa splendida | reverse complement strand
ATTTTTTGTATGTATGTATGTATATATATTTTTTATAAAAATATTATACCAATTAGCATTAAGTAAAGAGATTATAAATATAAAAGAAAATAAACACATGAAAAATGATCAGATCATAGGAAAAGTAGCGAGACCAGTTGCTTCCTTCACATTTGCTGGCAGCTCATTGAACAATTTGAAACCTTTATAGTGTAAACTATTTTGTATTTTTATTTGTTAACTTTGTTTTATTAACCACTTATTGAGTTTAAATACATCTACCGGTTTCGAAAAATACCATTTTCTTCATCAGGATGTCAATACTAACTAAAAACATACATTATTGTTTCTTAACCAGAATCTATTTTAAAAAAAACAATTATTTAAAAAAATAAATTTAGTACCTAACTCAAATTGTTACAAATTTACTCGAATAATTTTTAGAAAAAAATTTTAGAATGGGACTCGTAGTTAAATCTAGTTGGTTGTTTATAATTTTTTGATTAGTTTTACACGCTATATTTATCTCCAACGATTCCAAATTATTTAATTTGTGACCAACACCGTTTATATGCAAAATTGACAAAACTATTTTTTTATCAAAACCATGACCATTTTCTAATCCGTTTTCTGATCCAATCAGGTAGAGATGAATCAGAAGCGTGGCTATCCAACATTCTAACATAATTTATACAATACCTACATTAATAATTCACTAGTTCTACAACACTCCCACAACATATTTTAAATTTTTTTATACATATTTTTTTATTTCCTTTTTATTCCTGTCAATGATTTAAATAACACTACAACAGCACGAAAAAAAAACTGTCTACTTTAACACAGACTTCAGTCTAGCAAAGTAGCCAGGACAACGCTGTATATATCAGAGGTGGAGTCTACTCCATCTCACACAATAAACTAATCGTGTCTTATGATATAATATATTCACCTCTGTTAAAACAAAAATATGCATGTCATCTAATAAATAAATAAATAAAACAAATAAA
This sequence comes from Eubasilissa splendida, assembly GCA_031772225.1. NCBI lineage: Eukaryota > Metazoa > Arthropoda > Insecta > Trichoptera > Phryganeidae > Eubasilissa > Eubasilissa splendida. Next base: position 25,830,309 of record CM062853.1, on the reverse strand, counting down.
TAAATATTAGGTACATATCAAAATAGTACTTTTTTGAATTATTTGATTTTTTTTCTTCTCAGCTTCATGAAGAACAATTTATATGCTGAGTGACAATAGAAATACACACTAATTCGGATGTTTTTTAGGTTAGGTTTTTTATTCTGCTTAAAAAACCAACATGTTTGTCTTATTTTAGTTTATTGTAAATTATTATTCCTAAATATTTTATTATATTCACTTCTTGAATATCTTTATTAATATTAATAGACATGAATAAAAAATTCTTAAGAGATGACTTTAAGTAATTAAATCATTTGTCATATCCCAAGTATTCAATTACTTTATGAATTGTTTTATGGCAATTGCAAGTTAATTATTATTATTTATAATGATACGATTTAATGCTCAAACACGTTCCATAGCGCAATGTCACACCACTGAAAATTCCTAGAAGAAAATGCAACGACAGAAATAATGTTTTATATTTTATTCGTAACGAAATGACTTTTCTGAATTTTTTTATCATTTTATTGAAAATAACCATCGCTTTGAAAAAAAAATTGTTTTATTAAAAATGATTAATAATAAGAAGTTATTTTTAATAACTGTCCATGTGTTACTTGTTCCGGTATCTTTAACCTTGTAAGCCATGCGCCTTGCATTGCAATAATTATATTATGTTTTTTAGATGTTCTACCCAACTTGCTCATATCTTTCTTGACCGTGTCATTCGATCTGAAGGTTTCATTCACGTTTGAAGTTGAGTAACAGTAAGATTTTTAAACAAATATATTTTTTAAATGATAGGATAATCACTCCACGCAGCTTGAATCCTGCAGATGACCGAGAAGAATGGAGAAAAAATGTAAAGGCATCTTAGAGTAAGCTGATATTCAGGACACGTACGCCCAACAGTGGGCAATGGACTACAGAGAGAAAAAGGGAGAGAGAGAAAGAGAAAAATAAATATTTTCAATTAGTTAAGTTTAACATAGTTCGAATAAAAGAGTGAAAAAGTGTGTTGGGATAAGTGCGATATATAAATCATCGATATAAACTTTGAATTCTTCTCAAATTCGATAAGATTATGCTATGTCTTTGAAACCATTTCCTACTTTAAGTCTTTAAAAATCGGAATGCAACTTTTTAGGATAGCTGACATTTATTGTATTTTATAAAAATTGGATAAGTAGGTGCACTTATCTCAATTTTGTGGTGGAGTGGGAGCGGGAGAGGGACGAGGGGTATGCCGATCGCTAGCCGCGTCCTTGGGAATTCAGTCGCTATGGAGCGTGTTCTTACCAGTTGTTTGTGAAATATTCCCTAACAAATTGATATCCCGACGAGGTGACATAAACTGGTTTCCACGTAGCCTTTGGGGCTATCTTAAATCAAATGTATACAGTAATAATCCACCCTCTCTGTACCGAATGAGAGAAAATAGTTCTCTGAAATTTTGCCTCCCATTTAGAAGAGTGGCAGCGAAATAACGGATCACATTTAGAAAACATATTTTAAAAAAAAAAAATTTCCAGGGACTGTACTTACATTTTTTTTTATTAAACCCAGTCATTATTTTAATACATATTTTTTATTATGAAAAATACTTTTGGGACACATTGATAAATGAAAAATGTAGATCATTTTTGACTTGCCCTCGTATGTCAGGAACACTAGTGATAGTGGGCGGGAAATTCAAAGATGCATCTAACTAGCTACAGACGCTATGAACCAACTGTACATCAAATAAGCAACCAAAATTAAATTGGCTCACTTTCCAGACTGATAAAGTCTTTCTTTAGTAAGGATATGCTAAAGGATATAGTCCTTCGTATGGTATACGTAGCATATGACGCCAAGGCCATCTCATTAACAATCAGGGATCTGCAAACTTTATTGTTATAAATAATTTAGAGACATTTTTTAATAAAATTCATCTCAAGTGCGATGAACCGAGCATTGCCGAAGAAATCGAAAAATTAGTATTCAAAATTTAATGTTTAATATCTCAGTTTGATGTAAATAAGGGTACTCTACCTAGTTACAAACTCTACAACCTTCATAGTTTTTTTATTATTAGAGAAAAACACAAAAAACTAATATATTTATTAATGCACGTCTTATTAGGAATCCGGTTTAAAATTCAAAATAAATATAACACTTACCAAAAACAAACAGAATAGCTAAGACTGCTATTGGTTGAATTCACAGACTACATGAATTAACGAAAATTCCTTGTTTCAATATTTTCATTTTGGTATCACCCACGTAATCACTTTGGTACCATTTACGCAATCAAATAGCTCCGCGACTTTTTTTAAAATATATGACTCGATTGGAACGAAAGTTAAGCATTGACAATATAATATAAGATTTAATTATCGAAGAGTAAATACTTTTTCTGTTGCGTAAATGTAACGTAACTATCAGATTGATGTTTCCGCAGAGAATGTGTGTAGAATGCCCCTCGTCCCTCAACTAATGTTTCAAACCCCTGTTCTATATGTACACTTTATTTCATGTTTGTTCATTTATTGGTATGTGGTTCAATCCTAATATAAATGATGGCGGGCAAAACTAATTGATTTTGTAACTTACACTGATTATTAATGACCAATTTACAACAAAAATAGATAAGTTTGATTGTTAATTAATTAACACTAACTAACTAAGGCTCAAACTTATCATCACGCCGTTTTCCAGCGGGATATAGCGCCACACTCTTCTGACCTGACACACAAGTCTCGCCACATCCACATGCATACTTCTTCTCATACAAGATCGTCGATTATCGAGGCTTCTAACAGGACCGTCCTCCAGTATCTAGTTTACCAGGTCGAGGCAAGTCTTTCGCGAACGTCCTCTATTTCTAGTGTCATCAACACTTGCGTCATATATGTTTATTACTATGCATCTAAATTAACACAATTTGAGAAGACAATTAGACTAAAAGTTAGAAAAAAAAATATATTCTCTCTAATGTCAGATTATACATTGTTATTTCAAGGGCGCGGTGATACTACTAACATGAAGGAAAAATAAAAAAGATAAATATTGAATGATAACTTTGTCTATCTAAGAATTATCGAATTCATCAAAATTTTTCGTAGATTTGACAATCGACAAGTCACGATAAATAATAAATATAAAAATTCCCAGATTGTCGATCTCTGACGCGTTTAAAATTAGGCACGTACCCACGTAATATTTGTGCTCGTGTAACCTTTGTACGAAACTGTGAACCTATTTGTTGTCTCAACCGGAGTAGTTCATGCCGCGATCTAATCGAGAACCGTATCGAAGATTGTTTTGCAACATCAGCCCTAGTTATGACTGGATCTTTAATAAAAATATTGTTAAACTATTGCAATACAAGTCAAGGCTCTATTTCGGTCATACAAATTATGAAACAGATCTGCAGAATAAGGACAAGGTCCTGTTTATAGTATTATTAAAAGAAACAAGTAAGATGTTAACATAGAACATGTTTATTCAGCGGTTTTTGGAGGCAACGTGAATTGAACCAGCTATTTCTACCTCTATGGTGTAAAATTGTCATAAAAGTGCATAATAATGTTTTAATTATTATTTTATTAATCAAAACACATTCTTATTGTGTGAAGTTGTAATTATTCAAAACATAGGTCTGTGATATTTTAAATACTAATTAAATGTATTAATTATAAAGATACACCTGGATCTCTTTCGATCAAATAATGGATGTATTAATTTGAAAAAGTGTAATATCTGTCGTACCTTGGTGAATTTTGTAACAAGCCAGTTTTAATAAAGAGCTTAACGACTTTCTTATATTCGTCGGCAATGTAGTGGTATGTGTCTTCGCTAATTCTAACCCGAAAATGCCACTAGATACTTCTTGGATTGTGTGAGTTTTATTCTACGGACATAAATAAGATTGTAATTCGTTGGCAAAAACGCGTAGAATTGAACGGCTCTAACAATGATTAATTAAGTTTATATTATTTAGGTAAAGATAGTACGTTCTCTTTCGTGGTGATTTGTGGATTGTTGCAGCGTACGATATTGTATACTCACCTAATACCAAATGCCTAGTGATCCAGTGGTCGGGAGTTCTATACCAGTTTCAGGAAATCGGCGAGTTAGTCCGATTTTCATAGCACAAGCGTTCAGCTTTGTTTTAAAACATGTAAAAAATTGTGATCAAAGAAATGTCGGTAAAGAATGACCCGAGACTTCAAAAAGACAGCTGTCTTCATAGATCTGGGTACTGCTTCTCAATCGTCTCACGCGAGCGGAAGGCGGCCAACAACATTTTAATAATGTACACCTAAAATTGTCTGTTGTTATATTTTGTATTAATTAATTCATTAGAAACTGCATAATACACATGTGTAATATGTTTGAACTGTGCCCGTCTCACAATTCACAATCAATTGTACAATAAATTACTTTACAAGTATCAACCCGAAATTGACATTTACCTCTTATACATATGACTTAGATTTAGGAGAACACATTCTTATTGTGAAGTTGTAATTATTCAGAACAGACGGTCTGTGATATTTTAAATATTAATTAAATATATTAATTAGAAAGATATACATATAAAATCAATTTTATCGAAAAATATTATTGTTGCGCCACCGGGATTCGAACCTGGATCTCTTTCCTAGCCGGGGAAGGTGCTTTATCCAACTAAGCTATAGCGACAATTTTCGACCCTATATGTTACCTTTTTGATATTAATACATTTAATCGTTCCATTATTTGATAGAGCCATCTACCTTATTTTTACAGAACCTCAAATACCTTTGACTAAACTAATAGCAGACGCCAGAATTATCAATTCATTTTTATTAAATTTTGGACACATTGATACAACTTTATTATTTAGGAGAACACATTCTTATTGTGAAGTTGTAATTATTCAGAACATAGGTCTATAATATAACTTAGATGTTATACATAAAGTATATGCATAAAAAGCAAGTACAAAATGGAGTTGCAATATATTATTTTAGGAAATTTGTGACAATAATTATAATACGTTTGATCAATTTGTTATTACGAAACCAAGTATTTACTTTCAGTTTCATGTTACCGCGACAATTCAATTGAGTTAAGTCTTTCAGCATCCTATTAAGTGGTTTAGGTCTAAAATATTTATAGTTCCTTTGGCCATATGTTGTGTTTGCTCTTAGGGCTTGTAGGTTATGTTTATTTGTTATAGTGTGGTAATTATATTTTGGGTTGCTTTAACCCTTCCCAAACCATGCTGTAACACGGGTCTACCATCATAATTAAACCTGTAATATTTCGGTAAATACATGCAACATAAAATTAATATTTTAGATAATCCTAAAGAAAATATTAGCGCTCAGGAATGACTAGTGAAAAACCAATTATGAAAAGGAACTTGTACAAAAACCATTATTTTTCCATTCAATCCGTTATAAAATTAATACGTTGATAAAAATACAATTTTTGATATGAAAGACAGAGATCACACACTAGTTTCACAGTGAAAAGAATAACAAACATACATACATAGATAAGAAGTAAGGACACATTGTATAGGACTTAATGAATGGTCTAAATTATGTTATTAATCATTTTTTCAAAATTTAATGATCAATATTTAGAGTAATTTCGTACCATTTAAGGTAATAAAAACAATTTTTATAACTGTTAATTACGGTAACACGAGTTGACAGCATGGCTACGTTCGGGTATATTTTATCATGGTATGGTAAAGGTTAAAATATGTCTGTTTGTGTGTATTAAAAATTTCATCAGTACTCGTCGCGATTGTAATATTCGAGGACAACTTTAAAAATAGTTTTCTGACCTCCTGCCATCATTAAATTAATTGCAAACATGGTTGCTCATCCCCATGCAATTATACTATGCTCTATGACTGATTGCCAGATTGTGTAGTTTGTCATTTTTTAAAGTTTTACGTTGAGGAAATTTTTAATATTTTATATCTGAAAGAATTCATTATGTCTAGTCTAGAATTTATTAATGAGAGTAAAGGGAATTTTTGCTTAGTCACAATCAATTGCGAACAAACGACATAACGTACGTATAGAAAAACTCGATCTAACATAATTGTATTGGTTAGTCCTTTATATGGCTCCGTGTGTTATTATAATCGTTTGTTATACGTGAAAGGAATAAGCGACTCACCAGTTTGGTCGGTTGAAATATGCACTCGCATGTGTAAGTTTAATTAAACATTTAATTTAATATTGGTAATAATCCAACATAATAATTTCCCGAAAAACGCAAACTCGCACGCTTGGCAGATGATAAATTATAATCTATAGCTTTTATCTACGTAATCACCGAAATACGAAATGAACGGGAATAACGTTGGAATCATAGGTTGGAATACACTATGAAAACAAAACGTTTAGTCTGTCAAGCAAAACAAATATGTAGAAGTATTATTGCACGCAGTTTTTAGTAAGGATTATTCCCATTCGAAGACAACAGAGTTAAGCACAAATTGTTTGAAAAATGCAGAAAATTCGCAGACGTTAAGATGCCAACATAGATTCATTATGAACATATGTATGCGATTATTATGATTGAAAAAAAACAGTCGTGGGTAACGTCATATACAAGGTTTCGCCATTCCGGGTAATAACAGCTAGGGTCTTTTTAAAAGATAAAAATTATTCAATTTATTTTTATTTCCCATAATTTTTAGTAATGCATAGCGTTTTTGCTTGTATGTACGCCACTGCCACTACAAGACAGACATACATAAGATCGCGAAGAGTGGAGGCAAGCTGTTAGCGCTGTAGAAGCAGACTAGAGGACCATGATGCTAAGTTATGAGCACATCGAAAGAGAGAGAGAGAGAGAGAGAAATGTACGTTAAATTGAATGTATGTTGTGTGTCTGTTATCTTGCTTTGTATATTAATCTACACCCTTTGACTAATCTAAACCAAATTTTGCAAAGTTACACTTTAAGACGCTCTTTTCACCCCTCCCTCCTACTTCTTAATATATATAAATATGATTAGTATTAGAAAAAGTAGAAAATATATTTCAATGTTATGGTATTTATTTTTTAAATCAACATGAGCACAGACGTTATACAAGAAGAAAAAATAGATTGAGACTGCCATTTAAGAATAAGGCTAAATCTCAAATACAGTGCTATGAAGATCATTAATGAAATATCAGAAGATATAAGAAAAGAGGAGAAACTAGAAAAAAATGAACATTTTGATCTTGTTTATATTAGAGCATATATAAACATACTTATGTATGCACTATTCATATTAAGAATAAATAAATATACAAATGTGTAAGTATATAGGATGTCCCAAAATTAGCGCAAGATTTGAATTTGCAACCCTGAAAAAAAAAATTGACAGCTGAGAGTTTAGGGTTAGTAAAAATGGGGCGTTACACGATACGACAACGTGTTTTCATCATTGAACAATATCACAAAAATAATGAAAGTTTGGCGGCCGCAATTCAAAAATTTAATACAAAATATGGTCGGAATAGTGTTCTAAGTTCATCAACTGCGAAGAGATTAATTGAAAAATTTAGAGAGACTGGATCAGTTGGAGACGCTAGACACACTGGTCGTCCAAAAACAAGCCAGTCAGCAATTATGCAAAATGGTCATGGAAAATTTCGACAAAAGAGTGCGTATGTGCCAACAAAGCCGTGGAGGCCATTCGCCCGATGTGTTATTCCATAAATAACTCTATCCCGTATACTTTATGATTCAATAAAAAAATAAAAATCTAAAGACTAAAAACTGTGTTTTCTATTTAATTCAAATCTTGCGTTAATTTTGGGACACCCTGTACATTAAAAGTCATCTGTCCCAAATTTTGCACAAATGCACTATACGACCCTGAATATATACGGAAAACTAATTATTTAATAAAATCTCAACATTTTATTTGATGCACTCTATAATACGGATAATGTGCTTCACACTGCATGAATTATATTTAATACATTTGGTTCTTTCTTTTTAATTTATCACTTTTCTTATCCTCTTTAATGTATTTTTTTTGTTTTATTTTCACATTGTATTTGAATACGTTTGACTATCTAATAAAATAAAATAAATAAATATCTATCCAATGTTGTCTAACTTGCAATATAGTTCAAACTAGACTATAAATTAAAAGATTAAAGTTATTTGCAATGCCGGGAAGCACTTACTGCAAAAATTATCTTTGAACCGTTCGATTAGAAGGCATTTCTTCTTGTTTTAACCCAACACTAAGAAAAATTTTCCATCATTAAATTCTCCCATTAATTACTCTATTATTGTCTTAAAAAAGATCTTATTGATAGCTAATGGCCGGCACGTCTCTCCCGTACTTGTGAGATTTCATCACGTTTCTACGTAATTTCGCAACAGTTCGTGTAAGATGTGGTCCAGATACCGAAAGTATGCTACTCTTTAGCAAAAACTTACCAAGCCAAAAAGTTAATATCTTTCTTACATCTGATGGTGAAAAACGTAAATATAAACTATTTGATGAATTACGATCATTTAATCTTATTACCAATCGTAACAAAAAATGTTTTAAATATAATTCAGCGATTCCCCAGTAAAATTTATCATTGCCTTAGAAAAAGCGTGTTAGAAAATTTAGTAATATTTTCATGTTCTCTCACTTTTATCTAGCGCTTCTTTTCCACCTTTGCTTATTCCGAGATTGACACCTGAAGCCTTCGAAATTTTTTTTTAATTATTTGGCGAAGGCATTGGCATATTATGACTTTAGCTGATAGCTACTCCCTTAATATACTGCGGTACCAAATTTTCATATAAGTTAATAAGCTGTTTTTTGTGTTAAAAATTAATACATATATATATTTTATATACTTTATTAATTATACATTCTTAACATAATATTTTATTTAAAAATAGAAATAATTACCCCTATTGAACTTTTTACAATTATTACGAAATCATTGACTGTGAATTGACATTTACATGACATTTAAAATTTAATTTCTCTCAGGAATTTAGTTAAATCAAAAAAAAATCTACTATTCATATCCTTTTTCTCTACGAAACCTGATTTTATGAATAATTTTTTTTTTATGACCACTGTTAGAATTAAACAATTATTATTATCGATCAAGTGATCAAGATTGATGTGTTGAATTGGCGCGCATGCGCAACATAAATGCTTCTATGTTCACTTCGGACTGATTTGGTTTATTAGCGATTATCAAGCGTATGTTATTATTATTTATCTGTTATATTTTAACTTACCATATAATTATCTGTCAAGCACAATGAGCTGGCACCTATTTTAATGCAAATTGTATACCATCTAGCGTTGGCAATTTGTATTCCACAGGCGCATTGCTTATTACTTGATATTAAGAGATATCCCGTGAATACATTATGGCTTTCTCTGTAAGTTTATTGACAAAAGTGTACTGCGTCTATCTTACAAGTCTTTATCATATATTTTTTCTCTACAAAACCTGATTTTATTAATAAAATATATTTTTTATGAGCATTTAGGTTGGCACCTATTTCATGCAAATTGTATACCATCTAGTATTGGTGATTTGTATTCCACAGGCGCATTTCTTATGATTTGAATTAAAGAGATATCCCGTGAACACATTATGATTTTCTGAGTCAGTTTTAGTTTGAATTTAAATTTAAAAGTTCTGGTGATAGATACACGTGTAACGCATATAGATCTTTCTCCCTTCTTCTTAATTTTATATCAAAACACTTTTAATGGCTTTATCTAAGCGTCCTAGCGATTTATTTATCCTTTTAATCTGCGTCTCTGCAGGGTACGTTTGCTACCGTGCGATAGCTGCTGCAGGCAGGCTAGTATAAGTTAAATATTTTGTACTTTTATTATTAAAAAATATGAGTGCGTGCTCTGTTGCGTAGTGTTGTACCACCGAGAGAATTGTTTAATTAATGAAACGAAGTGATATATTGGAGAACACATTAACCTTAATTTTCAATAGCACTAAAAGCTTCCTAAGCTAATATTACATAATTGAATGTGTCTAATCCGCTTAAAAAAATTTTGCAAATAAAAAATATGACGTTTGAATAGGAATCTGACTTTTTTTTCTAATTTGAGGTTGAGGAACACATTGTTGCAGAATTCTATCAAATTATGGAGATATATCTTTCGTCATCGTAGCATTCTCTTTTCAGATGTATTTCAGGTTTTTATTATTATTATATTTTTAACTTTATTTTACGTGAGGAAAAAAATATGTAGAACATTAAATTGCACACCTCCATGTTGCATCCAAAAAAATAATATTTTTATTTTTATTAGATCTAAAGTACTTACTATTACCGAATATTTAAATTCGAAAGAAAATTGATACGTTATGTTTATAAATCAAAATATCAATTAAATTTCTCAGCCACCCTATTTCTGCAAAAGCAATCTACCAAAGTGCGTTTTACAAATTAATTAATTGCAAAATTAAACAGTTTTTTGTTGCTTCTAAACATTATATAAAAGTATCGATATGTACATCTTTTATGCTCGTCATAGGACGGGTTTTATTCCTAACCATAGACAAAACCGCGAAACTCCACGGTGACGCCATCTTTCTTGTGACGTCACTTGGGACAGGCATTAAAGTGAAGGTTTACCCACCCTTTAAAGATGACAGTTACTTTTAAATACATTGTTATTAATAAAGTACAGTTTATAATTTTTGCTCATTTTCAGACTACCTATGTCATATGAATAAATGTAAGTGTGTATTTTAAGAATATGATGCAAATTTTTACATTAGAATTAAATGGTTTCCCAAGAACGGTAAAGTAGAACGCTAGATGGCACATTTAAAATAATTCTGGACACCGAATCAAGAAGAAATATGAAATAAAATCATGATACATACATGGGTGATATGATATATGTATCTGAAATATACTTTTTTATGACGTGTTATATTTCATATAACTGTTTTTTTAGATTTTAGATAATAAAAGAGAAGATGCATTTTCTAAGATAAACTCATATATACAAATATGAATTAAATATATTAATTAGAAAGATATACATATAAAATCAATTTTATCGAAAAATATTATTGCTACGCCATCGGGATTCGAACTTGGATCTCTTTCCTAACCGGGGAGGTGCATTATCCAACTATGCCACAGCGACAATATTTTTATTAATATATTTAATTCATATTTAAAACATCACAGACCTATCTTCTGAATAATTACAATTTCACAATAATAATGTGTTCTCCTAAATAATAAAGTTGTATCAATGTGTCCAAAATTTTATAAAAATAAATTGATAATTCTGGCGTCTGCTATCAGATAACTCAAAGGCATTTGAGATTCCGCAAAAATAAGGTAGATGGCTCTTTCAAATAATGGAACAATTAAATGTATTAATATCAAAAAGGTTACATATAGGTTCGAAAAATTGTCGCTAAAAATATTGTCCCCGGCTAGGAAAGAGATCCAGGTTCGAATTCCGGTGGCGCAACAACAATATTTTTTCGATAAAATTGATATATTTAATTCATATTTAAAACATCACAGACCGTCTGTTCTGAATAATTACAACTTCACAATAAGAATGTGTTCTCCTAATCTTATATACACTTTCACAAAATCCACAAGGATATGTACAGCACATACATGTCTGAGCAAGCTCGAGGAATATACATAATTTTTGTCTATCATACGCCATTATCACACGAGATATTAATTTTATAAATATCATTTAATCGCTCCTAATTTAAACGGTCAATTTGCCTATCAGTGCTGCCAGGCGCGCAAACAGCCTTCCATAACGGGCACTTAAATATTATGCAATATTGTAGGTACCTACTTACCTCCGTAGGACGTTCACGTTTCGAGGAAGTTACGACTGGTGTAAATATAATTAATGTTCTAATACGGTGAACATTCAATTGCGTATTTTTACGTCAGGTTTCAAAATACAGTTTCAGATGACCCTTGATGCGTGCGATAAAATAACATCCGAAATTAGGCGGTGGAACATGTTTGACGTGAAAACGATTAGCATGAAAAATCCCGACATTTATTTTATTTTAACAAAAAACAAAAAACGGAAACACCGGCCTCCAAAACATTCAAAAGTATACGCAACCGCATCGTCAGCAAATTTATGGCTCTTTTGACAATGACGACATCCGATAATAAACAGTCAACTAGCTGCAAAGCAATGCTGTTAGCAATACAAATCTTGCTTTTCTGCTAATACATTCTGTATTGTCCTCCCTGGAACGAAACGGTGTTTTAAAGTAGCAAGTTTTAATTATATATATTTAATTAATTATTCTTCCTCATTTCACTTGAAGACATTCTTGATAAAAACTGAAATCATGTTTACAATAAATAATTATTGAACAAACGTAAACGTTAAGAACATATATTTGACAGATGATTGACTGACAGATGGTCAATATACTTGTCTGTCGGAAAAATTCATACGATGTCGCTAATATATGATTTTTCTTATTCGCAATAAAGACAACGCGCCTACACTTCATTTTAAATTTAATATGTATTTGCGTTCTGTTATTGAATACATAAAAGAGAAAAATTTTAAGTAACCTTAACCTTTTCGACATATTCGCTACTTTGGTATTTTTGGACGAAGTGCAATTATATTATTAGATACCAACACTTTTACAATTTTAAACAGATGGACATTTTAAATAGTCGACCGCACGGCGCACACAAACAAAAGTCACTGTGCACACAAATCACAGAATCACAAAAAACGTCACGTACTGGTGCACTGGAGCTGAAAGGGTCCACACCGCGAATGCTATCGCGATGTCGAGATCGAACACAATATCGCTCAAGTTGACGTCTACTGATATCAACTTCACATTTCACACAGGTGAGCAAGCATTAAGATAGGTCATGGGTAAGAAATTTGGACGCGGACATGTAACAACAATAATTTTCGCGCCTGATATAACAAACGCGCTAAAGTGTGTTTTGCAAATACGGAACGTTTCCGATGAAAACTACCGTTGAGTAGTCTCGGTCAGAACACGTCTTTATCTTAGGCGAGGAGTTATAATTGAGTGGGTACCAAAACAAACACATTTACATTCGTTGAAGCGATAATGTGTTGACCTTTAATAACCTTTGTTTCATTTTCGACCAACTTTTTCCATTGTTTTGAGGTGTGACGTGTGACGTGCGGCCTCTCACAACATTATAAACCAATTGATTGTTTATTGGTAATATTTCTTCATTTCCATTTGATTTATTCCCCGAAAGCTTTGTGTTGAGACATTTAAAAAGTAATAAATAAATCAGTTCGCATAAATTTTAATTTTTGAGCTTTAATTTTGTAGAATACCTTCCGTAGAACGTGTAGATAAGATAGGTTATGAGATATCAAAAAATTACTTGTGAGCCCCCAAATAAATGTACACCGGGCGCCCACCTGTCCGTTTAAATTATTCAGTTGATGCATAATCCGTCGTTTTTTTTAAAATGATATTGTAACATAACCAAAAATGATAACAAACTCAAAACATATTATGTACAATTGTCATTCGGGTGCGTGGTCACAGTAATCGTGGACTGATCGATGTTGAAGTTCTCAGCCAGTGTTCCAGTGGTGCAACTTTCGTCCTCTTCCACAGCCGCCAGAAGGTCCTGGTCTCAAAATTTAAAAAAAATCATAAATCACTTAGAGAAATATTTTCAAAGTTTAGCAACACACAAAGTAACTTTGAAGCATGACTCCCAATGTTAAATATAGTTATGTATTTTTGTAAATCGTGATAATCCAACTGACCAATAAGATTGTTCGATATCTTCTACCTGTCCTTTCTTATGAACAGCGCCGGCGCTAGACTTTTTGCCGCTACAGGCAAGATTGTTTTTTTCCGCCCTAATAACTTAAGTGAAGATGTTTTCAATTTTTGTAAAACCATCCATAAATTTATCAGGCCTCAAGGGCATACTACCGATGGTGGGGCGAGGGGTTCGTCGGACCCGGTACCCAGTAAGACATGCGAACAATGACAAAACCATCCCCATAAATTGGCCGTCCCTTAAATCGGCCGCCCGCGTGCCAAACACGCTACGGGCGGTATTTTGTTAGGCCGGCATTTTGAAATTTGCCCAAAAGACGTTCTGGACACTAATGTTGACAACAAACTACTGCTTTATTAGTGTGAGAATTGTCACTTGTTGAATCAATGTGTGTGTGTGTGTGTTCGCCAAGAGAGTGCGGGTGGGAGACGAGCTTTATAAGGCGCCGCATTAGCGGAGAGCGCCCTCTCATCTCAGCTCCTTACAATTATAATGACTGTTTAGAAAGTCTATGTATTATATTAAACCTCTGCACTTACGTGTTGAATAAACTGATAATTGTTACCTGGAAGATCGACTTTATTTTACAAGGGTCTGTATACGAGATAACCAGACAAGTAGCAGAGGATTGAACACCAGAGTAAACGAATGATAAATGCGCAGCTCATCACACTGGCGCAGATTATCATAATTATGAAATAACTATAATGTTATTTATTGGACCTGTTTTCTTGTATTGTTTATACCTGGATTATTTTTATTACACACTATTATCGTTTTGCGACTGGGGATTTTACTTTTCAATATTTATTATATATTTTTCGGCCGCCCTCTTGATTTAACCGCCACAGGCGGGCGCCTGTGCGTAACGCCGGCGCTGGATATCAAAACATATACATTAACACCAAACTGCTGATTGTGGAGATTTGATATCGTACCAGAGCGCGCGGAGACTCCGTAGGCAATATATTTCGAGTATCTTGTAAAGGTTGTTGAAGGCCTTTCACCCTTTTTTGTGGCTATGTGTGAATATCTGTAAAATAAAAAGTGATCTTACCAGAAACAACACTGTATATCATACAAGATGGCCGACGCTCCGTCTATTTATCAACATTTAATAATAACGATATACAGTGTTGTTGCAGGGGAAATCTCATATACAGAATGCAACAGATCCAGTCCTGCATATTTCACGAGTGGATACCTGACTAAATTACGAGTCGTGAATGTTGAAGGCATATGTGCCTAATTTCAACCGTGTCAGAGATATGAGCATTTCAAAAAAAAATCGTAATTGAGCAATTATTGAAGTTGATTAGCGAAGTTTATTATGGTGGGCCATGTCGAAGGACGGAGAGGAAGAAGAAGATCCTCAACCCGTTGGACTGCACATATATCTGAAGATCTGCAGGATGCCGATAAAAGTGGAGAAGCATAGTTAAGAGGGTGGGAATTCATGAAGATCACGATGATCAAATAGAATAAGACCTGTATTTATTTAAGAATGTAAATTTGTCTTATTCTTTATGGATGTACACAAATACACAAACGAATATCGCTATTGAATTATGGATGTTTCAAAACTAAAATCGAGTGGAGAAAGTTTCCCATCTGCACACCGCACACCGCACACGGAAACGCCATGCAGCCAATAAATAACTCGCTAAAAATATGGTTTCCGTATGAATGCATCTGCCACCGTGTCAGCGGTGGCGCAATGCGCGTGGGGGACACTTTGACTAATTCACCGTCGGACCTTCCAACTTGTTCAATACATCGTGCCTGTGACCTTTCCGCTCCGAGCCCCTCGTCAGGTCGTCAGTGATGAAGTACCTACATTTATTTTTATATTACACATTCGATCAAAAACTTACCAGGGCTGTGAAGTTGTGGTCTTTGATTTATGGTATTTTCAAAGTAGAGAGAGTCGGAGTCGTCAAAAATCGACCGACTAGTTACGCCTCAGATGTCTGGGGCGAGAGCGAATCATCACTCCCGGCTGCATATTAGCTTTATATTCAATTGTAACAGTGATTTATTTATTTATTTACATTTTCTTTTTACTTATTTCTTAGACACACATAATATATATCGTATAGCTAAAAATACAGTTCGTTACATATAGATTTTATAAAACAGATTTTTAAAATGCATTGCCCAACTAGGCAAGCTGTTTTGAGGCAAACTGGCAAACAAATCATATTTCACAAACCAAATAAACTCATTGAACATTAGGCTAAACACTATTTAAATACAAAATGAAAGTACATACAAGGCAAAGTAAAAGTGAAAGTACACAAAATCAAAGAATAAAAGTATTAATGTGCAATACAATATGTATAAATAAAATGAAAGCACATACAAGGCAGAACTAAGTGAAAATGTATTAGAATGGTAACTGAGATTTAACTGTTAAAGGTTTAACTTCTAGTGTACCAGAAATTGCTCAAAAAATTATCGGTACAATCGAACATAATCACTGTCACAACAGCGGTTTAACTAAAAGTTTAACACGTGTATATATTACAGTGAATCTGTATTACCAGTGAGAATATATTTTCACTGGTGAAAGTATATTTTCGCTAAGCCGGTCAGTGGATGTATATCGAATAATGAAGATACAAATTCACTGGTTACATTTAGTGAGTTTGTATTCGTTGACAAGCGAGAATATGACGTGCCGCCCTACAGCATGGCAACAAATAGTTTGGTGGCGTGGGTAGCGTTTACAACTGTCACTTTTATTCGCTTATAGTATTTTCAATTATATTAAATAAAATTATTTACTGCATAAACTACCATGTTTATAATCTCGGCCATTTTATTTCCATTTCAACATATAGGTTAGGTTAGGTTAGGTTCAATTACAGGTTAGGGTAGAATATACATTTACTAAAACCTGCTAGTGAGATACCCACCAGTAGATATATATTTCTACTTTTAAAAATAGCAATATTAACTTTGTGGTTAAAATTCATATTTTTATTTGTTATCTTTGTTTTATTAACCACTTAATTAAGTTTAAATACCATTTTTATCTTCAGGATGTCAAAAACATATATTATTGTTTCTTTACCAGAATCTATTTTAAAAAAATATATGTTTTTAATTAGTAATGACATCCTGAAGAAGAAAATGGTATTTTTCGAAACCGGTAGATGTATTTAAATTCAATTAAGTGGTTAATAAAACAAAGATAACTAATAAAAATATGAAATATACTTCCACTGGTGGAAACGTATTCGGATATGATTTCACTGAAACGTCAGTGAAAATATATTCTCACTAATAATACACAACCGCTGTAACATATATACGCATACCGAATACGTTTATGAAGACGTTCATTATTTTGTGAATTATATCGCGTTCAGCTGAGCTGACAAAAACTATATATGATTAATGTTTCTTTCTTTTGATGTCTGAGTCGGATTTAAAGGTAAACCGGAGTCAGTTGATTTTTCATAGGACGACTTCACAGCCCTGGTTTTTACAATAAAAACAGTTATGAACCAACTTTTGTACTAGGGCTATAAACGGTTTCGAACTAACATATAAATTAGCGTGACGTTAAACATATTGTTCATCGAGTAACAAAATTTGTTTCTGTCATACGGTAAAATAAAAAATAGTCCATTTGGTATCGTTGTCTAAAAAGAGCTAAATACTAAGTAAATATAAATCAGACGTCAGAAAATGGCAACATGTGAAATATTGTTGATCGGAATAAGTAGTTACTTGTATACGTTTTAACTAGTCTTAAAATGTATTGATTGACAGAAAAAAATGTGTAATTTATTTTGAAATAGATGTCTAATAATATTAGTAACGATGGAAATAATTCATAAGGTTTTTATTATATTTTTAAATTCCAATTTTGGTTGATTTGACAATCGATTAATTTATCTACAAAACCACTTGTAGGATTTTTTACAACACTTAATAATATACACATGTTAACTATATAAATACTTATTAACATAAGCCCAGGAATGTGTCTGTCATGTGACACTGAACCTGGGTATTAATTTCCCGATATATGTATCATTTTACTTGTTTTTTTACGCATTTTCTGTGAGATGAAGCTGTTTTTCTGATTTAAAAATTCCGGCGGTAGATGAAATTTTCCCGCGTCGCATTCTTCTATTTCTTGTTTTTCCATATCGCGCAACTCACCTAACGGGCATAATTAAAATTATTATGTTTCCATGGTTATAATTATATGATATCGTACGATATTATTTAACATAATAGCATGATTTATTTTAAATAGATCGTTGCCAGATCGTATAAATAAATTAATGTCGATTTTGCTTAGCAATTCTATAATATATTCTTTATATTTTAAAAATATAATAAATGATTCTCCTCCGCTGTCAAATATTTAAAGAATAATCTCTGACATGAGTGATGACAGTAGGGATTTAATAATTATCAGATCACCTCTCGGTCTATTGTTAAAACCACTCCTTACGATAAATTATCATTATGTATTAATTATTATTATTTATTAAAACTTATTTGCAATAAAACATGTTTTTGATTAATATTATTAACAGACACCATTGAAACATTTAGAAATTGACAATAAATATCTAATAGTAGAAAAGTATATTTAAAATTTATTTTACGATTAATATTTGTTATTTTCTAGAGTTATTAGATTATTTTGAAAGGGCCTTAGATATCCAACCGATTATGGTTTCATTAAATTGGACTAAGGAAAGGTTTACTCAAATAATAAGGTAAGGTCAGAGGAGGACATGCAATAATAACAATTACACTTACTAGTTTACATGTTAGTTTATTAGAAATTCACACGTTTTGTATTTACATGACACACTATATATACTTGAAACTTGAAATATTTTATACGTATGGAATAATTTAAAACAGTTATTTATTTAATTGATGCAAAAAGCAGTCACATTTTGACAATCATAAACATCAAATATAATTTGAACACTCCTAGGGGTAAAATCGGGATTAATGCAAAGCACGAATCTTTAAATGACTTAATGTAATCTCATGTTTATGAATGCGAGTGCCCTGAGTGGGGGTTAATCGGTGCAATGGCGAGAGCGTGCCCGTTTGCGTTCGGCGTCGCGTGCGCGTGCGAGTTCAAAACAGTTTGTGTTTTAACAGTGTTTGTGGTAAATATTAGGTGAAATTTAGTTGAAGCCTGAAATATGAATATTTTTTTGATATTTAGTCAAAGGTTGACACTGTCGTGAAATTTGATTTAATTTAATCATTAATTAATTTTCATTCGATTGTATCATCAGCTATGATCATACTTCAAATATGATCGTCTCTTCTAATGAACGCTCTAATTCTACACGTTCCGAACGCCCCACCCGCCGCAGAACGCTTTTCACTCAGGCCTTAGCCTTATGGTTTGAGTCAATGCTGAAAAATTAATCGGTTTAGCGAAAAGTGTTTATATAGATATTTCATATTTACATCAATATTGGATGCATGTAAGGTTTTTCATTAGATACATTGCGCTACAAACGCAAGTTACTACCATCACGCATTGTAGGATGGTAAACAAGACACGAACCACTCTGTATTTCTATAATCTGTCATGGCGGCGTCTACTCGCTCGGAAGTTGGTGTAGTACTTATTACTCGCCTACTTTTTTTTCCGTTTTTTTAGCAAAGATAGGTAAATATGCTAAAACGCCACACTCTTCTGTCCTTGCATGTTTTATTATATTTAATCTTCAATTTGATTTCTTATTTTTCTCGCGTCTTATCCGTTCAACAGACGGACCGTAACTTCATTCGCTGTGACCCGGAAAAGCTACACAGTAGACTGACCAAACTGGTTTTTCAGCCATGTTGTTCTTTTTCTTCTTCCAGGGCCCCGACGTCCAGCTATCTTTCCGTACATTGAAAGATTTCATTCCTCTCTGGATGTCTCGTCACAAGTCAGAGATAATGAAGTATTCGGATTTTTATTATTTGATTTCACTAATGTCATTTCGTTTATTTTAGTTTTGATGAGCACATATACATAGAAATAATATGTTTTGTGGATAGCCTCCCCGGTTGCTGGATGGATGGAAACGGGTTTCCTGCGCGAAGAATGAGTGAATATTACGAAGACTTCACGAACACGTGCAATCTTGTATGCATTACATTACAGGGGTCGGCAAACTACGGCACGCGGGCCAAATCCGGCCCGCTATTGATGTTGATTTGAAGATAAACACGGTCAATTGAAATCATATGCACGGGGATTTAAATCTGTACTTACTAATGTGAAAGGACATTTTTGAAAATTAAGTTTGTAAAATCGCAATACAGATTATTATTATATTATTAGATATAATAATAATAATCTGTATATATATTATTAGATAAATAAACAGTGTAAAACTAATCAAAAAATTATAAACAACTAACTAAATTTAACTACGAGTCCCATTTTAAAATATTTTCCTAAAAATTATTCGAGTTAATTCGTATTAAGTAACAATTTGAGTTAGGTACTAAATTTATTTTTTAAATTTTTGTTGTTTTTTTATAAATTAGAATCTATTAAAAACATAATATATGTTTTTAGTTAGTATTAACACACTGAAGAAGAAAATTGTATTTTTTAGGAGTCACAACACAATAAGAATGTGTTCTCCTAAAAAATAATAAAGTTGTATCAATGTGTCCAAAATTTAATAAAAATGAATTGATAATTTTGGCGTCTGCAATCAGTTTACTCAAAGGTATTTGAGATTCTGTAAAAATAAGGTAGATGGCTCTGTCAAATGATGGAACGATTAAATGTATTAATATCAAAAAGGTAACATATAGGGTCGAAAATTGTCGCTAAAAATAATGTCGCTGTAGCTTAGTTGGATAAGGCACCTTTCCCGGTTAGGAAAGAGATCCAGGTTCGAATCCCGGTGGCGCAACAACAATATTTTTCGATAAAATTTGTTTTTACATGTATATCTTTATAATTAATATATTTAATTCATATTTAAAATTGTATTTTTCGATGTATTTAAACTCAATTAAGTGGTTAATAAAACAAAGATAACAAATATTTTTTTATTTTTTATGAACCTTTTTTTTATTTTTGTTGCTATATGAGTAGAATTATCTTCGAGTTTACTACCTGGCCCGCTGAGCCTGAAAACTTTACGACCCCTGTGTTACATTATTATTGTAGTAAATGATGCATGGTAGTATTAAGTAAGTACAGATATAATCGACTTGATTTCCCAACACAATATTATTCTCGTGTCACCGATTCGCTGGGGTTCCGCCTATCGCCATTATCGGATTTAACCTTTACCATACCATGTTATAAAATACCCGAACGCAGCCATGCTGTCAAATCGTGTTACCGTAAATAGCAGTTAGAAAAAATGTTTTTATTAGCTTAAATGGCTTTAATGGAACGTATTTACTCTAAATATAGAGTATTCAATAATAATTTAGAGCATTCATTAAATCCTATACAATGTGTCCTTCCTTCTTATCTCTCTTCATTTAATTAGTGAGAAAGAGACAGTTATATTTGTATGTTTATTGTTCTTTTCACTGTGAAAATAGTGTGTGATCTCTGTCTTTCATATCACAAAGTGTATTTTCACCAACGTATTAATTTTACAACGGATTGAATGGAAAAAATAATTGATTTTTCACTAGTCATTCCTAAGCGCTAATATTTTCTTTAGGTTTATCTGAAATATTAATTTTATATTGCATATATTTACCAAAATATAACAGGTTTAATCATGATGGTAGACCTATGTTACTTCATGGTTTGGAAAGGGTTAACGGCGACGTGTCATGATCAGTATAATATCAAATTTATTGCATTCAGATTGTCCGAGGCGCGAAATTATAAATTTGTCGATTTGCTCATACGCAAATTTGTCAATATTATTAAGTGCCGAACATGCGGTGTGATAATAGTTTATTTTATTTACGGCCGAATATACATGTGTACCCGTCAATTTATGAAAAAAGTACGTACCAACCTACTAACAGAGCCGGACTGTAATTTTTTTTTAAAATGCACATACAGTCATCTCATTCTGAGGAATCTGGTCGTGATCTTTGGTATCCTGTCATCCGGCATTCCCTTCGACATGGTCAGTCGCAAGCAACATCGGAGCTTAAGGGACCTACAAAATCATAGTATTTCTTGATTGCTAACTGCAATCTATTTCGCTACTGTCAACTCGGTGTATGATTAAATCGGTTGCATTTTTTGTTTTTTAATTATTAAAATAATAGTTGATATAATATATAAGTGAATACCAGCGCACGCTCTGCCACTAAGTGACGATCGGCATCCGGCACCCCGCGCACCGCGCACTGCGCCGTCCGCACCGCTCCGCACGTACACATACACGTATTGACAAATTCACGTCAGGTTCTTCGAGAAAACATTTTTTATTGTTGTTAAAATATGAACTCTGTGTTTAGTATATTTACAGAGATATTCACATAATTAGAGGCAATGTTAACACAGTTTACAACATCGGAGATAAAAGGTTAATTAAGTTTTCGAGCTCGCTTCATTTTTGTTCTGTAGGTTCAATTTTACTTACTGCTAGGCCCTGCGGGCGGCTATTGTGGCCGCTTCGTGGCCATTGGTGACCGCTGCGCGGTCAGAGTCTCAATAGAATCTACATTTCAATGATAGAGCTTTCCCAAAAACAAACCACACGTAAATAAAATCTCGATGTAATTAAAATTATTCCATCTTTGTTCGTGGACAGACACTACAAAACTACTATTTGAAATCAGGTGAATGGTTTTCTCTCCAATTTGATTTTGACAAATTTTAGGTCCTTATTTTGACATTGCGGAAAGTGCTTTACTCTATGGTATACCATAGACAGTATACACGAAAAAAAAGATGACAGATGTCATGTATTTTTTTCGTACTCGTAATACAGACAATACACACATTATTTTTAATTGAATATATATTTACGTACTGTTATTGAATATGTAAAAGAGAAAATATTTAAGTAATCTTGACCTAGAGATAGTAAAAACACGTTCGTCTGGTCGTTTAAGCAAGCACTTTACAGCCACAAATGATACTACCGAAGCCGCCGCATCCAGATAGACGGGGAAGCGTAATTATGGATTTTATGTTCATAAACGGCTAATTTATTTTCTGCATTCCGGATTAGGTACCACGTTTCTCAATATAACTGGTGTTAACGCATATAGCTGGTGGTGGACTCAGTATTTGTGAACCCGTCAATCGTTTACAGGCATGGGAGTATTTGTTTCAAGCTAGTGTATGTATGTGTTCAAGTTAGAACCTAGATATGTAAAATAAATTATCAACCTCTTCGTATACATATTTTTTATTAGAAGATATAATGAGATATAATACATTTTAAACAAGATATATATTAGGAGAACGCACTCTTATTGTGAAGTTGTAATTATTCAGAACATAGGTCTGTGATATTTTAAATATGAATTAAATATATTAATTAGAAAGATATACATATAAAATCAATTTTATCGAAAAATATTGTTATTGCGCCACCGGGATTCGAACCTGGATCTCTTTCCTAACCGGGGAAGGTGCATTATCCAACTATGCTATATTTTATATCTTTCTAATTAATATATTTAATTCATATTTAAAATATCATAGACCTATGTTCTGAATAATTACAATTTCACAATAAGAATGTATTCTTCTAATAATAAAGTTGTATCAATGTGTCCAAAATTTTATAAAAATAAATTGACAATTCTGGCGTCTGCTATCAGATTATTCAAAGGTATTTGAGATTCCGTATAAATAAGGTAAGATGGCTCTTTCAAATAATGGAACGATGAAATGTATTAATATCAAAAAGGTAACCTACAAGTTCGAAAATTTGTCGTTAAAAATATTGTCGCTGTAGCATAGCGTATTTAATTCATATTTAATAATATATTTTTTCTATTTGAGTTTGTTGTTGAATATGATTCCTAGGTACTTGATACAGTATTTTTCTTCAATTGATGAACATTAGTCACAAGAGTCTTCTTAAGAATAGGCTTTGGAATGCTACAGGCATGTTCTACGCAATCATTTTTGCGCTTCCTTTTTCAGGGTGAAACTAAGGTCGATCATCCCTTATTTGAATCGTCTAGTAATTACTATATTATCAACATAAGCATACCAGTTAGAGACTAAATTTCAACTCTGATCCATGTTTACGATAACATATAAAACAATGTTACTTTCTTTGGATCGCGTTTGAATTCTGACATAGGTGTGACGTCACGAAACAAATTTGCAAAAATAGCCTAAAAACAAAATGCGGAAATAATGCTTCTTTAAAATTCAAAGATTTATTTTTTAATGGCATCTTTGGAGGCGTTAATTTATCGATAGTTTTGACGTAATATGTTAACAGTCAAACATTTGTAGGGGCCTCGTATTAAAGAATTTTGCTTGTATTTGTTGAATGCGTCACGGTTCATAGCATCAATCAAATTAAGCGCGGAAATTGTTTTATTTCGACCTAAAATTGAGAGTTCAAGAGATCATAATGACCAGTGGCGTATTTTTTTTTTTTATGAAATACGAAACATTAAATTCTTTTTTAATTTTTTTTTTTTTTGAAATTAGCTAAATTAACTTTGCGGTTAAAATTCATATTTTTATTTGTTAACTTTATTTTATTAACCACTCGTTGAGTTTAAATACATCTATCGGTTTCGATAAACACCATTTTCTTCTTCAGGATGTCAATGGTATTTTTCGAATCCGGTAGATGTATTTAAACTCAATAAGTGGTTAATAAAACAAAGTTAACAAATAAACATATGAACATTAAAATGACTATATCTTAAAAAAATAAGTTTTCTACAAATCAATTTTCTTACTACATATTTTTAACTAAGCTTAATGCATTAATGTAAAAACACATCTTGTTTACTCTAAGAATTAATTTTAGAGGAGTAAATACTTTTACTGTAGCATAAATGTGTCATAATCTATCAGATTTATGTTTCCACCAAGAATGTGTGTAGAATGCCCCTCGTCCCGCTACCAATGTTCCAAACCCGTCTCCTGTATGTACACTTTATTTCATGTCTATTGATTTACTGGTACTCTGGAACCGAAACTTCCAATTGTTAAATCATACTTAAGAATTAAGGATTACTTTTCAAAAATAATTCATTTTTCCGCGTTTTTTTTTTACGAAAATATGTCTTTTTATTATTCATCTATATCAGAAGTTATAAAATAAATTAGACTTTTTTTAAAACTATTACTTAGATAAAACGTTTATACTAATGTAAAACTAATAAATTGATTGTTATTTGTCATAATCAAGAAAATACTAGCATTTTAAGGAAATACCGCGACCATATTTACCGCGTCCCACAAAATTTCCTTAATATAGAAAATTCTTGCACATACGAAGTATATTTTCTTATAATCTTAAAGCCAATATTATGGAGACAAATCTGCATTGAACCAAATTAGAAAAATGTTGAAAATTAATATAGTTATAAACCATTTAATTTTAAGTACAAATGATCGATTTTAGACGTTGATTTGATAGATACAATAAAATTGTTTTAATAATGAAAGAAGTAGTCTTATTTTTTGCTTTATAAAGCGCAACGCGTAAAAATGATGTGCACAATTTATAATAAACAGGGAGTAACGGACCTAGTAGAAAATGTTCAAAGAATGTGTGCAAATGTTGCACAGTTATGGAAAATATTATGATTTGAAATATTTACAAAATCATGTCAAGTCATATTTGCGAAATTTATTAGTTATTAATCTTTGCTTCAGCCCCTAAATCATGTAACAACAAATAGTCTAGCTGTTCGAAATACGATGACCTTTAATTTTTTTTATTCAATATGTAATTTGGAAACAATAAAATATTTCAATTAATCGAAATAATCGCATATTTACGATTTTTTTTTAAATACTTATTTCTCTGACATGGTCGAGGTTAGGCACATATTTTTTGAACATTTTCGACTCGAAATTTAGTCAGGTATCTACCCATAAACCATTGTGGACTAGGTCTGTTACATTCTGTATATTATATATACTTTTTTTTCATTTTGCATTGGGGCCTAATTTTTGTAGTTATGCTGTACCAGTTATAAGCCGTTAATATTGTTCTACCTATTTAATGTATAATGAATCACATACATAGTACAAAATAATAATATATACAATGTTTATTCAGGGGGCCCTTCCATTCCACACTGGGGCCCAATAATTTTAGTGTTACGCCACTGATAATGACCGTTTGGGTCACCACGGTTCACCAGGTCAAAAGATCACCGTTTCTCCAGAGACAGGCAGACGACTTTCACTGATATTACTGTCATTTTTATCTGGCCACAAGATTGCTTGCACAATAAGGAGCCTTGTGCTGTAACACGAGATAAATGTAAATGATGCATCTACATAGATCGAAACCATTTGTGCCAACCAGAAAAATGCAGAGATAAAGAAGATAGATGATGAAACGTTACATTTTTAACATGAAGATTTGGGACAAGTTAATTTTGGTTTTATGGCTGTTTTTACCATTTTTCACTGTGTTGCTACAGAATTCTGTACTTCCTCGATTTCTTATTATTCCTCAGGTGCTAGTTTTTAAATCTTCATAATATTTATACTAACTAATACTGATTAGTGAGATTATATATTAAGATTTCAGAATGTACTCAGACAAAAAACTCTGTATGTTATCTCACTTAGATTTATTTCTGGAAAATATTTACAGACATTTTATATAGGCAGAATTCCTGCCTACGTGTTATTTACTAGTATATGGCGGACGTGGTGTACAGGATGGCCCAAAAAAGTGAGAACATCTCGTAACACGTGGGTTATTTCAAAACATAATATAATTAATTATAATTCTTAATATTGTATTTCTGGCTGTCTGAGATGGAGCTTTGTTTTGAAACTCTTTGATCATTTTCCTAGCACCCCGACATTTTTCAATTTGAAAATTTTTGATTTGAATACGGTCTTCTGCAGTGTGGGCAACAATTTGAAAAAACCAAATATGGGAATATAATGGGAAAATTAATAATCAAAGATGGCGACCGGAAATTGTCGAAATAAAACGTAATATAGGTAAATAGGTAAGTAAGTAAATTAGTAAACTATTTAAGCTGTTGTTGATATAGTTAAACTAATTTTGATGTAATTATATCACATTTTACGAAATGTTCTCACTTTTTTTGGGCCATGTTTTTACATATGTACTTATAACATGGGAATTTATTGGATGTGAGGCCTTGTGTACTTGTTTGTTTGTAGGTAGATGCTCGTACATGGATTCTCGGTTTTACACGTTTTTAACAGCCACTTCTAATGCTATAAAATATCATAAATTATAAAATTAAAATGTTCGTTAGCATGTATCTAACTCCGATTTCGCTCTCTTTCTCATAGGGCTAGAAATCAATAATAACCGAAAATAATTAACATCTCGTATACACGGTAACTGAAGTTAATCCTGAATAGCCATATAGGTAGGAACATTATGTAACTCTTTGCATCTTTGAATCTAAAATAATAAACTGGAGCTGTAATTGAAATTGAAAGAATTTCACAGCAAGAGAATCCCACAAACGGAAGTCCCGAGCCCTGATTCTTAGACATATTACAACAACATTTGTACAGAAAAATCAGAAAACCAAAATCAACAAATTTTAAAGTTTTAAACTGGAACTGTTATTTGTCGTAGAACCGTTATTAAAATATTGTACATTTAATAGACTTTTGAACAGAACGTGTTACTACTACGTATGTTAGTGCCGGTATCTGCTGCGGGGAATGATAAACAAGCGGTCCCGTCGAAAAGAAACAATAGCGGTCGCACGCAGAAAAGGAGACAACTAACTTTAATACGGTTTTTAGGGAGCATCATGTTTACATAACTATTTAAAAAAAATAATAGGCTATACTTTTTCTATGAATGTGAAATATATATTTTTCATTTGCAAATTCGTATTGTTAATATTCGATCTAGATAAAGAAAATACAGAACCCACTTTCATTCACGAACGAAATCCACGAAGGGATAATTGATTGTTGTTATTTCTTGTCTCTAAATCCAGCCACAGAACCTAAAGACTGAAAACAAGAGCGAAAAATTTAAAATTTAAATAAAACACAGTTTTTTTTTTTTTGAGAAAATATCAAAATTTTGATTTAATCATAAAGTAGAATTATGTATGGAACAACACATCCGATAAGTGCCCTCCTCGGCTTTGCTGCCACATTTGCGTTCTTTTGACGAAATTTTCAATCACCGTTTGACATAATTGTGGCTGGATTTCAGCGATACAGCGTCTAGTCCCAAAAAATCCCAGAGAAAAAAGTCCAATCGCACGATCTAGGCGGCCAACTACAATTACACGACCGGGGAATATTTCCTGCAATAATGCCATTGTTTCGCGTGATGTGTCTGTCCTGGGACTGACCTGGGACAGTGGGGCTGTCCTGTTGGAACCGCATATCATCGAGAACCCACACTATTCATGAAATGTTTCATTCTTGAGCACGATACCGAATTGAGGTTCCCGGACTCTCGACCGCATTCTGGCGAACAGCCGAAATGTTTTCTGCTGAACGACCTGGATGAACACGCGTGTCGATAGTCTGACATCAGTAATCGACCCAGTCTCTTTGAGTTTTTCAATTATTCTCTTCACAATTGATGCACTTGGAATATTTTGATTACCAAAAATTGCATGCAATTTGCGAATCGTGGCGAATGAAGAATGCGTTGTTGTGTCGAATTGCAATCCATTTTTAATAATTGCGGACTCTCTACCGTCGAACTGTCATAATGGTTTGACTGTCAAAGTTAACAGCAAAAATGATGTCAAATTTAAATTTTCCTCTCTTGTTGGGACACCTTTATAATATATCGCTTCTTTTATTTGTTTTAGAACAACCTAATAGAAATGTGAAGAAATGTAGAAATCTGTCAAATTTGTCTTTTGTAGATTAAATTCGCCATTGAACAAGTAATTTTGGCGCACAAACGAGCGAGCAATTTGACATTTGGACAACTATGGACGCGAGAAAAAAGATCGTTTTGTTTATATATTGGAAATTATTTATTCATTACAAAACCCACGCAAGAATACTACAGCATATAAACACGATTTCTTTTGAAACCAGTACATGTTTTCTTCTACGAAATTCCAATGTTAATCTAATGGCCCGTATTCGCAAACAATATATTTCCACACGAGATAATCTCGGGGATTCTTTGGAGACAACTCTCAACTTTCATAGTGTCTCAGAAATTCGTCGTCTCTTACCTTACTTCACGTCCGTCGTACGTCAAATGTCATCGTCGTTCGTCAGTCTGGTGATTTTGAATCTCCCCAAAAGCAGTTAAAATTGAATAAAAGTTTATAATTTAACATCTTGTACATTTGTAGCGATCATAATTCAAATCTACCGCCATCTCAGTCGGCATCGACGCTAGCGACAGCGCTGCCGGCTGCTGCCACAAGTCTGGCTCAATTCACCGCCAGGCAGTCTCTCCAATTTCATCCTTTCACAACGGCGGTCTTGCCGGCTCGCGCTTGCCGAGCAAGACCGCCAATTCGCTTCATTTCATAAGACACGTGCACCTTCTACATCATTCATTCACCACTGTATTCATTTCTATCTGTCTTCATTGCCATTGTCATAATAAACCTCAGCACACATCAATCACATTTATTTCATTTAACCACCGTCCTAACCCCCAAACATTATTGTTAACGTTTATTGATTTGTGTCAACCATCCGATGGACCGACCAAGTGGAAAAGGCAATAGGCATTTCTTTGGCGACAGCCCTAAGATCTGCAGGACGCCGAGAAAAATGGAGGAGCATAGTCAAGAGAATGGGAGTTCATGGAAATATGATCCTCAGTCATTAGGGACCGACGTGTATGATGTAGGAATGCGTGTAATGTAATGACTCAATTTTCTTTTTTAAACTGAGCCTTTGTCACGAAGAGCCCAGGTGAATGGATGGATGTTCAGGTTCTATTGGATAAAATCTCGTTATAGTCATTGAAATAGCCTAGATTGGTTTTGTAAAATTTGGTGTGGAATAGAATCGGAGATCTCATTAATCGCACAGAGACATTTAATTCTATCAAATAAAATACAATCACTCTGTACGAAACCGCGAATTTTATTATATGCCGGCCGGTTTGGCTTAGCTCAAGCTTCGTCAGGACGTATTTAAAACTAATAATAAAGACAAAAAAGTGTTCTTATATATACATAAAGAGGGATATAGAATATAAAATTGCATGTGAAAGAGAGAGACAGAATACATATGCAGTTAGGTAGAACATCAAAGGAGACAGAATATAAAATTATACGCGAAAGAGAAAGACAGAATATATATACAGTTAGATGGAACATACCTACATTTCTACGAAAATATTTAAAATTCTATTTGAGAAAGTATTGCGAGGGTGTTTAGTGTCTAGTTTATTAATAATTATTTTATTGTGTCAGTAGGTCCGTGATTTTTTGTGGTTTTTCTAAAGAGATTACGTGAAAACTTTCGCGTCTCTTGTTATATGTAGACCTTGTCGATATGTTAGAGATATAAAGAACTCTCTTTGGATTTTTTCTACTCTGTTAATGAAAATTCCACTTAAAATCTGACGAGGAATTTATAAATAATTATTGGTGTGTTGAGTGCTGATGTAACACGAAGTTATTTAGTTGATATCTAATATATTTGGGGGTTAGGACGGTGTTTAAATGAAATAAATGTCATTGCGTGTATTGAGGTTTATTATGACAGTATGATAAAAACAATGACAGATTTAATGAGTGAAGATGTAGAAGGTGCACGTGTCTTATGAGATGAAATGAAGCGAGTTGGCGGTCTTGCTCGGCGAGCGCGAGCCGGCAAGACCGCCGTTGTGAAACGATGAAACTGGAGAGACTGCTTGGCAGTGAATGCTCGAGCCAAGCTTGTAGCAGCAGCCGGCAGCGCTGTCGCTAGCGTCGTTGCCGCTGAGATGGCGGTGGATTTGAATTCCGATCGCTACATATATATGATAAGTGTTACTGATTTATAGAACACTTGTGCCAATACTGTATTATAGATCTGTTTACGTTCTATAAACACTGCAATTTCTTAATTAGTACAATGAATGGAGTGGTAAATCACTAGTCATATATTTATTTTGAGCGTCTCCAAACAGCATTCGATGATTGTTAAAAAGTTTCAAATCGTTAATAAATTTAATAAACTTTTAGAAATATAGACGTGATCGTGAATATTTTTATACTTGTGCTGAGAAAATATGATTGACGCGAATAGCCATTGATAGAATAAATATCCCCTACCAAAAATTTCGCCAAATGTAAGCAAGCAGGCCAGAATCATGATAAAAATTAATAAAAAGATTTTTTTGAAGATTTACAGCAAAGTTGGCGGCTTATTTCCAGTCTGTAAAGGGTTATTGTAAAATAATATAACTTAAATAATTTATTTACTGGGTTAAAATCATAGGTTAAAAGTTGACAATTAGCAGCGTTAAGAATCCAACCATAGATAAAGCATGTATTGCCATTTGCTACATGTCAATTTTGTTTTGACGTTTAACAAATGTTTTTGGATAGGGTAGTAACGAAATTGTAAACCAGCATTTTTATACCGGTAGATGTAAGCACTAAATTCGTAAACGGTTAATTAACATCGCATTCAATTTAAAAATTATATTTTTGAAGCATTCTTAAATTGAAACACGAAAATTGGTAGCGAAGTAATGGCAAATCCTGCTAATCCGCTTGCGGGCA
Organism: Eubasilissa splendida; assembly: GCA_031772225.1. Taxonomy (NCBI): domain Eukaryota; kingdom Metazoa; phylum Arthropoda; class Insecta; order Trichoptera; family Phryganeidae; genus Eubasilissa; species Eubasilissa splendida. The sequence goes on along the minus strand of CM062853.1, from coordinate 25,798,701 downwards.
CCGCTCATCTTTTAGATGAATTAGACAGTAATGAACCTTTGATTTTAACCTTTTATGTTATATTTTTGTTTACCTATTATTTATTTATCTTATTGCTTCCTTACTTTTTCATTCCAGAGAAGCTCATGGTTTTATTAAGAGATGGAAGAACACTTATAGGTTATCTTCGAAGTGTTGATCAGTTCGCCAACTTAGTTTTACACAAAAGCATTGAAAGAATACATGTAGGAAAGGAATATGGTGACATTCCCAGAGGGATTTTTATTATTCGAGGTGAAAACGTCGTCTTGCTAGGTGAAATTGTAAGTTAATTTGAATAATTATAAAATCCGTAATTATCACTTTATTTATCTGCGAATTGTAACAGAGTAGAGACAAATTAAAATGAATGTGCCATATTTTTATTTGTACTTTTGCTGAGTAAAAATTATAATTATATACTACATCATATAAACGTATAAAATATCATCATTACCAGTCGTTCCTATCCACTATTAGATGAAGACCTCTCAAGGTGTCCTTGTTGTACACTGCCACGTATTTCCAGAGTTTGATGATTTTATTTGACCAGTGGGTTTTAGAACACTGGATGACTGCTTTCATCCAGCGATTATTTGTTAATGAAATATACTCACATATGTGTCTTTCTTTTATACATGATATCATTTATGTAACTCAGACCATAGAATCATTAGTTTTGTAGATTTTTTTACACAATTTCCTATTCTTTAAATTCCATTCCCCGTGGAGATTGTATATCATTACTGTTATTTGAGACAGCTCCTCTGAACAATGATTCAGTTGCAATGGAACCAGTCATGCAAGTTATGAACCAAGAGACACATCCTGCACATTTCACTTATATTGTAAAGATATTTTTCGCCTCACGGTAGGCCTAAAGTACGCAAGTTTTATTTTCTTGATAGAGATCAGCTCCTATCTTTTTACATATTTTTCAAAACATTTGTTTTGTATATTTTTTATAAAACATCTGCAAATTTAGTAACGAGGATAGATCACGATGGCGCATTAGAACTCATTTTTCACTTTAAATTAAATGAGTGTACCTGATTTTTTTTTATACATTTTTTGCAGGATAAAGAAAAAGAAGAAAACTCACCACTGACAGAAGTCTCTGTTGACGAAATACTTGACGCACAGAGAAGAGAGCAAGATGGTAGAATTGATCAGCAGAAATTATTATCCAAAGCCTTGAAGGAGAGAGGTCTCAACATTCTTGCCGAATTAGGCCACGATGACATGTTTTAAGAACAGCTTTTTGGCTGTTCTCGAAAAAAAAAAATTTTCTACATCACATAATCACATCACAAACTTATCTGATACATAACGGGTCTCTATTAAATGTAGATCCAATTAAATTATTTACTTCTATAGATATATTATCATCAAAACTGTTTGGATATGTTTTAATATTTGTTCATATCATTCTGCAGATTCTTCTATAGCAGATGAACTGCGATATATTAATTATTTTATGTATTATGATGTATATAAGGTATTTTATTTTTTAGACATTTCAGTAAGAATTTGTGTTAAGGACAGCGCAGACTAAATTTTTATTTAGATTATTTTTTGTATAGAAAAACATTCACGAATTTTTGATTCTAAATAAATACTTCTAATTTAGTTATTTTTTTATTTTCTCTTTGACAACATTACTGATTGTGCAGGGGGTAATATTGTCTTCATTATATGTATATATATATTTTTTAATATGTTTGATTTTAGCAAAATAATTTACTTATATGGGTATATTTACAACTCTCTTCAGATTAACAATGTGTAGTTACCAGACAAAAATAGTTTATTACTATGCTATATATTTGTTATATTATGTGAAATATCTGACATTTATCTGGAATCACTAGACAATTTACAATGGAGCCTGATTTAAATGTATTCCCACTTAATCGGTCACAAATTATGTTTCAGTAAAGGCGCTACTTTGAATGATAATTCAAATTTTCACATTTTTTTACGAAAATGTATTTTATTCATTTATATCAGAAGTTATATACTATATTTGACGTTTTTTTAAATTATTACTTAGATAGGACCTTTATACTCATTTAAAACTAATAAACTGAATGTTATTTGCCATAATTAAGACAATGCAAGCATTATAAGAAAGACGGTGACCATTAGATACATTTTCAGCGTGCTACAAAATTATCTTAATTTTGGTAAATTATTTCTTATAATCTTGAAGCCGAGATTACGGAGACAAATTAACAAAATGTTAAAAATTAATAGTACCATTCAATTTGCAGGATATATTATCAATTTTCGACATTTTTAAAATACTTTGTTTTTGGTGAAAACATGTTTTTAAATAATATATTATATTTACTCGCGTGCTCAGCTACTATTTAAAACTAAGTTTAATGTCAAAAACACATTAATCAGTTTTTAAATAATATATTTTACATACAATAATTTTAACTGTTCAAAGGTTTTTGGTGAAACTTTGTGAAATTCCATGATTATTTTGTAAATTGAGTCAAAACTCTGTTTTATTCCACTACACTTTCCATTGTGTTAAATGATATATAACATTTACGGGAACATCTTCCCATTATCAATATTATAGATCAACTAAAATTAAAAACTTTCAGACAGTAATATATGGGTGTGATTGGAGTTAACAGAAGTGGGGGTGGGGGTGGAGTTAAATGGATAAGAGAGGGGATGTAATGGGCGGTATTTGAATATTTATTATGTTTTTATTTTTATTATTACATATTTCTAAATTTTCTAAAATGTCTAATTTTTGTCATTTGGTACAACTATGTACGAGTTGTAAATTACTGTTATAAAATGAATGGCCCTCAATTCTTGTGTGCTCAGCTATTTCGGAGTTTAGACTGAAGTTTTTTTAGGCTTTCTTATGTTCTTCCAATCTTTTTCTTATTCTTCTTCTGCTCTGTCCAATGTAAAATGCATCACAATCCTTGCAACTCAACTTGTAGACTCTGCTTTTTTCTTCTCGGGGTATTTTGGATTTATTATTCAAGATATATTTTTTAATGTTTTTTATAGGCAGGGTTAAATTTTTTTTCTTTACAGGAATTTAATAAATCTGTTGTAAATTTTCCTACATACATTATTCTTCTCCATGGCTTTCTTTCGTCGTTGTCTTTTGTAATGTAAGCATGTATATATTGATATTTGTATTTTCTTCTTGTTAATAATAGTTTTGATGGTTTTCTCTTAGTAGCTGTTGTTTTTTTTTTGCTATGTTTAGAATTGTTTCTTTTTCTTTGGTGTAAATTTTCTGCTGTTAGTGGAATTGACACAAGTCTATGAACCATTGAGTTAAACGCAGCCATTTTGTGTGGGGTAGGGTGGTATGAGGTCACATGTATGATTGTATCAGTATGTCTCCTTTCTGTATATTTGAAATATGAATTTTTCTTGTTTAATTATTGTTGTTATATTCAAAAAGTTCAGTTTGTTGTTGTTCCCTGTTTCACACGTGAATTGTATTTTTTGGTGTTGAGAGTTAAATAATGTAAGAAGGTTACTTAGTTGCCGTTGTGTTCCAGTAAACGTGAAGAAAATATCATCGACGTACCTTTCCATCTAAATATATGTAGGTACTTTGTCTGATTTCAAAACATATTCATATATATATTAATTAGGTACTTTAATAAATGATTTAATTTTTGATTGATTAATTTAAATGACAACACACATCTTTATTTTTATCCATATATTATTATGAAAAACTTAGATAAGACCATGATAAGGCTCTAGATACTATGTTTGACACTTGTATCGAAAATGAAAAAATAACAATTTTACTATCCGTCACTTTCTATTCAAACCTTCCTCTCTCGCATGATTTACGTAACAAATAACGTCATTAATTATTTATCTGATACTTGAAACGATTTAACTATTAGCTTCATCTTGAAAGCATATCTAATTCGTGTATAATTTTTCAAATTTCAAACTGGAAAAATGAAAGCTCGCCCTTAAGGTTTCATAATACGTACAATGTTTGACAATTTAATGAAAAACTTAAAAAATGAATTATATTTTAATCAATAGTCATATAAACATAACATTTATTGTATCAATTCACTTATTATGCTAACTCCATAATAAAATCTTACAGCATCCACATTCAGAGTGCTTACATAATTTTTCTTCTAACATTTTTTTTAAACAATTTGCTATTAATGTTCAGTTCAAGCAACATAGTAACTGAATCACTTCATTGTGATAATGATTGAAATGAAAAAAGAAGCAGTCTTTACGTAAAAATATCATCCCGATGGCCATAATAGGAGTTTCATCTATACATTATGTATGTGAATGAGCAATAACCGACCCAGTGTAAAATAACCCGAAAATACTTCTGATAACAATGTGATGTTCTATTTATCATCTGCCTACCCCTTAAGAAACAGCTGTACATGCTAGTTTTAATCATTTCGTATCGGTGTCAAAAAAATCTTACCCCGAATAAGTAGGCCAACGTTCGCCATATTTCTTTTAAATCACAAAAAATAATTTTGGTGAGCCTCGAGTATTACGACAGTAATGAAAGAAAGATTAAGACAGATCCTCGAGAAACGATTTTTATAATAATAAATTAATTAATTTATCCTTTCAAATTAACACATTTCTTTACTGTAATTTAGTTTACTGGATAAATTAACAGTTAATTAAGTTATTCTTATGTTAAATCATGTATCTTTGGAGATTTTATTAAAAAGACATAAACTTAATAAAATCAGACTATTATATTTAAAAAATAATATTAACATAAAATTGAATCATATTTAAATGGTTAAAGTCTTAATATAAAACGTTAACATTTGAAAATCATTACATAGGTAATAAAATAAAACAATTGACAATTTCTAAGGTTCAAAAGATGTCTACAATTCCAACTTTGGATAGCTAGAAATAAAGTGAAAAAACTTTTGAACTTCTGAGATTTATTTATTTACTTATAAGAGAGATGTGTACACGGCATACACATCACATCTATTTGACAAATTATTCTCAAATCAAAACTAAGCGCTTGTGTTATAAAAAAAAATGGGACTAACATTGCATCCTAGGGCGAACCTCAAATCTCTCTTGACTACTTGGTTATCAGGTATGTGTTTTACCGCTAGACTAAATAAACTCACCCAAAGTTTATTTAATAGTGAATAAATTAAAGTATATTTTAAAAGCAAAACATGTTGGATAATGTGTATAAAATGAATATAATAGAACTCTTAGGGGTGGTTGTGTGATAATAACCTTTTTAATATAGTAAAAAAAATTACTAAAGTAAAAAATTTTGCAAAAACGAGTTGTTGATCGTTAGTAAAAAAATATACTTCTCGAAAGTACACCTGTAATAAACTCATTTTACTCTGCGATATCCGATAGTTAAATATGGCAGACTTTTCATAGCTGTTCCAAAAGTCATTAATACTTTGAAAGTTGCAGTATATGACAATTAATCATTCAAAATTACTCTATTTTAATGATGAGAGTATGTCTGGTGATGATCTCGTTGTTTAATATACATTATTACACATAATATGAAGTGACAGATATCTAACGCCTAGGCCAGGGGTCGGCAGAAGCGGCTCGCGAGCTACATGTGGCTCTTTTCATGGACATTTGCGGCTTTTCAAACATAAACTCCAATTTCATCTCATTTCAAGCAGCCTTACGAATTGATGAGATAGAGCTGCCGAACAAACATAGACTCGTAAGGAATACTCTCTATCACACATTAGCTCGGCCGCACATGACCACACTCGCATTGGTCAATGTGAGCCGTATGCGAGTTTTAGCATTCCTATCAACATTCCTATGCGAAAAAATCATCAAACATCAAGAATTGGAAGAAGACACATAGCTACAAAAATTACATTTCATGATCCATATTACTTACACACTGAAGATATAGATGGGTAAATTACTTCACTTCAAGAATTTAAGACAGTATCGTGACGAAGAAAGCACTTGTTTTGATGCGATTTATATCAGCAGCGTATTAGGAAAAATGAAAAATAGTTTTGGTGAACGTTTTCAACAATTCAGAACAAATAAGACTACACTAGCTTTCATCTTACGTCCTCTCAAAACAAATGTCGAACTTAACACTGTTCGATACAGGTGCAGTTAATAGATTTGAAAAGCAAGACACTGTGGAGCAACAAATTCACAAATCTGACCAGTCGCTTGGAAGAACTCGAAAGAGAGAGATCCAATTTGATTTCTCAGCACAAGCGGACAGCTAAGAGAATGAATTGCCTAAAATAGAAACAATAATATTTTGATACATGGAATAGTTTGCCTGAAACATATGACGCATTAAAATAAACTAGCTTTTGGTATTCTCACAATCTTTGGCTCTACATATATATGCGAACAAACATTCTCAACTATGAACCAAATAAAAAATAAACTTAGAAGCAGAATAACAGATGAAAATTAACAAATCATGTATTCAATTAAAAATAAGTAGCTATTATATTAGCCAGATATAGTGAAGCTATCAAAAGCGATGCATGGATGCCGTTCTAATTACATTTTAAAATAAAAAAGCTCGAACCTTCTTTTTCACTACAAATCCATATACATATATATATTTCATATATGTGGCTCTCTGGTACCTTTGTCATCCTGTTTCCTTGACAATTTGGTTCTTATCTCCTGGCCTAGGCGAAAAATCTATAGATAATGCATAAAATAAAGCATACTTCATGATTATTTGTCACACCTATAGACATAATCATATATGCTTTGACAGTAGAGTGAAATTTGATATATCAACAACCCACAAATGATTTTTACGACGGGCGTTAGTAAAAAAGTTACTACTGATCACACAACCGACCCTAATGATAAACACTGAATTAAAACCTTTTTAATTATAGAATTTATCTATGTATGCATTTTGCTGATACAGATTTACTAATTTGTATTTTTTTTCATTTTTGCTCAACATACATACATACATGGATAAACATTTATTTACGGATGTTCTGAATAACAGACAAACTCAGTGATTCCGTGATGTTATAACGAGTTCCACAATAAAATTATTTTTCAGATAAAGCACAGAATTTCCCAGATTATTCTTCGGCTCACTTTACTGTCAGGGTTTAAGAAACCCATTTTAATGGTTGTCATCAAGGCAGTTATTGATGATGGACCATTCAAGAGATTCGTATACAAATGTTGTTTTTCACATTTTAATATTTGTCAGATATAATGGCCCAGAAAAATTAATTTGTACAAAAGGGTTCTACTGCATTTATAAATGATGACTTAAATTTTATAACTGTATACTTACATAGCAAAGGAAAAATAGCTAACATTGTGTTTTTATCTCATGTAAATATATCTTGTTGCTAGGAATATGAATCAAAGTTATGGATTTTTTTGTATATTTTTGAGGTTAACGAGTAGGCTTGTTGGCCTGGCCTAGCAGTAAAGCAATCTCTTCCTGGTCCAAGGTACGCTATTTTTTTTCCAACGAAATAGTTAATTCTTATTTGAAACCTTCTGTGTACAGTTTTCTGGGCTAGTCTGCCATGTATATATGACCTTTCTGCCCTGATGATGGACCCTGCAATGGGATCCGAAACGTCAGATATACTATGTTTGCATTTAATATATTCTCCGCCTAAAACATTTGAATACCTATGTAAGGGTAAATTTATACTCTTTAAATACGTTTCCAGCACATATTATTAATATTCAAATGAATTAAGATTCTAAATATTTTGGAATAAAGTGTTCAAAGATGGGGAAAAAACGCATTATAAACCAACACCCGTTCACCGAGAATAGTTCAATGGAGCAAAATTAGGAGTCTCGTTTAAATCGTATATGAGAATATAGAAAACCCCCATAATATGTTTTCCTACATAAGACTTAAAAATTTAAAACACCTTAAAAGTTTTCATTTAAAACAGTGTTTGACAATTTAATGAATAACTTAAAAAATTGATTACATTTTAATCAATAGTATATAAACATAACATTTATTGTAATCAATTTGCTTATTATGCTAGCTCCATAGTAAAATTCTTAAAGCAATACTCAAAATTTACTCACATAATAAAATCATAGTTTTTCTTCTAACATTATTTTAAACAATTTGCTATCAATGTACAGTGAGGCACTCACCAATGAAGTAACTGAGTCACTTCATTGTGATAATGATTGAAATGAAAAAAGAAGCAGTCTTCACTTAAAAATATCACCCTGATGGCCATCAGGTCACATATACACGGCAGATTAGCCCAGAAAACTGTACACAGAAGAATCTGAATGGCCGTGAAAACCTGACCGGTAACGGCGGCAACCACTTCAAAATACGATACTGTGAACCCAAGAAGTTTGAATTGTTTTACTACCTTGTCGGCAGACCGCCGCACGCCGCCGAAAAGGCCATAAAACCGTTCGCATGCGGCAGATGCAGCGGCGCGGCTTTGTAAGTGCGAAAAAATATTTTTATCTTTTAACATTTTTTTATTTCGTTATAAATTTACGTAAATGTATTGGCATTTTTTCGTACGGGACAAAAATAATTTTGTTATAAATATTAACGGGATTTCGTTATATAAATGCATTTTTGTATGAAAAATTGGTTTTAGGGACTAAATTTCGATTTTTTTTTCGATATACGTCATTTTTCGCTATATCGGGTTTCGTTATATCGCGGTTTTACTGTATTTCGAAATTTGTGTATTTTGTATAATTATTAAGTTTGAACACTCAACACATGTCTAAAATTAATGTTACAGTGTTACATAAATAGAGCACAATATTTTGATTGAATTGATCTCATAAGATTCATCTGATAAATACTAATAGTGATTATAAATTATCTGCTAAATATAAATACAAATTCAGGATTTTTTTTTTCATAAAAGATTACATAGTGTCTGTATAAAAATAGTTTTTAATACTTTGCAATTGTTGACAATACTACTACATATAATACTACTTTATAACATGACGACTGATCGAAATTGGAACGCTGTTTTTTTTCAAGTTTTCATAATACTGGAATATAATACAATATACTAATGATAAGAACTAATTAGCGTGTATTAGACAAATTGACAAAAAAATATATAGTAAATATTTTTAACAGACTCGAATGGTAATGCAAACGCGGCATGCGCTAATGCGGGCAAGACCAAAAAAAAAATTACATAATATTTTCATCCTACCAATTTTTCAAATGTAGAAATAATGTATTCATACGAATTTGGTCCTTACGCTTAAGAAAATGCTGAAATCTAAGATTATTCTTATATGTAAATTATATCACGCATCTCAGCTCATAGATTTGTCTCCCACAATGGTCCATATCTGCTGTAGTCCCAAAAATCTGGATCTCCATTACGAATTAACTTGTTTTCGTCTATCTCCTTTGATTTCTTAATATTATCATTGGCCATGTTCACCTTTTTAACTTCAGTCGCATCTTGGTCAACAGCATTATTACACGTACTTTGGGCGGGCCGTTTATTCCCAGGGCTAACGTTTTCCTTGTCAATCGCTTCTGAAACTACTTTATTGATGACATCATTCCTGTGCACCTTGAATATCTTCATCGAAAGATCAAGATTACCGTTGTTTGTATCGTCATAATTCTCCGCACCCGAAGATTTGTTCAATGAAGCTCTGTTTAAATTGCTTATAAAGCTTTCGTCTTTTTTTATTAACATTTCTTTATCGGAACAATTGAAATTGGAGTTGATTGTAAGATCGGCTGGAATATTACCATTCATACAATAAAGCAACGAGTCTGTCATTTTACCTTCTGATATATTGTCTATATTATCTATTCTACCGTTACAATAATCTTCGGGACTGCTTGTAAACGATAGATCAACCGGAGACCCTGTGAACACAGACCTACATTGGAGATATTGTCGAAACGGATCTGTCAATGATGCATTAGCACTACTTTTTAAACTTGTATTTGGAGTTGACTGACTGTCAGATTCTTCAAATAATTTGTCTTCCAACAATCTTAATTTAGATTGGTTAACACTATATGTCCGACAGCCAGGATTTTTGGTTTCTAATAATTTTTGGTAATTCCTTTCATGTAGTATTCTCATTCTTCTTTCGGACAAAGCCGAATCAGAAATACTCGTAATGTTATCTATCGAACTGGAAGATTTATCTTTGGAAGTGTTTTCTCTGGTTTCATTCATGTGTTTGTACTTTATATAACAAGACGACGAGGGTCGGCTCTCGTCTGTCGAGACAAAATCACTGTCATTCTTCATGGATGATGGCGTAGAATCGTACACAATGTCCGAGTTACTCGATTCACTGGAAATTGAATTATGCAATGACATGTGACACGGTAAGGTATTGTTTGGTGGGTCGCAGTTGATGATGACAGGCTTGCGAGATCGGGGTGTCATGATAGATTCCTGGAATTCAAAAAAATTAATACCCTCTTTGTGTGGAGAATTTATTTTATAATGCTATTTTTATTATTACTGCATGTTAAAAGGGTTATTTCATTTAATGTTAATGGTTACATTTTAGTAACTAAGAGTTAAGGTTTTCCTAATATGTTTTATTAAATAACATGGGTTAACACACAAAATAAATTAATTAAGCGCATGCAATATGAAGTCAAGCAAATTATGCACACTTATGCCAAAAAATAGCATACTACAGTCGAACTCAAATATAACGAGGCCAGAGAACAAATCAAAATTTCCCTGTTACAAATAACTGTTACTCGCCACATGTATCCGTGATTTCACTGACTGATTCGACAGACATCTTTATCCTTCCACAGTGTAGACACTTTGAAGAGTTCAAAGAAAACTTTTGTCATACTTCAACATTTTTTGTTCCATTCATCAATAATTTTGTTATTTTTGCAAATTGAATGAAAGGCACATTCTTTTATCAACACTATTAGCAGATATGTGTCCTAACCGATAAAATAAAAATGCTAAAAAAATTCCAAAATAAATTTAATGTTTGGCGATCGATGCAACTGAAGGAAAAATATGGATCAATTCTCGGTTAGGTCATTAACTGAACCAAGCAATAATAAACAATATGTTTTATTATTTCGAGAATTGGGGACCACCAAATGTTTTCAGTATTCTACCGAGCACCAAATGTTGTTAGGTATATCCGTGAAGCACATTCATTATAACCGCGAGTAATGGAATATGCATAAAATTAAATCATTGGGTCTGCTCATTACAGCCGTGATCCTGTTAATAATTAAGTTCGACTGAATAAACATAAACATAATTATGAAAATATTTTTTTGATGACTAAAAAACTGATTAAGAAATAATTAATAATTTATCAGACCTGCATGGCTTTAGACATCTTCTGAGTGGATTTTGTAATAGGTGACATAGATCCTCGTCTCATAATGTGTCCATTGACAAACATCGGGGTGGAGCATCCCTCGTAGATCCTTTCTGAGTTCATCATTACATTACATACAGCCGGGGTACTTGTCAAATAATTAGCCTTCGCCGGCAAGATACACTTTTCAGGAGTGAATGAGTCATTTTCAGTGATATTATAAGAATCCTTTGGGATACTTGATTCTTCTTTAAGTGTCGGCGCGGCGTCCTTTAATGACGCACTGCTTCCACGAGAAATGATGCGTTTATTTCTCAAGTACTTAACAGAATCTTTTCGGCACAAACGGGGAGTGTTGCCATCCGATTTGGGTGATGTAACTTCATCCTTATTTTTATATGTGGGTTTATAATCTTTGCCAGAAACGTCGGCTTCAGAAAAGGAATCGGTTGTGCATTTTACGCAGGATTTAAAATTCAGCGAATGATCACTGGAATCTTTCAATATTTTTTCATCTGCAGAACTTCGATTCTGTAACTTCTGAATATCGTGCTTCTTGTTGTCTTTCCTCGACGCCATATGTGACGGTAGTAAACTCTTAGTTTTAAATAATTTTGAACTTTTATTTTTGGTAAATTTAGGTGTAACTTCGTGATTCGACGGCAAAAAGCTAAGATTGGGTTCTGAAGTATATTTTGGAGTCAGTCTCTCAACTCTTTCTAAAGTGTTTCCTTCGTCACAAGAGAAGCTAGCCTCATCTAAATGATCATCATTATCTGATAAAATGTCATCTTCTTCTATATCTTCGTTAACGTTCAAATCTTTTTCTTGACCGTCAGCTTGATCTGTCATTTCTGCAGCGATTACAACATCTGAATTCATTTGTTCGGGGCTCTTTAACAACGAATTACATAATTCAGATTTCGACTGCTTCGGAGACTCTGATACACCGAGTTTAACAGCGCTGGATTTAAAATTATTCTTGAAGATTGAAGAGCTCTGAAAATTAGAGTGAAACAGCATGCTCAGGCAAGGGCTAAAGGCGAGGACATCACAGATGATAGCAAGCACCAAACAACAAATTTCTTGCAATTGTTATGAGACCCTCAAATAGGAGTGGAAATTGGATATTTTTAAACAAGAATCAGTATGAAATTGAAAAATTAATGATGTTAAAACTGTTATCCAGAGATTATTAAATATCAGTAAGATTGTTCATGTTATTTGACAATGTTAATAATGGCCAATTTGATGTTACAAAGATAATTCATTTGTGACATGTTAAACTTATTGTATTTGACAGCAAATAAATTACAGTAGAAAATTTTAAAATAAGTTTAAAATATGAATGTAAATGTTTTATTTTAAAATGTTTGGATATAAATATATTACATACTGGATGAATTACTGGCAACCCACTTTATGATGCGGGTTGCTAAAAAAACAGTACAATATATGCAATTGTAAATATTCTTAAGGCAACATTAACTGTCATTATCAGTAAACCCTGTAAGCTGCGCAGCCCGCGTAGCATATGAAATGTTATAAACAGAATTACAAACAAAATAAATTAATATTATAACATCTCCATAAATTTCTCCGAAAGAATTATGGTCTATCATATCATGACTACCACAAGGCTACACAGAGGATATAATGTAATAAAATAAATTAAGACGTGTTAGAAAATATGAGTTGATGAGATGACAGTATGCACCAGTTAGTTAAAACAATGAAAAATATATTATTAAAACATACCTCAATCATGGGCTGCAAACCAAAACGTTGTTCATTCAGATTAACCGGCTTCTTACCGCTCCTATTCATCAGACTCTTGTTGAAGATGTGTTTTTTGAGGGACTCTCCCAAGGACTTGTGTTTTTGAGCCCTCTGCATCTGTAATGGAGTACCTGAAAGAAAGAAAAAATTATTGAACAGTTAATTAATTTCCCACCCAAATACATTAAAATTATCATATTTTAAATTTTAAAATTAGTCAATTTGGTAGTAATTATCATTCATATACACATTTCACTTTGATTTGATTTACTGCAAATTAATTGAACTTATTGTTAGAATATATTAAGGGTACCAAAAAATAAAATATCTTAAAAATAAGGTTTGAATGCTTAAAATATTTTTAACTTTTTTAATTTCCATCGCTAAACGGTTCCAGTTGATTACAATACAATTGTGCATTTATCTTTTGTCTACTTAGTGGTGGGTTTCGCTACCTGACCTTTCGAAAGCTATTGCTTTTTGCATCCTTGATTCAAGTATAGCACCCATTTGTCATTTCCAGTTATCGAATGTTGTAAAAATTGTGTTTTTGATTTCATTTCCAAAAGTTGTTCACGTGTGTCTATTCGATCACCCAGGTGTTCTTCGCTTAGTTTGAGTGGTATCCATTTTCCTTGTCTCCACACTTTGCCGGCTTTTTTTAAGATGCGGTTGAATGCTTGACTGTCGATGCTGAGTTTGTCTGCGATTTTTTCAATAGATAATGTTGGATTGTTTTCGATTTGGGCAGCCAGTATGACGTCATCCACTTAGATAGGTCTTCCACTTCCAGGGCTATTTTTTAAATCAAAATTTCATGAACCATCTTTGACACTTGCGAACATCCAAAACATCTCTCAGTACATCATAAATATTTTTAGTGGCACTTGTTGCTTCTTCAAGAAATGATATAACATCAAATTTCAAATAAATTCTTCGTTTGGTACAAATTGGTCCATTGTAAATAGAGTTGTGAAATTTCAGTTTTATAAATTACAATTCACTCTTGGTATGTATAGTCACCAGAATAACACAAAACACGTCGTGTAAGGGCGGCAGTCAACGCTAACCGTTGAAAACGGTAAATGCAAAAAACAATATAATTTTTTGATACCTCTATTATCTTCTACATATAAATGTATATTATTCTCACTACATACACAATGTTAATGGTAAAGCGATAATTTCTAATGGAAACGTATAAACCGAGGCAAAACTAGTGATACACAATGGAATCCTGGTACCAACACTGATGTATGGAAGTGAAGCTTGGATCTGGCAGAAGAGTAACAAAAGCAAACTAAAGGCAGCAGAAAGAGATCACTTAGGGCCAGTTGTGTGATTAGTGGTAAGTTTTTACTACGGTAAAATAAGTTTTGAAAACGAGTTGCTCGATTGTTGGTAAAAAATATTTACTTCTCAAAAGTATATAAAGTAATAACTAATTTTACTCTCTGATATTCAATAATTCAAATTTTCAAAATTAAAATTCAATTAAATTTTAGAAGCGAATTTCGATCTACAAGATATAGAGATCAAATTGATATCCCAAAACTAAAATATACCGCAACTCAAAATCAATATATTTATCAAGGTATCAAATTTTTTAACAATCTCCCCATCACAATTAGAAAAATTACGGACTATCATAAATTTGTAACTGAAGTTAAAAAAATATGTACACAGACTAACTGAAACATAAATTAACTCGAATATACTCCTTCTCTATACACGAGTCTTACTCTCATAGAGAAGAAACAAATGTTAAAATATAGATATATATATATATATATCCACTGATTATTGAAATTGTATTATATTTTTAATATTAATAAAAAATGAAAAAAAAAAAAATATCCAATCATAAAATCGCCAATTGTTAGTTAAAAATGGCAAACTCTTCACAGCTGTTTCAAAAGTCATTTGTCACATTAATACTTTGAATGTTGCAGTATATGACAATGAATAATTCAATATCCCGCTATTTTAATGATGAGAATTCGTCTGATTTGATGATTGATCATGAAAGTGACAGATTTCGAATGCAGGGGGGTGAATAAAGCCATATATAAAGCATAAAATTGTATGTATTTGATGATTATTCGCATTGCCACACTATTAGGCAGGATTGACTTTGACAATAGTAAATTTGACATACAAACAACCTGCAAATGTTTTTTTACCACGTGCGATGGTAAAAAAATTACTGTAGTCAAAATTTAGGTAAGTTGTGGCAAAACGTTTATGATAAATTAAAGAATTATGAAATTAGGAAAAAAATATAAAGCTGATCTTAGTGCAGGATTAAAAAAGGATTGTTTAGGCGGTTTGGTCATGTTGAACAAATGAATGAGAGAACAGTGTGAAAGATATATGATGCGAATGATGACACCATAAATAGAGGAATTCCGCAGAAGACTTGGTATGACCAGATAAACCAGATACAGGAAAATGGTCCTGTTAGAAATCGACAAGCTTGCATGAGAAGATATATAAATGCGGATGAGGCGAGAGTTGTGTGTCAGGACAGAAGTGTGTAGGGCTCCATCCTCTGCCTACCCCCATGTAGAAACAGCGTGATGGTAAGGTAGTTAGTTACATGATTACAATAAAACCGCGTTATACTGAAAAATGATGTATATCGAAATGTTTTTCAAAATAAATTCTGTGTGTGTCTGTGTTCACAGACCTATGTTCTGAATAATTACAACTTCACAATAAGAATGTGTTCTCCTAAATAATAAAGTTGTATCAATGTGTCCAAAATTTAATAAAAATGAATTGATAATTCTGGCGTCTGCTATCAGTTTACTCAAAGGTATTTGAGATTCTGTAAAAATAAGGTAGATGGCTCTGTCAAATGATGGAACGATTAAATGTATTAATATCAAAAAGGTAACATATAGTATCGAAAATTGTCACTAAAAATAATGTCGCTGTAGCTTAGTTGGATAAAGCACCTTTCCCGTTTAGGAAAGAGATCCAGGTTCGAATCCCGGTGGCCCAACAACAATATTTTTCGATAAAATTGATTTTATATGTATATCTTTCTAATTAATATATTTAATTCATATTTATCTTATATTGTTTTGTAAAATGTTTTTAATTTAATTTCTTAACTATTATCAATTTGCTTATCTGTTGAAACAAAACTAAATAGATTATACAGAGTTTTCTTTATACAGAAAATCCTCCATTGTTTGCAGAATGCCTTATTATGTTATATCCCATATTAATCTGACAATGGGTGTCTAGTTTGCGGAACTTACAAACTTTTTTAAAGCCGCGCACATTTATTTCTACAGTGCGCGCGGAATATTCATATACATATAAAGAAAAAAAAAATTTTTTTTGCTATACAGTAAAACCGCGATATAACGAAATCCAAGGGAATAAAAAATAAAAATTCGTAATAACGAATTCCCACATATAACGAAATAAATAAAAAAAATCCTACTATATGTTACGCGCCGTCGCAAAAAAATGTTGCGCGGCTTCAAAAAAGATCGCAAATTCTGCAAACAAAGGAGGAAGAAGGCCATAGGGAACTGAATACCTACATATTTTTAGTAGTTTTGTTATTAAAACAGATAAGCAAATGGATAATCAAAGGAATTAAATTAAGAACAGAACCTATTCAACACCAATTGGAAGATATTTTTGTAAATTCCAGAATATTGCAAACACAAAACAATATTTTAATTGTGTTTAAATGTAGAGCCGCTTCAAACATAGTTTTGGGCATGAAACATAAAAAATAATTCAAAAATAAAAATTTGACACTTGAATCGCGGCATTTTTATAAAATGAGTCATATATAAATTACGAAGGTACTTACCGGTAACGGCGGCAACCACTTCAAAATATGATACTATGAACACAAGAAGAAGTTCGAATTGTTTTACTACCTTGTCGGCAGACCGCCGCGCACCTCCGAAAAGGCCATAAAACCGTTCGCATACGGCAGATGCAGCGGCGCGGCTTTGTAAGTGCGAAATAATATTTTCATCTTTTAACATTTTTTTATTTCGTTATAAATTTACGTAAATGTATTGGCATTTTTTCGTACGGGACAAAAATGATTTTGTTATAAATATTAACGGGATTTCGTTATATAAATGCATTTTTGTATGAAAAATTGGTTTTAGGGACTAAATTTCGATTTTTTTTTCGATATACGTCATTTTTCGCTATATCGGGTTTCGTTATATCGCGGTTTTACTGTATGTGGGAATTTATTATTACGAAATTTTATTTTTGGTCCCTTGGATTTTGCAATAATGAGGTTTTACTGTACAAGAATTTACACAAATCTTACTATTTGAAACTTGACATTTTATAGTGTTTTATCAAGAAAGATTCAAATTTACATTTTGAGTGTTTCAAAAATAGATTTGACACATCAAATATTTCTACATTACATATAATAAATAAATTTAAAATCTCAATAATCATTAAACCGAGTTGTACCATGTCCGTTCTCTCTATTGAACTGTTTTATCAGACGTCGCTTATTGTGCGACTCTGGCAGTGACTGTATGTGTGCGTACAGTTGCGCCAGAGCTGCATCGGTCGTTGCCCCACCAGCCGCATCATTTCCCGTTACGCCGCTCATCCGCCGATCCACAAACGTGAACACCGTGCTGGCGGCCGTACGCTCCGACATGCTCTCATTGAGGTCTTCACCCTGATGAAATTGAAACAATGTAGCAGTTTCGTACCTCGGAAAATTTGGCAAGTGATGTTTTATCATTTCTGTTGTTATTTGCCGGCATTACAAATAAACATGCCATTGATCTATGTAAACTTTCTTCTATATCTAGATATGGGTGACATATATATATATATATATATATATTGGTTTTCCTAATTGAGAAAAATAATATAGGTTGGGATATTGTATAGAATGCCAATTCTATACAATATTATAATCATAATTTTATAAAACATTATTTCTACATGCAAAAATTGTACATCAAATATGCAAGATAAAAGAAAATATAAAAAATTAATTCAGGGATTCAGCAATATATTAACAAATACAAAACATTAAATTCCTAAGTAAAGATTTTAATTTTAAAAAATACTGATACTAATGTTATTACTGCTTGATAATTTTAGTAAAGAAAAATTATTACATTGGGTGAAAGCAGTCGGCGATGTTCTTTTTTGGCCAGATACGCTGCAATGTCGGTGGCCAGCTGCGGAGGGGTGGTGAAGAGCACAGGGGCCTTCCGTATCATGAAGCTCAACACTCGCGACAGGCTTTGAGAGTCGGCGTGCAGTGCCTCCGGTGACAGCTGGAGGCAACACATTGTACAAAACTATATGTGCAAACTAGCAGAATCATCCAATTAGTGCAATTTGGGTCATACTAATACAGTAAAACCGGGATATAACGAAACCCGATATAGCGAAAAATGACGTATATCGAAAAAAAAATCGAAATTTAGTCCTTAAAACCAATTTTTCATACAAAAATGCATTTATATAACGAAATCCCGTTAATATTTATAACAAAATCATTTTTGTCCCGCACGAAAAAATGCCAATACATTTACGTAAATTTATAACGAAATAAAAAAATGTTAAAAGATGAAAATATTATTTCGCACTTAAAAAGCCGCGCCGCTGCATCTGCCGTATGCGAACGGTTTTATGGCCTTTTCGGCGGTGCGCGGCGGTCTGTCGACAAGGTAGTAAAACAATTCAAACTTCTTCTTGGGTTCATAGTAGGCCCATAAAACCATTTGACATAATTCTTGCGGCGTTCACTTGGACACGTTTTACGTACGCATACGCCTCTAATATGTATTGCAATCCCAGACCCAAACAGCTGAAAAATACAAAAATTAACAGGAACCCCCCGAAAGTTGCAGTATGTACTTATTGGGAATGTCAGTCTCAGTGTAACGTTTGTAGAGTTAAGTTTGTTCCGCTTTTAACGCGATTATTGCATGACCGAACTGAATATTTACATAAATTCATTTTCGTTTGACAATTGTTTTCGTGTGAACTCGTCAATAATATAAATAATTCGTTAAAATATTTTATGGACTATTTTTGTACGGCATTTTGTGTTTCTATTAACTATTGTTTGCGTGTGTTTACTGAAATCTGCGTTTACATACTAGTGTAGCGTAATTTATTATTTAAAGTACATTTCCTAATATTTTGTGAAACCTTAAAATGGCTTCAGTACGTGATAATTCCCGCAAAACTTTAACCAAAAATGACACATTGAATGAGGAAAGCAATGAAATCTCATCTGCTTCGATGATTGCGATGCATTGGCTAAAATAATTATACGAGACAGTGAAAGAAATGTTAAAACTAAACAAGGGAAAATAAACGATTATTTTAAGTGAACAATGTTAACGATTATATTTTGAAGTGGTTGCCGCCGTTACCGGTAAGTACTTTCGTAATTTATATACGACTCATTTTATAAAAATGCCGCGATTCAACTGTAAATTTTTTATTTTTGAATTATTTTTTATGTTTCATGCCCAAAACTATGTTTGAAGCGGCTCTACATTTAAACACAATTAAAATATTGTTTTGTGTTTGCAATATTCTGGAATTTACAAAAATATCTTCCAATTGGTGTTGAATAGGTTCTGTTCTTAATTTAATTCCTTTGATTATCCATTTGCTTATCTGTTTTAATAACAAAACTACTAAAAATATGTAGGTATTCAGTTCCCTATGGCCTTCTTCCTCCTTTGTTTGCAGAATTTGCGATCTTTTTTGAAGCCGCGCAACATTTTTTTGCGACGGCGCGTAACATATAGTAGTAGGATTTTTTTATTTATTTCGTTATATGTGGGAATTCGTTATTACGAATTTTTATTTTTTGGTCCCTTGGATTTCGTTATATCGCGGCTTTACTGTATCTAAAAATGTTCTTAGGTTATCACGGGCGTTCAGAATCTTCTATGTAGTTTTTTGGGGTACTCTGCCATGTATATCTGACATTCTTGGCTGAAGTTACTGATCCCATTGCAGGGTCCATCATCAGGGCTGGTGTGATGTGTGACTGTTAGTGTTGTGATTAATTACTGGCTTGCAGTACTGCGTCGAAAGCAGGGTGTGTCATTTTTAAGTACTGGCTTGCAATACCGTGTTGAAAACAGGTGTTGTGTGAAATGAGTAGTGTTGTGTTACATGTAAGTTCCATCTACTGTCAAATCACTATCTGTGTGGACTCTTCGACTCCTATGTTTTTAATTTGAAGCCATCATCTCTATTAACGTTCACTGGGTGTTATCTATTTAAATTGCCTCCTTAACCAAACGTGCGAGATGACGCATGGGCTTTTCTTGGGTTTGCCCCGCATACCGTCTTTATATCATGTTTTTTGAAGACTTCTGTCGGCAATTCTGTCAGTGACATTTTGAACAAAAGACAGGAAGGTGATTCTTTTGGCCTCAGCTTCTGTATGTTTTCTGGGGCAGTTAGATCCTGCAATGGGATCCGAAACGTCGTCCAAGAAGGTAAAATATACACAGCAGATTAGCCCAAAAAACTGTACACAGAAGATACTAATATCTGTTAAGAGAATATCTAACATATGTAATATATAATCAAAAGTAACCGATACTGCGTAATAAAACTTACGTTTAAAGAGAAGTTAAGATATTTTTTATTTGCCGGCACATACGGTTCCCCGCACCAATCTTTGGACATATTTAATGCAACTGTTTACTTACTCTTCTGGGACACATGACATGGGGGGTAAACATGGTGGCTAGGGCTCCAGGAGACATCCTGTTGGAGACCTCAAAAGAAGCGACCCGGTGTAGAAGGACGAGCAATCGATTAGCCAATTGCCTTGCCACAGCTGGCAATAATAACAGTAACAGCCTCAGAGCACCAATCAGTCGAGTTTCACAGTTGGCTATTGGCTGCCCTTCACTGAAACAAGTTGCTGAAACAGATTTTCACTGTAATTCTAACCATTTAATACTAATTTATTTGGTGATTTGTTCAGATTTTTAATGAAATCTTACTGCAAATTTCAGAACATAATTCTTTGATAATTCACTTAGAAATTTTAATTAAGTCCTGGCATGATCTAGCGTATATGACTCAAATATTTTTGAGATTGATTGTAAATAAAAATATGATAGCTTATACATAATAGGAAACAATAGATGTATTATTAAAAGATAAAAGGAATTTATACAGTCCAAATCTGACATAATTATGAGGTTACCGTGGTGTATACACGGTAGTAATCCATTCTACTGGCCATAAAAATATTGGGTTTGAGCCCTGGTGGTGACTATATTATTTATTTTTTTAAGAGAACACATTCTCATTGTGAAGTTGTAATTATTCAAAACAGGTCTGTGATATTTTAAATATGAATTAAATATATTAATTAGAAAGATATACGTATAAAATCAATTTAATCGAAAAATATTATTGTTGCGCCACCGGGATTCGAACCTGGATCTCTTTCCTAACCGGGGAAGGTGCTTTATCCAACTAAGCTACAGCGACAATATTTTTAGCGACAATTTTCGACCCTATATGTTACCTTTTTGATATTAATACATTTAATCGTTCCATCATTTAACAGAGCCATCTACCTTATTTTTACAGAATCTCAAATATCTTTGAGTAAACTGATAGCAGACGCCAGAATTATTAATTCATTTTTATTAAATTTTGTAAATTTCGAAAATTGTCACTAAAAATATTGTCGCTCAAGCTTAGTTGGATAAAGCACCTTCCCCGGTTAGGAAAGAGATCCAGGTTCGAATCCCGGTGGCGCAACAATAATATTTTTCGATTAAATTGATTTTATACGTATATCTTTCTAATTAATATATTTAATTCATATTTACTGTATATTATTTTCAATAGATTAATTTTCTGTGTATCTATCTAAAATATTCACCTAATTTGTTTTATTCATATTGTTCCTAGACTGCTTTCAGTTGATTCGCTATTGCAGTTAGAAATATGGGTAAACAAAGACAGTCTCATGTGGCTTAGCTACTCAAAAAATAATAGGGAGAAGTACTAATATTAATTATATTTTATTCCAACCAATGAACTACTAATTGTTTGAACAAAAACATGTCAGAAGATATTGAATTGAGGAATAAAAGATTGCAGTTAACAATTTTTTTTTCGATGAGAGCCGACAGTTTAAGGTGTATCGTAATAAGTTCACCAAACAGTGATTATTTGAACGATTGAAGTGATCATCAGGAAAAATTTCATTATCCAGACAAAATGTTAACAGGTAGAGAAATATAACTCACAAGCCAAGTGGCAATAAGCATGATAGTGCTGATTGAGGAGCAGAGGTTCTGGAGTGTCCGCCAACATTCCTTTGAGGACAGAGGCCATGTCGTGTGCGCTATATCCCGATACTTCCTCTTCCAGATTCCCCCCGGAAGATAGAAGCCGACGCAACTGTTGTTGCCTGCTCAGGGAACCTGTTCTTCTGAATATGCCTTCCTGGCAGACGTCTAAAAGAAGTAACAGTGCAAATTGTAATGGTAGGAATACCAACTAAAGACGTAAAAGGATAAGACTATTATATTTACAGGTAGTCCTCGACTTATGACGCTTTGCGCTTACGACATATTACATAAACGAAACAAACAGTTGTGGGGGTTTTCCTAAAATTTAATATGTATATGTAATATGAGAATACTTAGAATTGAAAACAAAATTAGAAGAAATGGATTCAAATGAAGAAAGTGAAAACTGTGCAAACAAGTTTTTTTAAAAACTAACACTGCGTGGGCTGTTGCACAATATAACACGTGGATTGTACTAATATAATAAGTTCGGATGACGAGGTCATGTAAATAACTTTAATTTACATAATACATATATATTTTTATTACACATAATTACATATTATAATTTTGAATAAAGATTGAACTATGAATTGGAATTTTGTATCTACTAATCTTTTTGGTTTTATTATAGTGTTATTTTTATGAGATTATGAGGTTCCTAGACATCGGTCGTAAGTCGAGGAATACCTGTATAACAAATATATATTGTAAGTATAATATTTGAGTACTGAAAATCAACACAAATCCAAAATATCAAATTGAAAGTTGTTGACCGAATTTAGTAGACCAAAATGAGAACTAATTTCTCTTTTAAAAAGGGTATGTGTTAACGTCTATCATTAATAGAATTTGTAATGTTTTATACTGTATAATCGGATTGCAGTCAGTCAAAATAGTAACGAGTCAAGTTAATAAACTCTCTGGACCCGATTGTTAGTGATCATGTTGACATCAACACATTATGTATTTAGTAAATTCAAACACCTGACACATAACAATCATGTTGTTTACGTACTAGCATCTTCACTCAGTATATCAATGAGTTGATATATCTGCTTGATGTTCTCTGCTGTCAGTGATACGGTCTCCACGGTTTTTGTTGGACCGGCCATCCCTTTTGTGGCATTCTCTCCACCCTTGAATTTCTTGGAAAAACCCCATTTAAAAGTCTTTGGTTTATCTGTTGGACTGTCGTTTCTGGAAGTAAAATGCAGTATATTATACATACATAATATAATACTTTGGGAGGAAAGGAAGAATATTTTCTTGAATAAATATCTTCTTTAGATAAATATAAAAATTCCACACCGTAAAAATATACATATATAATTTTAAGTTTCCGCAAGCACTATTGTATGGAGCTAATGATTCTTCTAGGTAGGTATTCTTTAAGGTTAAGGCCTTGACTCGTGCTGAAACGTCGATCTAGATTTCCTCAATAAAACCATCTACAAAAAATGCAATCAAACTTAAAAGATACACCAGATCCATATATATATACATATGACACCAGATCCATATATATATACATGACATCAGTTCTATATATAAACTACTCCAAGGAAGAAGGTAGTAACTGCTATATTATGATTTTTACTTACTTCCACTTTTGGTGCATTAAATAAGTAAAATTAGCATAAATATTATATCAGTTAGTAAAAGTTAAAATGTAACAGTACGGATCCAACCATAGGTAAAGTTTTTTATAAAATACGTATCAAACCAAATAAAAAAATCCTCACCAAACAATTCATTTTGTATACATTATGACACACATGCATGGATAAGAGTTATTTCGGAGAAAAACTTTGTAAGTCACGTAAAGACAGTACAGAGTTGAGCGTGGAATGAGGTATGATTCATTGCTACTGAATTTTGTACGCAGAGTATAATGATGCAACTGATACATACTGACCATTACCGACAAATCTCTGAAATGAGAAATCAAAATTTCATCTATGTACACACACTACCAAAAGTTGGTATATTGCAGCGTAATCAAATTAGACATATAGGCTTACTATCTTAGGGTAGTAAATATTATCTAGTATTTGTGTTGTGAATTAAAAAACCATATTTGTTATTTTACAAATAAAATAAATGAAAATGAAATAAAGCATTGATTTGAACATAAATACAAGGTTTTTTTCAAATATTGCTTCTAAAGAAATGGGGTCACTTCATTTTTCTTTGAAATCAATGAGGCCTTGAAAATAAATTTGTAGAATGGCCAATTGCTGTGTACGGTTAATTGATCATAATTAGGGGAAACGTCCAATCTTACCAGCCATCAGCTCACTGATTGCCTTCGATCAACAATAACAGTGTTTTCGTATCATGAAATTCTTTCTTAGTACTTTTCATATTTTTAGTATGTTTGACAGTCAAAACAATTTTAACTAAGGATTTAAAAATTTTAATAGTATGATTTTACTAATAAGTGAATTCATTTCTGCGAAGATTTACTTCTTGATTGAACCCTAATAAGACATTTTAAAAACTAGTAAATAGTGAACTTCTGTGTGAAGAATTTTAAAAAAAAAAGGTCATCGGAATTTTTCTTCGATAGTTGTGTATAATAAGTTACCTTGACGGCTGAGTAGAAGCCAACGTGTTTACAAACACAAAGGTCAAATGTGAAAATGGTAACACAAATGTTAATTAATGTTTTTTTTTTAAATCAATCCATTAAAAATAAAAACAAATAGTATTTTGTATTCATTGGCTTTGGAAGGCAGTTTGTTTATATAAAAACCTAGGAAATAAGAGACTGATTTTGAAAGAACATACCTTCAAATTATTATAACAATTAATGCAACAAATCTTTAAAAAATCGTTAAAATTAACTTATTCTATAAATGTTGATATACCGATATGTAGACAATTAAAAAGTATAAATAAAATACACAAAAATGGAATATGTACTCACTCATCCGTGTTCATATCAATGATGAATGATAAATGCATCCTGACTAATATAAAGAATTGTTCCGGGTTTTCTTCCCGTAATCGTTCGGCGATATCATCATCCATATTGTCAATTTTTTGTATCTTGAATCAACAAAAATCAACAAACCACATTTCATTAACTATGCTGCATTGACTAAATTGCAAATAAAACACCTTCTAGGGTCGAGGATGAATCCACAATACTCAAAGAACTATTTTTTATCATGATGGAGCGTTCTAAATTGAGCAATACTTTGATTTCTAAATATTAATATCAGCACGAGCTTTCACTTTTTAACGTACTCGCTATATTTGATTTCTGTGGCCATAGTTTTGAAATATGTCAAATTATGGCTTCTCGCTTCTTATTGGTTAAAAAATGCTGTTTGAAATCTGGCTAATCAGCATTAAAGTAGGTACTTATGTTTTCATAATGTATGTATGTATAATATACAAATCATATTAAAAAAGGTTTTGGAAAATATCTACACAATTAGATGTAGATATTTCCTAAAACAAAATTACAGTTATTGTAATTGATAATGGTATTATGAGTTTATAATAATAATACATATTATGGTAAGCAACTGCTGAACGATTGTAAAATATAGTGAGTATCTTCGGTTCGTTTCGGAAATATATTAGTTTTTATCAACACGCGACATTTAGCTGAAAGTTAAGAATAAGTCAATTAATTTAATGCTTCAATACGTATTTCTGTAGTTAGACGGGCAGTCTAAACACTAATAAATATATGTATTATATAAATAATAAAATAAATAAAAACTTACGCAATCGGAATAGGTTTAAATATTTCAATGCTACAATAGAAAATACTTTAGAAAAATAGATAATTACCCGACAAACAAAATACCTCGTTTCTCTTTTTTTCCTCAAAATAACTTTTTTTAGTTAAACATTAATCACAACTATTATATTTAATAATCAGAAAGATGAGACGAAGAGATATTTAATAAACAGTTGTTATAAAAATTGTTGCTATTAGGAAATGTGTAACTATGTGAATGATATATTATGTACAGGAGTGAATGGGATATGTAAAGTTAAACGTTTGTTTTTTTAAGGAGTGCTCGAAGTGAAAAATGAGAGTCCAGACGATGAATATAAAACACTTTTAGCAGCGTCTTATTTAGCATGTGGTTATTTGTTTAGTTCCACATTATTGCACTGCGTATAATCCATAGGTACTATTGAACAGTTGATAGAGGGGATTAGGATGATTATAATAATCTTGATAAGATGCTCTTAATAATTTTATTAGAACGGCCCCGCACACTAGTAGTATTTCGCTCTGCGATCATTCCCAGGTATCACATTGTCAATTGTACTAAGGGTATATAAGGGGATAGGTAAATATTCAAAACGCAGAGAACACACATATTAATTGTTTATTTTCCACAACACATATGTAGGGATCAACATTTTAATATTCCGGCTACGGTTTCCTCGCCATATGGCTTCGTTAACGACGGTTCGCGTGAGATGTGCACAATGAAATTTCCTTTTTTGTTTTTTTTAACTCCCTCATTAATGTGATAGCTTCGCGTCACTTCGTGCTGAGGTATATCACAGTTTACAAGGTTATGTCTCTGAAATATTACGGTGTATATACTCATCGTACACACAGGTACCTCGTTTTGTCAGTTTTGTTCGAATAACATCTATTTAAAAAAAAAAACTTATTTATTTTGCAATAGAAAACAAAACATCACGAAGTCAGAAGAATTGTTATCATCATGGCAACACAATAACACACTCAATTGTCAAATTCGGATTTTGTTTTACTATTTGCGGTTCTAGTCGAAATTGTTTATTTGTGTTCTTATATTTGTAAAAAATGGATGTAATCAACAAATTTTATACCTCAGTCACCAGTACGGTTTCACAATTATCAAGCGTTTTGCCGGGCAATCCGGTCACTCGTGAATTCGAGGCTTCCGTCCACATTGCTAGTGCTGGCCCTGGTACGTTGTTTTTAGTTTATCAAATATTTCAGAAAATATTATGCTTCGTAATATATTATATTCGTAAAAACAATACATTTTTCGATATATAAAATAATTTACCTACAATGGCGCTAAAACAGCCGTTAATGAAAATATTATTGTCATGTTATGGTTTAGAAGTATGGTACATTGCATTCACAATATTTGATATTAATATTTTTAAATTTTATAAACTATCTTGCTTATCTATTCGAATATAGTCCCACTAGGCGTCTAATTGTTAACTAATTGCCTGTACAGTACACATATTTTTAATTTGCCCCGAGGCATTTTTTCAAATAAAAACATCTAAACACATAGGTCCAGGAAATACTTTTTGAATGTATATTTACCCTTTGAATTTTGTTGCTTGATTTGATTCTGACGTGGGGATAAAATAATTAGTTGTTATATAGCTTACTGAATCGCCGTAGTAGGCAATTTATAAATAAATAATACTAATAAATAATTCCAGGTCTTCAGTGGAAAATTTATAAAGGCTTCAAAAAATCTACGAAGCAAGAAGTCTCTATATTTGTATTCGAAAAGAGGAGTCTCGATCGATGGAACAAAGGAGACCGGGAGGTGATGCTAGAGACACTCAGAAGAGGAGTAACACAATTAACTAAACTGAGGCATCCCCTACTCCTTACATTGCAACATCCTCTCGAGGAAAGCAGAGAAAGTCTAGCATTTGCCACCGAGCCAGTGTTTGCCAGTTTAGCAAATGTTCTCGGCAAGACCGACAATATGCCCCACCCTCCTCCTTCGCAAATTTCAGATTACAAATTTTTAGAGGTCGAAATTAAATACGGCCTTTTGCAAATAGCTGAGGGTCTCGCGTTTCTTCACAGTGATGTAAAACTACTCCACAAAAACATTTCCCCTGAATCCATAGTCATCAACCAACAGGGTGCTTGGAAAATTTTTGGCCTTGATTTCTGCGTATTAAATAGACATAGTGATAGTCGGACTCCATTTTGGCCCTTCAATGAGTATTGTCCCGCCATGCACGCTTTTACTCAACCAAATCTAGATTTTATGGCTCCCGAGTGTGTCGTCTCTGCTTCCCACTCTCCAGCAAGTGACTTATTCTCACTTGGAATGCTTATTTACTGTCTACATTCTCCTGGAGGTCAGCCGCTGGGAATACATCAGGATAATTATACTAAATGTAAAAAGTTTGTTAGCATTTTGAAACATTTACCCACATCCAAGTTCAATATTATTCCTGAAGATTTGAGAGATTACGTTAAACTGATGTTGAACTACACCCCAACGCTTCGGCCAGATCCACATCAGTTCATCAAGGTATGAATTGAATAAAATGAAGGATTGAATTTCAATAAATATTTATTTCACAATTATAACATTTGATATTTTTTCTGTAACACTAATTATTATTAGAATTTTATTATCATAGTTATGCGTTAGTTTTAAGTGTTTATAATTTATTTATATTTTTCCAGAATAAGTATTTCGACGACGTGGGAGTCAAAACACTGAATTATTTAGATTCTTTATTCCAATGGGACAATCTTCAAAAATCGCAGTTCTTCAAAGGCTTGCCGCAAATAATTCAGAAATTACCGCACAGAGTTTGTATTTATCGTATTTTGCCGTGCCTGACTAAGGAGTTTGTCAATATTCCTATGGTGCCTTTTGTTCTTCCCAATGTTCTGCTGATAGCTGAGACTTCTACAAAGGAAGAATTCATAAAAGAAATATTGCCTTCGTTGAAACCTGTCATGACCATCCAAGAACCGATTCAAATTCTGTTGATATTTATGCAGAAAATGGAATTGTTACTAAAATTCACACCATCTGAAGAGATTAAAACAGATGTACTTCCGATGTTATATAGAGCGCTAGAATCTGATGCCCAGCAAATTCAAGAACTTTGTTTATCCGTGATTCCGACTTTTGCATCGCTTATTGACTTCCCTGCCATGAAAAATGCACTCTTGCCTAGAATCAAAAAGCTGTGCGTATCAACCAGTTACTTGTCTGTGAGAGTGAACTGCTTGCTGTGCATTGGGAAGTTACTAGAACATTTAGATAAGTGGTTGGTTCTGGATGAAGTGCTGCCAATGTTGCCTCTCATACCTTCCAGAGAGCCGGCAGTACTGATGGGAATCTTAGGTACTTTTAATACAATATCTTTCTAACCAGTGAATGTGCGTCATCTCTTTGGGTAACCCTGCCAACCAAATAGGTTTCATGTTCCAAGTATTGTGGTTTTAAGTTTTTTTAAATAATTAATTAAAATGGATTATTCCTTATTAGATTTGTTTTTTGCATTTTTTCAGTCACATATTCTGTTGGTTTAAACGGTTTTGTGTAATATTCCAGATTAAGATTCTAGTGCCGTCTAGCCAAGATTATCTGGTTCATACGTATCATAATATGTAAGCAATATTACACAAATACATTTGTCAAATTTTTATTTTGTTTTCAGGAGTCTATAAATTAGCGATGAGTTATAAGAAACTCGGTATCACCAAAGAAGTGATGGCTACTAAGGTACTACCATTCCTAATGCCGTTATGTATAGAGAATGGTTTAACTCTTAACCAATTTAATGCGCTAATTACGCTTGTAAAAGATATGGTTGGTAAAATAGAGAGTGAACACAGAACCAAATTAGAACAACTAAACTCCATTCAAAATGAATCCAAGTAAGTTTTCCCATACATATACATTACTTTTATAATTTTAGTGGGTTTATACAATTCACATTGTTGCCTTATTTTTTGCATTAATTGTTAATTAATGAATATGAAATAATACTATTTTCCTGATTTTTATTTTCATTTTCCATTTCTGAATTCAAACAGTCAAATTGTAGTTTTAATCTCTTGGAACATCTTATATTTTATTTTAAATTCAAATTCGTGCTTGTTACGTTAATATTTTCACTATTTTTCAAATCAAGCTAAGCGTTTGCAAAGTAAAAAATAAAAATATATTTTGGTCTCCCGGATATCCAGGGATGAGACTCAACCTCAGTAAGCAAGTGTCTTTTAGCAAATCAGGCATTCGATATTATAATAATGTTTTTTTTTTATGAATAAAATATTATTATATTTTCAGGGCGTTTGAGGCTAATTTGGCTGCAGCAGTAGGTCCTTTAGTGTCATCTCCCGCTACACAGGTCGGGGACATGTTCTCAGGGCTGGCCCTGGAATCAGGGAACGTGATCCAATTCAGCCAGGCGAATGAAAATACTCATGATAATAATATGTTCTCAAACCTTTCCAACGGAGTGCAGTCTTTGTCCATCCAAGACAAACAGCGGTGTGTATTTTTGCATTTTAAATAATCTGGTCAACTAATATATGATGTATATATAATTTAACTTCAGAATAATTTGAAGTATGTATTTATGACTTGTATATATAACCATAACATAAATAATCTGAAAAAAATAATGTGTCAAAATATATTTGAACAAATATTTGACAAATACATTTTTTTAAACTTTTTTGTCTATCAATGAAACTATTTAAATTTTAAGATCAAATAAAATATGTACTAAATTATGTAAAAATATTAATGTACATTTTCTATGGTTATTGATTGGTATATTTACAGGATTGCACAACAACAAGAAAGCATGCAGAGATACAATCATCAGCAGTCAACGGCCTCTCTACAACCGCAAATACAAACCATTTCCGCTCCGCCCAAACCCAAAGATATGACAGAAAGCCTTATGCAAACCAACCTCACCCAAATGGTTACACCTCAGAAATCCATCTCTTACAATAATATGATGGTACCTCATGGTAACAACGCGATAACCAGTCCTGTTCAAAGCATGACTTCCCTCAAAGACTGGTCATCGAGTTCCAACTCTCAAATTAACCAGTGGAGCTCCAAGTCCAGTACAACTGGTATTAATCAAAATCTTTTGAGTTTTGGTAATAAATCTCAAATGAAACAACCATTGTTGAATCCGACCGTGAGCGCGAATAAGAGTTGGGACTCCTTAGACAGCCTGATGACCTCTCCGCCTAGTCAAAATAAATCACCCACGCAACAGCCCCTTTTGCCCGGCAACAATAATTTCTCCCCTAATCCAAATAATGACATCATGGATTTGCTTGGATAGAATTTTTTTCACTCTATTTCGGCATCTATTTTTATATAGATAAACCAAAAAATATGGTAATCAAAATTGTGATAAATCATCTACTTGTATATAATACATCATCATCATTACTAGATTCAATGCTTTTATAAATAGAAAATTTGAATACATTTTTATTTGACATTTTTTCTGTATTTTCAGTGTTTTTTTAAACAAAGTATTTATCGACTGGCAGATTGATCCCTATAACAGCATTCTCAATTTTAATGTTTTATTGAAATATTTTATGAGATATATAATCTCATTTTTAAAAATTACATTTATTTTTACAAATTTGAAATTTCTAATTATTTCTTATTATTTCTAATTAATTATGTATGAAGTAAATTATTCACCGACTAATTACTTTAGTTTTTATAAATTATTTAAGAAAAGTCATTCATATAAATTTAAAAAAATTATTGTGTTTTTATTCAATAACATTTAATCGTTTAGTATTTTAATTTGGTATATAATTTTCTGATAATAACTTATCAATAATATTCCTGAGTGTACATAATATGTTGCCATTCCAACTGTAAAAATTATTTTAACATATATCTAAGAAATTAATTAATCCTAGATTACTATTTTAAATCAATATTGTTAAAAAGCTCTCCTCATTCTGACATTTTAAGTGAGGGCACAAAATTATGAAAACATTAAATGTTTAATGTATAAGTGGTTTTTTATTTTATGAGACTTATGTATTTTTTAATTGATCATTTAGTTAATCTTATGGATTATCGGTATAGTGAAATAACACACCTTGCGTGTCTATACAAACACACACACTATGCATGCACACATGCACATATTGATAGTGTAGTAAAACTACGTTAATTCGTAATCCAATATTTCATATTTTTACAGAATTCACATTTTTTTCAAAATAACATTTCATACTAATTTCTACCGATAATTCGTAAAATCTGGTTATTCGTAGTTCGTATGCGTTTTTGACACCCAAAATAAATAATATGTTCACGTAATTCACATGTTTGCAAATTTTTTTAAATCCTTCGTAAACATCTGCAACTTGTCCCGCCTACTGGCCAATCACGAGACCGCGCGCTGGTATGACAGGTGCCGAACTGAGTTTTGCCATATGACATGACAAAACTCATGTACGTAATATGATATGTACATCGAATTCCATAGTGCGTTTTATAAGATTTGTTAAAATATTGTTTTCATTGAATCACTTGATCTAGTTTTTATGTTTATGAAACGTTGCGATTTACATATGTAGGTACTAAAGAAACTTCATAAATCTTTCATATTTAAATATGTTGACGTATTTTATAATTTTTTTTTCTCACGTTTCATTTCTAAAATGGCACCGACATCTTGTAATTCGTATAAATCCTTGACCATTTGGATAAATTGAGCTTATTTTGAAAATCAACAAAATATTGATATCAAAGATAAAATTGGCGGAAAAAATCAAATCCCGAATACGTCTTTGGGTTTGAACTTGAAAAATCGCAGGAAAATAGTAATCTTCAACCAACATGGCCAGCGAAACATGAAGATTTAAAAGTTTTAGATTATTTTTAGGCCCATTTTAAATATTCCAATTCTGATGGAAAGGGTGAGTTTGACCGCCAATCAAATTAATATGCGTGATTTTGTTGCCTTTCACACACACCTTTCTTATTCAGGAGAAATACGTTATTTGATAAACATTTCTACACATAAGAAGCTGAAATAATGTAGTCATCATGTTTCAGTATAAAAATCGCGATGTCAACAGTGGCGGCGCGCATTAAATCGCGGACGCAGTAAACTATTGCATTTTTATAATTTTTTTTCTAATGTTGCCATTAGAAAACTTTGTTCTAATTATTTGTAAATCTGATTTTTTTTTTAAATTTCGGTCCCGTGAGTTACGAATTAACGGAGTTTTACTGTATATTTATAATTATGAAAATATTGCACCATCGCTCTATTCATCTATGATAGACAAAATAATTTAATAGTACCTATATTACAAAATACCCAACAAATTTAAGGGTGAATAGTTTTATATGCTCTAATCAGCAAACCTTATAATCAATTTTTTTCATACAAATTAAATTAATCCAACTAGAAAGATATACAGAAAAAAAACTATAACAAAAAAATATTAAATGTTTGTGGACTTTTATTATGCTGTATTTTGTCAGCGAGTTGTGAGCATATTCTCAGAGCTCAGAGATTACAGTGGTGTCCGCTAAGCACTGGGTAAGTTTGCAAATGACTTTGAATGTAGTTGAATTTTTTCTATAAATAAGATGGTACATAATCATATAACTGATAACTGCATACAGACAGGTGCACAAAGTAATAAGAGTATTAGGTAGATTAATATATGTTACCTGGTCTTCCACGGCGTTACATCCTAGGGTGGGATTTGGCCTCCACAAGTGCTATTCACTGACTCTTATCCGTGGCCATTCATCTCCTGTTCCCGGACTCTCCCATCCTGCTCCAGTCTTCTTCCACACAGTTAGCCCACATCTTACTTGGTATGTTTATCTGTTGGGATATCCACTTGGCCATGATCTTTGGTGTCATCTGGTATTCTTTCAACATGGCCAGCCCATCGCAGTTTTCGAGACCTACACAATTTTATAATTGTTTTTGCTCAATTAAATTTTCGAACTCACAATTTATTTTTATTCTTTTAAGTTAGGTCAGGTTATTTAATACAAAGTCACGATAGCAGAGTCATAAGCTGACTGCGCACCTGTTTTGTGTCATGGAATTGAATAATGTATGTACATTTTAAAATAATACAATTATTATGTTTAAATATATTATATTGATATTATTAACCATATAAAAAAAACCACAACGAAGATTATACGCTAATAAAATATAGAGGGTAGACCTATAAAAAGAAGCACATAATGGGAGTTATTAAATGTAAACTCGCAGCCATTATGAAGCATGTGGAGTACTCGTAATTATGTACGAGTGTTACGAATAAGATGAACAATGCTGAGATGCAGTTTGATGCGATTGAGATAACAGATGCGTCAAAATCCGTGGTCATGTTGTTGTAGATTGGCTTTAGGGTAATGTAGATGCTGTTTGTGGAGGAGATGACCAGCATTCCGAAGAATACACTCCAATTCTGCGATGAAGTTCTGCACAACACTGAAAATAATGAAACAATAGTATTTTGTGATTAACTGATTTCATTGTCAAATTTTACCACTTAAAATATTGTATTTGAGTAATATGTAATGTAATTACTTTTCATTCAAAATATTGCTAAAATCAATTCTCTGATCTAAAAAAAGCTCCATAACTTTTTCTAAAACTGACTTTGCTTTACCAGTTGGTAACAGTGTACCTATTATGTGATATAAGTGGAAAAATAGTATTTTTAACGAGAACACATTATTATTGTAAAGTTGTAATTTTTCAGAATATAGGTCTGTGATATTTTAATACAAATTAATTTGTATTGAAAAATAATGCGTATTGATGAGACGTTATTAGATAAAATTTTCATCATATTCGTCGAAACACTATATACAGATTTTTTACCAGCTATTCAACAGAAATCAACAGTTCAACTTACCAATAAATGCGACCATGGCTATGATACTAAAAAACCTCACGTAGGACTTCTCACTGACGAGGCTTGTAAAAAAAGCTGCCACAATAGTCAAACACATGGCTCCGATGTACATGACTGTCACCACTGCAATCACGGTCGTCATATCCATGTCAGGTACTTGCTGCGAGATGAATGGCGGAAACAACACTCCAAATACGAGTGTTGAGAATTTTAAAGTTAACAAAACATGTGTGAACGCATAAAATTTTCTATCTTTTAAAACTGACAGGAGTATGATCAAATTCTTTTTTGTGTCGGCTGTTCTTCTCAGCGTTCCTTCGCTCGGAGGTTCATAGGCAAAAATGTTACTAGCAGTCATATCGGTTGCGATGGTCGTTTCCCTATAAAGATCTTGCGGTTCCATAAATCTGTCTATCCGATCCCATTCGGTGACAAAGTTCGATCCAAACGGATTCGGCTCGTACCTCGCAAATACTGGTGAATCTGTTTGAATGACTTCATGTGTTGTGTTGGCGCCATTGAATGTGCCAATTATGTTTTCATCCTGATCCTGATCGTCTTCAACATTGTTTTGATTGGTGTCATTTTCCAGCTTCTTGTTATTGTTTGATGCATCTTCACACTGATCGTTATTTTGTGTGTTTGCTTCAACTTGCGATGGATAGATTTCTTCATCTTCGTCTTCGGAGGCTTCTTTTAATATTTTGTAATTCTTTTTTATTGCTTTCACTATGTAAGTAGGACGGGTGAAGAGCATAAGTACGAGGCATTGCTGTATGATGAGTCCAGAGTAAATAATTAAAGTTAGACTGGCTCCAAAATGCGAACATAGAATGCCAATGATTAATGGAATTAACACATTACCAAAAATAATACTGGTTTTGTGTATTTTTTGTACAATGTCAATTTTCTTTCTGAAGTAATGCTTCAGGAGAATCTCTGCCTGTTGCGAAGTGAGTGAAGCGCCGATACCTAGAAATTAATTCAATGTTAATGTCAACTCTCAAATTACAGATTACCTCTTCCATCTCTATTGAGTGTCATATGTTCCAAATTGTTTTCAGTTGCACTATAGGACCCTGAATAAAATATACCACCCCATTCCACCCTTGGACGTCTCACCCCTCCTACTTGGATTAAATTTTTCATGAATTGTTACTCTTTAGGGCCTTTTAAATCTAAATCCCAGGCAGAAACGGTTATGGACCGCTTGTTATTAAATTTAAAACACTCATAAAACAGCGCGCAGCGCATAAATGTGTTTGAAGTATATCTAACACTAAGTTTGGATGAGCTAAAGGGAAAATGTACACAAATAAACGTCTTCAGATATTCTTGTCATTATGCTGGATAAAAAATTTTAATTGATCGATGAATTGAAGTGATTAAAGAAAGTTTATTTAGTTGGATCTGGTAGAAAACTAAATTTTAGTAGTGACAATATACACAAGAGTTCTATTCAGTAATCAGTTGTACTTTGGTATTATTCAATGTTATATCGAGTCATAGATTGTTTTGTATTATTAGAAAGAAGAAACACAAAATTCCATTTCATAACTTATTTAAGATGTTCTCATGCATCTGAAATGAACAGTGTAAAGCTTTTGTAATGTTTCCCTGCCTCAAATAGGAGCACAAGGATAATTAACATAAACATTAGAGCTGTATTCATTGAAATATGATTAGAATATGCATGGCTTATCCACCTGACCTAACCTAACTCAGTATTTTTAATAATTAATTTATTATTCAGGATATTTGTTCTCTGCACCAAGTCTAATTATATTTGTGCCTTTGAACTGATGTGTATTTTTTTTTATTGCCTGCATTTATGTCATATTAATATCGCATTCTATTGCCAGACATGAACAATTTTTTCAAATACTTATAAAGGAAATCATCATATAATGAGCTAAATATACACATTGATGGTAATTGGGCAAAATTGTAATATAATAATAAAACCAAACTACCCTTGTGCTTTGTATTACCAAACTAACCATAGTCACCATGTATCGGGCGTTAACAATTACAATGTAGAAGTCAGGTTATGACCAAATGAAAATTTATACTAAAATCATAAAATGACAACATTTTAGTTAAGCGGTTTTGTCCAAACACCACGCATTTATACTTTTATTCTAAACAAAATAATGATTTAATCTTTCATTGTTAAATATTGCTTCAGAGATCTTTTGATTTTCAGAGATCATAATATATATATTTTCTAATAGGTAACTACATGTTTGTAAAGGTTAAAAATATCTAATCTGTTGACATACAATGATTAATCCCCGCTTGAAATCTACATTTGAGTTATTAGTTCGTGTCTATCTAGAAAGTGTCTAAAAATAAAGCATAATATAAAATTACCAATAAGAATTCCAGAGAACACATTAATGATGACATCGTTTTCTTCAGACTGTACAGAGAAATTGGATAACATTATTCCTGCACTCATTAATAGTACCCCTGATATAGAAACCACTCTTGGTCTGTTAGAAATCAAAACGATTGTTCGGCTCCATGGTTCTAAGAGCAACCAGAACACTGTCATTAGTATCGGCACTAGAATTATATTTGAATCCCATATTCGAAACACTTGATTTTCCTCATACTCGTCCAGCAAGTTCAAGTATAGAATAATAACACCATAAGCAGATACAATACTTGGAACTGTAACTTGAACAACTAAAGCACCAAATAAAATCATCCAGCCATATCCTCCATCGGGAGGAGTAGGCCCCAATTCCGAATGGGAGGACACAACATTATCAATGTTTAAAGTATTTTCTCTTTCAGGTGCTCCATTTTCTATTTGAGACATAATTTCAAACTGACAGTATGACTGTGTTATTAGTAATTTATTTCGAGGTGCGCATTATCTGGAATTATCTCACTTGTACTTGGAGGTATTATCTTATCTGATTACGTTATCTTTGTGTGTATTCAAATAAATCCCGCCATTTTGTTTGCCTTTGAGCCCTGCAGTGTTGTATGTTGAATGAATTGCTGTACGGTGGTATCTTGACAGAATGAGGAGATTGGGTATATTAGGCATAAGGGAGAAATGTTTTTTCAGATAATTTAACAAATGATGACTGAAATATTTTTACATTTAAGAATATTTGTATTATAAATGTGTATGGAAAGGTACACATTTTTTGAAATATGCTTAAAATATATATTTTGTATAAAAAGTTCAACATACTTTTCAAGAAAGTAGAGAAATTAATGGAGGGAGGCGATGGAAAATTGTTTTAGGTTATAAAGGAAAAGGGATATACAGGGTGTGGGGACTATTCATGGCTCTAGGGTCACAGGGATCTATCTGCAAGGGAAAGTGGAATTATACTAATGATGAAGAATACCATTCGTTGTGACACATTAACGTATTGATTACATCTGTGGAATTTTAATAATTTGTTTGTATACATGTCATGCCAGAATGCCTTTATCTTCTGATGTACTCTCTTTTTTCATGCACTCTATATAGATAGGTGTTTAAAGCTCCTTAACATTGTCATCCTTTAAATAATTTTCTATTTGGTCGAGCCACGTCTTAAGTCGTTCCATGACTTCACGTTTATTAAGACGTGTCTAACTATTATTTATTTATTTAATTCTTAACATAGTGCATACATGAGCACTCCTATATGTGTCTGAATATTCTTTCTTAGATTATTTTATATTGTCCTCTGACAAATTAGTTTCAGCAAATACTTTCCAACTGTACGCAGTTTAGTTTTATCTGACATTTATATTTTTCACTAGGATATGTTAGCGTCAATGCAAAAATGCTATTATGAGTAAAACACATTGATATATTCCAATTCAAAGCTTATAGTTATTGTTCAATATTCAATGGTTGTGCAGCTGGCGAATCCCATTTTAGTAAAATGGTGGCAGTTTTAAGTCGATAATGTTGGCAATGCATGCGTTGTAGAGACCAGGACAAATGGTGATCAGAAGAAGCAGAATCTGAAGGTAAGCCGCGTGAGGGAGAACTTCTCAAGTCCAGTTCAACTTCATGTGTTATGTAAATAAAAAAATCTTAAAATTGTTATGTTCATTATATTAAATAAGTTGCCGTTGTTAACACTCAGCAATGACAGTATTTCCTGGTTTAAGCAATTTATAATTAAATACACTCTTCAAGTCCAACCAAATGCACAGTAAGTTTTTTTTTTTCATGAATATTGGATTGTCGAGCAGTTGATATTGATGTTTTACCAGGTTTAACTCATGATTTTTACTTTTTTGGATTGTCATATAACACACACTTTTCATCTCCAGTCACTATTTTGTACAAAAAATCTTTTCATTTGTACCTATCATCATCAAAAATATTCATTTTAAATAAGTTCTGTAGTTGATTTTATTTAGGGGCCGAGAATTATTTTGCACACTTTATACGTACATCTTTGTTGTTTATGGATGTTTTTTTACAGGTTGTGTGCATAACAGAAATGAACTTGAATTCTTTTGAAAGGATAGTTTTGAAAAATGAGACATGCACCAATGTAGAGATTTAATTTAATTTTTTTAAATCCGTACATAGTTCAGCAGATCATAAATAATAATGCAATGGAATGCAAGGCCACATATAAGTGTTATAAGATTGTATTAATTATACATCCACATTGATGATTGGTTTAAATTGCTATGTTCACATTTCATTGTGTAATTGTTAGACTTTGTGTGAAGGATGATTTGAAAAACATAACAACATTATTTACTTTGACACATACATTTTAATTTGTTTTGCTCTTTTTATCTACTGAAGAAAAATATACTCACCACTTTCAGTGAAAAGGGATAGCTCATATTTTGTTTATACATGTAAATATTACTCCATGCTGTACAATACTTTAAGTATTGATACTTTTGTAATCAATATTGTTTAAAAAGTTTATTAATCATTTTTATAATCCACGCAAGACGGGTTGCTAATTCTCATTTGCCACAATAAAGGTTATGGTCTCAGACACTATAAGAACCTAAAGCAAAACAAGTAGGTAATATTCAACCATAGATATTAAGGATTACATGGATGCAGGTGGACGTGGTGTCGATAAAGAAAAATACATAGGGAAAGAAACTTTTCAAAAAAAATGTCAGAGAGAATGAACACCAGTGATTGAACATCATATTTATAATCTGTGTTCCTTCTCAGATTCATTGACCTCTGGACAGCTACTACCTGCAAATATATCTGGTTAGGGAATCACTATCGCCGCAAAGCAAAGATTTTTGTTATGACTTACTTTTGTTTTTTCATGAAAACGTGAATATTACAGATGACCCAACACCAATTTTGTTCTTACTATTCAATAGATAAAAATGTGTAGTACTTAATATACAATACATACGTAGGGGACAGCGGTTCAAATTCACCGCTGTTCCCAGCGGGCATCAATGCTAGTGACATAGTGCTACCGGCTGCCACCACAATCTGGTATGAAGAGACAACGCACCTTCCATTTCGCTGTACGCCAGACAAGACAAAACATGACCGTTTCACTTCTCTATATTTTATTTTTCACGCTTATCTTCTGTATTTCTCTGTCTGAATAAACGACACTACATCAATCGTACATTTCATTCACACCACCTACATAACTCCCAAGCAAATATGTAGGCAACTAAATTTCTTTAGTTATGCTACTGTATTGTACTCTACATATGTAATATTATGTGTACGTATTTATCTTATTGTTTGAAATAATTTTATCAACTGCTTTAAATAAAGCCCAAAATTATAGTGCAAGGATGATGGATTTAAAGGTAATAAAATATGAGTAAATAAAAATCTTTTTGTATATTAAAAATAACTTGCAAACATGCAAAAATTTATTGCGTTTTAGCGTGGATTTTCTTATTTAATTAAATTGTGAGA
Organism: Eubasilissa splendida; assembly: GCA_031772225.1. NCBI lineage: Eukaryota > Metazoa > Arthropoda > Insecta > Trichoptera > Phryganeidae > Eubasilissa > Eubasilissa splendida. Next base: position 25,757,678 of record CM062853.1, on the reverse strand, counting down.
ACAGTTATTTATCAACACAATTTTAGTGATACAGATAATCCAATTAAATTCATGGACGATGATCATATAACAACTTAATATAATAAATACAGCCATTATGAAATCCAACAAAACACAACTAAAACATATGACTCCATTTAATATAACATTGTACAAGGCTTCAAAATATAATATGCACAGTTCAAATTATGTATCATTTAAAAAATATTTCATTTAATCTAATGTAGACTCATGTAAGCTGATATAGAGTTGAGTGCAGTGTGATAGAGATATCGCATCACTCAGTAAAAATGATCAATTTTATTAATCTTAACAAAATTAAGTGGGTATTTGATTAACGTGTTAGAAGAGTGACCTGTAGGTGGTATTGGTACTATTGAGCAGGGCCGGCCTGACAGGTGCAAAGGGTGCTTGCGTTCATAATAAATAAATAAAGAAAAACATGGAGTTTTGCCAAAGAGCAGTCTGCTTTTTGCTATGGTGCAATACTTTTTCGGTGTTATTAAATGGACTGTGGACAACATGACATACAAATGCCCCAATCCTGCAACAAATCTAAAATATAGTAGCAAGCCCTAGCAGTGACCAAAAGATTTTTCCAATTCTTCGCACGCATTATGTATCAAAGTCAGCATAATACATGTGTTGTATCTGGTTGGAGTCAGCTGTGAGGGCGACCTGAGACTGGGACTTGTGGAGATGCATTATGAGCCGAGTCTCATCTGATTGAGGCCAGTATATGTCAATACTGACATGAAGAATGTATGCAGATGCATTTACTTGAAAATATTTGGGTAATAATTGGGCTTTTTTTTACACATACGTGTACGTATAAATAAATAAATAAGAAGACCCCGTGCCTAAACATTACACCCAGCCCTGCAATTTTCCTGTTTGGTCGTGCTATTAAGGTTACATTCATATAGCAGTGATTTGTTTGCTGCATCATCTTCCGGGAATATTACTAAAGTCATCCATAACATTAGTATAGCATACATAGATATTAAGGTTACATTGGAATTCTGCCCTACAATGCTTTTTATAGTGGAAAGTTATCCGATATGTGTAAATTCTTATTGATAAGTGTTTTTTTAGAATAGAGATGCATACATGAAATACACGTCACCTCATCAATCACTTTTTTCAAAGTAAGCTAAGCATTTGTGTTATGAAAAATAAAAAAACTTGGTGGTTTCCCGAGACAAAACAACTTGATCACTAGGAAAATGTCTAATCACTAGACCAAACAAGCATGTCAATTGTTTTTTTCTATTATCACCATCTTTTATGTTTGCTGATTTGTCTGTATAATAAAATGTATGTGTTTACATGGCTAACCATGCTAACTCAGTTAATCAAGCTTGAAATAAATTGTATTATTATTAGCATTATGAATGGTAAGCTCTAATAAGCTGGTGTTGATAACCAATACCACCTAAATGTTTTACGATACAAAAATCTTACATATTTGTGATTCTATGATTGTACACATACAAAACTATTGTAAGAGTATGAGTACACGTACAAGACTTATCTCAAAACTCATGTAAAGTACAAAGATGAGTGCGGAGCAAACTGTCATTCGTTATTTATTGTATTTTGTGAGCAGAGCAGAATGACCAATTGATGCATACCGATCTTTGCTGTCAAAACTAAGAGAGTAAAATCTCATTTGTGTAATGCACCCTATTGTAGGTGGTAACTTGCACTCGGCCATCATACAGTTAAATCTTGGTTTGTTGGACCATCAGCTTGAGGTAAAGGTTTTTCTGACCTGGCTCGAAGGAGACAATGGCTTCGCTACTAGACCAGATCTGAATAGCCAAAAATTATTTCCTCTCTTGTTTAATTCCATTGAACATTTTAATACATGGAATAAAAATAGATTGCACCATGTATGAAAAAAAACACATTCATGCATCTAATATATCTTCTTTTAACTAGTGCATCTTATTTTGAAGATCTTGTACATCCTAAAGATAATACAAATCAAAATAGAATTTTGTCACCTGAGATGCTAAGTATTGGTCAAAAATTTTCAAAACACTATACAATGAAGGAATACTAATTATATACTAAATAAAATACTTGAAAATTTAACTGTTTTAAGAAGCACTAATAATAAAATAAAAACAATTTCTGTAATAAAAATTAAATTAATTTAATTTTCTACTAAAATCTATTAGATATTTTCATAATTGGCAAATAGGGAGTATTGAGCTAAACAATCAATATACAGTTAACTATAGATTTTTCATGGAGATACTAAATTTCTGTATGTTTTACATCCCTTACAAAAAAATCAAAAACACTTAAAAATCAACCGTGAATCTGTACGTAAGCGGTGTCGGTATACTCGAATAATCTTGAATTCACTGTACATTAATTTAATATGCGCAATGATGGTTAAAAGTATAATTTAACTAAATTTACTTAAAATTATTATACTAGTTATGTGATGATACCGAAAATGGAACGATTCTTACCATTATTGTGATTTTAATATAAGTATTACTTAACTGTTTGTTCGAGTTCAATTATTATTTTATACATACCTCAAATAAATATCTAGTAATTGTTTGATTTCAAGTCTGACATTTCAGACCACATTAATTCAGGTCACTTGAACAGTTTCTATTTATCAGTGATGCAATGTCCTAAATGTAAATAACATGATACATTTTTTATATGGGTGAAACCATAGATATGATTTAATACTATTACCTAGTGATTAGTGTCTAATTGAATTATGAAGAAAACCAATTTATTATTGAAAAATGTCTTCTATTTATTAGCAAGGCCACCTATTTGTATTTGACTAAAATTTTAAGCACATAAGCCAAAAATTGTTTAAAATTCATTAATGTAAATTAATTTTTCTTTATAACTATGTGGATCAAAAAACTCCAAGACTACTATTAAAATGCTAAAAGTTATTGTCTGAAAATAAAACAATAAAATATGACTGTAGTATGTAGTTGTTTAAACAATACTAATGTTATTAAACCAAATTGGACCCTTTACACTCTTTTAGGGACCTATTTTATTAAAACATTGATTCGGAATAAAAATATTCCTGTGTGGGAACTTGTGTAAAAAAAATATGAAGAATAATTCCTAAACTGTAGATGATTTGTAATTTTTCCGTATGTAATTGATTTGGAAACCATTTAAAGTGTAACCGTATACTTGGATATACATAATATAGGCATTAATTGTATACATATTGGTTTTGGATTAGAATATTCAATATTGTTTGAGCACATGAGTGTGGTGAAATTCTAGTGAGTTTGTAGAAAGAGTCACCCTGAAAAGAGTAAATCCTTTTCTGTCTAGTTAGTTATACCATCTTGAAAAATGGTAGCATAAATATGTAGTTTTATGGAGCAGTTATTCTATTCAATAAAGGCAATATTTTGTTAGTTAATTATGTAATGATCGATATAAAGGCTTTTATAAGGAGTTTATAGACTAAAATGAAGACCAAGATAAAGATAGTTGTGCACAATTGGGCTATATCTGTATTCAAAACTATGATGGAAACGGTCATGGGCTTTTGAATTCCAAGAGGTGCCACAAAGGAAGAAGATTTAAAATGAAAATATGTATAGAATTGAAATAACGCGGAGTTCTCTGTAATGATTGGTTTGCTCTATTTACCACCATTTTCTAAGATAGTCAAAATGTGATAGGAGGATTTGAAGTACAATTGAGCAGCTTGCAGTCTAGACTTGTGCTCAAATTCATTTATTCATTCCTTAAGAGATTTTTCAAATTGACTCTTATAAAGTTTTTGCCGGTATTAAAAGGAAAAATGTATTCATTCAATAAATAAATGAGTATGTATTCAAATGTACGAATTATATTAATTATTAGATGACCCAATACATTGTTATTGATATTTGGAAAGATTAAATAAAGTGGTTTGTGTCTTGGTTAAATATACAGTTAACATAGCACGTATACATATAAATAAAATGTACACTTTATAAAATAGATCAGAAATGGAATACATAATAAAAAAAATCAATTATAGACATTTTGATACAACCAGCTTTATAATAATACCATGTATTGTATTATTTATTGCACTGAAATGATAATATTAGTATAATCTAATAATATTGGATTAATTCAATAATTTTACTTTCAAAAGATGCTATGAAATTACATATACAATTTTTATATAGGTAATTTGATAGTATACACAAATGTGAAAGTTACTAGATATAATATTACTGTATTATATTCGTTCTGGGAAGCTATATTAACTAGAGGAAGCTCCAAAAATTTGAGGCAATTTTTCTGGATCCGTGATGATAAAAACTCTCCCCCACAATTTGGAGATTGAATTTTAAAAATGAAACCACCCCTGTAACAACACTATACATCAGTTTTGGGCAGATCTGAGTTATGAATGCCACAATGTTGTATATCTTCTTGGGCACCAAATAGTATATTAAATAACTATATAAAATAAATAAAAATACTTTTAAACACAATTTCTAAGTGAGCTTTCCTGCAACAACACTTTATATTATTAAAAATGTCCGACGCTCCGTCTATTTATCAACGTTTGTAAAAACCGAAATACAGCATTGTTGCAAAGCCTCCTACGTAATGGATGCTCTCTTTGAAGAAAAAGATTCCTTCATGTTACATTAGGTTGTTTAGAAAATAATGTCCGTTATTAATCTTTAAATTAAATTAAATATAATATTAAAATAAATAAACTTTATTTATCAAAGAGCCATTTGATTATACATATTTTTGCCAACAAATTGTAAGCTTATTTAAGATTGTAGAATAAAACTCAGGCAGATTAGAATACGAGAATTCTTTAAAGGCATTTTCTGCTGTTTCTCTGTTATTATATTTGGCTGTTATCGAGGTGAAGCAAGATGAGACCTCTTGGGTTAATCACCTCTGGTTGCTTATCGTGTGTTTTCTTCCACTAAAGCTTTCAATTTGCCATTTTCAACAGTAGCAGGACGTCCTTAATCCTTGTATCTTTAAGATTCTATAAAACAAACTAAACTGCCGCACTGTTCATTCAATAGTTTTTGTTACTCCTTACTTGATTAACAATCCCACTTTTGAAAGATTAAAGTAATTCAAATTAAATGCTTGACTCATTAAATAAATGTAACAGATCCATAATTTTCCAACAAATATTTCATAGCAAAGAATGTTCAAAATGGATATAATCGCCCATTATTTTCAGAACAATCTATAATAATATTAAAATTTTCTATAGATATCTTGCTTGACTGGGGATTGAGTCTGTGTTTTATTTGTGTATGTTCATACGTAATTGATTTTCACACTTTCTACAAAAAAAATGCACACCTACATATATACGTATTACTAGTATTACTGTATATGCATATACATAACTATGCATTATCAAAATCTCTTTGAAATTGATAACTGAAGACATTTCTTGTCACAACCCAATTTATAATGTTGGTCATTAATAAATAAACAGAATAGTATTAGTAAAGCTATCGAAGAGAAGATTATCTACTTAGAAGGAAAATACTTTTCCATTGTCAAAAGGCATATTTACATTGAGTATAAGAAATTACGTCTTAGTTGTATAGCACCATTAAATCTATTTATCTCTATAATTTTTAAATGTTTTATATAACATTGTAACTAATTTTACCGATACATTTTATTCTCGCCTTATATTAAATGTTGGTAAAGTTGATTTTAAAAATAAGTTATAAAAATCAAATGCAAAACCACTGCAGTTTTAATATTATTACATCGATTTGATTATTTTATATGGTTTCATCAGTTTTCTCTGTCTTCAGTCCTTTATACCCTTCTGATATCGTCACTCATGTTTGAAGATGGCCAACACTTTCTTTACAAGTGTAAAAGACATTTACCTTCCACTCCAAGACCTTGCTTTCCCACCTTCCTACATTTCTTGGACAAGACCATTGGCACATAAGCATGCAAATTGTTGGTCAATCTTAATTATCTGATGATTTTTATGTTAAGTACTCGATTTCTCGGGATATTCCTGTTATAGTCCTTTCCATTGCTATTTGGGTAACTTTCAATTTGTGCGACATTGATTGTGATGTCTTGGATCCGTATGTAAATACTGAAAGCCCGCTTTGGTTGTCTTTAGAGATAAAGGTATTAATATTATAATTTGTCAATATACATATTATCTAAAACTGCAGTTGATTTGCTATCAAAATTTTTATGAAATTAAAAGTATTTGTCAATTTCATAGGGTCATCCAATAAACATATTTAAAACAAATTCAATGCGTCACATGCGTATATATTCAATTTTTTTTGTTGTTACTGGGACTTAATTCCAAGACTTTCTGTTGTCGGTACAATTCTTTACCGTTTAAACTATGGCTATATACATTGAATTTGTTAAATTTGATCTTTATGTGTTACTTATTTAGTAATACATCTATTCACAACATGAACTAGTATTAAGTAGTGTCAATATTCAGATATGTACATATTTTCACATTTTTTAGTTATGTTGAAATTATTTTAGCAGAAAAAATATCTATTGTACATTAAACTGTAAGAATCATTGAGATGACGTAAGAAAATATGGTAAAATCTTTAGATCGTATACAATAGACAATGATATGACAATTTATTCAAGAATATTCATTTGTTTAACTGGTGATTTAGACTGACGAGATGCTAATTGAGTATAGCTTGTTTAGGTAAAACATTCACTTAGGGATTAGAGCTTCATCCTGGGAGACCATCAAGTTAATCATATTTTTTATAGCACAATATTGATATGGCACTTTGAGTCTAATTGTAATTAATTGTTTAATAAGTTAAACAATAAAATATTTATCGCATGACCCTATTTGCAAGTTTAACAAACAAATTTCTAAAAAATAATACAAGGCCAGAAGAATGATAAATAAATTGTTGTGTTTTGTTAATGTCAGAAGAATGATATGTCACAATATGCTATAATTATATTATTTTTGAAAGTAGTATCTAAACATTCATATGTGTCATATGATATGTATTGATATTATGCGATGCATTTGTTCACATGAGTTCTTATTTTTTGTTATTAAAAATGATATTGATATAATGAGTGTAATAATATCAAAAAGCACCGAAATATTATACTATCAGAATTACAGATTGGACTACGAAATATGTTGAGAGATCTTTGTAATGTATATTTTTTTACCTTATTTAAAGAGAAAAAGTGAAGATCAATTGAGAATAAGAATCTGAAATCTTTGTTGAGTAAAATATCATATTTATAATTGAGCCCCATTACATCTCTCTAAATTAAAATTCATGTAACATTTTAAAATTCATGTAACATTTGAAAATTAATGTAACATTCCAAAATTTTATGATTATTTTATATAAAATTGTCATTAATTTATCCGTTCTTTAAAAAGTATTGATGTCATTTAAAGAATTTTATCTTTTCAAAATTGTTGTCAGTCCGACGCTCCTTTACAAAAGGAAAATATTTTTGGTCTTTATGATAATGACAATAAGTAATATAAAGAAGATCGTATGGAACATTAATTTATTAAAGGCTACCATTAGAAGTAATGACTTATTGCGTCCGATGAGGATTATGAGCCTCTTAGTGCAATATTATTCTAAAGTATGCGCGTTGCACCAAACAATATATTGATGCTCTGCATTTCTAAGACATTCCATATTCAAGTCTCGGTGCAGAATTGACATTTGGTCCTTGTTAAAATGCTTCTATTGGTCGGTAAAGTCCAGTGTAACCACAAAGTCTCGCTCTCAAGGCGGGGACCAATAGTGCTGCGGCAGACATGTCTTGAAGAAGTGTGCCGCACTCGCACACCAGCAGGTACATTCTGTCACCTTTGGTGGCCACAGATCTGTAATGTATCAGTGATGATTTATTAGTTGACTTATTATATAATCTTATAAATTAATAAGACTTACAGCAGTGGCGTGGAACTAGATATTAATTAAAAATAGCAAGCATAAACATCTTTTTAAAGATATCTCTTTACGGGTTTTATAGTTTGATGGGTAGGCCTGGTATAATAGTTTGAATACGTGCATTTCATTTTTGTAAATTTAAAACAGTAAACAAAAGCGAAACTGCTTCTGTTCAGATACGGTTTCGGATTCAGTCGGATATATTTTACGATGGTAATATAAAAACATTTTGTGTATTACTTTTTGGTTATCAGTTGTGTAAAGTTTCAGAGGCTGGCCAGCAGAGTTTTAAGAAGATTCAAGATTACAGGGAAAGCGACCATCGGTGGAAGGATCGGCGTCTAACAGCCCAGTTTCGCAAAGGTTGATGTCATTTATTTACATAGATTGAATTATTATATTCAACAATATTAATAAAAACCCCAGGACTAGTAATTGAAGGTAACAATATCTATCACTCACTATTATTAAATATCTATCTTTCTTTTATAAAAATATTCAATTGATACTACTTGTTACGAATGCAAACTATAATATTAGCCGAGAATTCATGTACGCGGTGCATCTATCTATAAACTAACTAATACATGGTGCACCATGTACAAACCATCTTATTTGATGTATTTAATGGCAAAAAAATAACATGTGCATGTTGTAGTGCTATGTATTCACGAGCAAATTCCTATCGTTATACCGTACCTAAGAATACGTGTTCTTAGATACTGTATTATGGGTTATTTATTTCATGTCCGCCACAAGAGTAGTGGATCTGCCTATATAAGAATATTGTAAATATTTTAGAAGCGGTCTGGAATAAATCTAACGTGTGACAACCTACTGAGTTCTTATTGACGGAGTACATCCTGAAATCTTAATACATAACCTTCACGCATCTGTCTAGAATAATGTCAGTCAGAAAAGAAGAAAATCAGAAAAGATAATGATAACAAGGAAATACAGTCTTTTTTCTTTTAAAATATTCTATTTTATATAATCCCAATTATTAACAAGATCATAAGATGACTTACAAAAATATACTTACTAATATCAAACAGTTGCGAATAAAATTACAAACCACTTAATAAACACAAAGAGGTACATAATAGTATATTTATGGTTTTTACACAAAGAGAAAATTAATTGACATACAAGATTAATTCATTCTAAAAATTAAATTATTAACAATATTTTATTTAATATTACAATATACCCTTTAATGTTAAATTTTATTTCATTTAATACACGTTACCCTTTTGTAATTATTTGGATGTATACATAGATTAAAATCATAAATTTGTGGCTTTTCCGCAAATTATTTTTAGTTAGTTAAATAGTTTCGTTCAATATTCCGTCAGCCATGAACTGTTTAAGGGCAGTACCGTTTTTAATATATATAATATATAGGGTTGGATGGGAATGAAAGTGCTACAGGAAGAAAGTCTCATTGCAAATATCTCATAAACGTTACATGTGAACACCGCGTGATGTGGTGATATCACCTCTGCTTCGCTTCACACTTCGACAATCGAGTAAATGTGCCAGTCAGAGGTATACGCGTCTACACTTTCTTTTCATGGTTGGCGAGTTTAATTTCAAAATTGCGCAATTTTTGGTTTTATGATTACTCTACTATGTATGACAAGTAAGTTATCCTATTTACTTATATATTTATTTATGAATGTAGAGTGCATTTTGAGCCATATAGATTGTCTTTGTTTCATAATTTGATATTTGCTTCGATATTTCAGTATGGGGTTAAAAGTGTTGCGGTGGCATTTTATAATCCACTCCCGGTACTATTTGTACAAAATGCGTACACTGACATTTGTTTCTTCTTATATGCATAATGAGGACGTACAAGAGAAAAACTGAGCGAGGGAAGACTTCCATCAGCGTTATGAAACAAGCTGCTGATTTGGTGATTAATTCGATATTCAGATTCATATATCGGTTATCAGAAAATCCTGAGACAGCAGCACATGGGCCGGGTATAGATCAGCACGCCGGGTTTTCCAGGACAATAGATAAAAGATTTTGGTACTGGTTGTACTTGTTACCCCCATACCTGATACTTTTAGCCCCACGAGTGGAGTTAAAAGTTCCATCTGATTAATTTTTAAATAAAAAGAAAACTTAATACCATTTAATTGTTTTTGGTATATTAAATGAGTCTCAGATATACACACATCAAGTATTGTATAACATAAAAGCTCTATAATCAAGTTATCCAGTCATTTGTAAAAAGTGGCACATTCATCCCCACTCTACCCTACATGTATTTTTTATATATCGTTTACATATTGTACACATATTAAAATTTTATCAAGCTTCATTCCTCACATATGTTCAGAAATATATTTATTAAGTAGAATAAATAAAATATGTGTATTTAAATCCTGGTCTCGTATAATTTTCATAATTTTAATTTAGAATATTCAAATTTAGCACTATATTTTTATTTAGTAATAAAGTCCTTCTGGGTTATTCAATGCTGCAGATTAATTTTTGATGTAGCCATCGGTCCTGTTGATGGCCACCGAAAGGTGATCCGAAACATCAGCTATGATGAATCTGACCAACGTCTAATTCTATTATTATTTGATACCACGAAAACCTGTCACCCATGTCAGTATTTGAGAAATGAAATAATTTTTGCTTAATATTTTGTTGATTTTTATTTTGATTTAAATTATTGTATTTCCTACTTAGAAAATAAATATGTAAAAAACATGCAAGTATTATTAATGAAAATAATTTTGCAGTGTTAGTAAATATTTTGATGTTAAATGAAAGTACGTTTTTAATATTATCTCATACTTATGTAATGCTATCCTTTTCAATCCGGCGGCTCGGGGTAGATGTCTATATAGCATCCTGGCACCAGTCCAGTATAGCCAATTTCTTTCAAATCTTTCACCATCATCACCTTCAAACACCTGAAAGTAAAATCCAATTAAAAGTTTCTTAAAAAATCAATTAGCAGCATAATTCCTAATTTGTGCTGATTGGATTGAGTTTCTACATTAGAATCATTGTCACAATGTGCCATTATGTTTTATAGGGAACCATTTGCTCAAGATTCTGTACAAATATTACTGGTTTATTTTTCTTAATTTTTTGTCCATTTTCCTGTAATAATGATTTTAATAAATATCTTTTGTACATTATTAAAACTATCTTAATGTATTCTGTTACTTATGGTAATCTATTATGTGACTATGATTGGTAATTAAGATTTAACTGTTGTAGGTTTACTTTCTAGTGTACCAGTTATTGCTCAATGAATTACGAATAATCAGTTACCAATCATTGGTGCAATCGAACGCAATCATAGTCACAACAACGGTTTAAGTACCTAACGATTTACTTTAAATCTGTAAACTGGTTAATTTTTCGGCTGAAGAGAGTAATGATTGTGATAAAGACAGTGGACATTGACGTTGTTTGCACATGTGCGAATGGCGCCCCTTAATTCAAAATCATCTTCAAATTACAGATTTTTATATATCACTTATATATATTTGGGGGTTAGGACGGTGGTTAAATGAAATACATGTGTTTGGCGCGTGTTGAGGTTTATTGTGACAAATGATAAATGCGATTAAGACAGATAGAAATGAATACAGTGAATGAAGATGTAAGAAATTATGAAATGAAATGAATTGGCAGTCTTGCTCGGCAAAGGCGCGCCGGCAAGACCGCCATTGTGAAACGCTGAAACTGGAGAGACTGTTTGGCGGTGAATTGGGTCAGACTTGTGGCAGCAGCCGGCAGCGCTGTCGCTAGCGTCGATGCCGACTGAGATGGCGGTAGATTTGAATTATGGTCGCTACATATATATTATCATTTATCAGTTATCATTTTGCCATATAAAAATAATGGAAAAATACCTTATATACACTAATGATGTACCCCGTAGTGGGAGTGTGAGACCTTTTGACTCCACCGGTCAGGTCGTGGAAGGGCGGTCTGCAAATGGTAGCAACCTCACTGTACAGGTCCAGAGTGTGCGCGGCCGTGTACCTCATGGATCTCGGGTCGAACTTCGTCAGGGAAGCTCCTCTCATGTTGTTATAGAAGACCAGTGGATCAGTTTGAGTGCTGTTTATGACGTAATAAGCTATGAAGGGAAATTCTGCATTCTTTTCCATGTTGGCCAGCAACATCCCGCCTACTGCGGTGTTGGCCTGGGCCACGTCTGACAGCAGCTCGCTCGCCGCCGCCCTCTGCTTGTGGAGAGGCCTGGCCAGCGGGGACTCCAGTATCGGGTCGATGGCCTCCAGAGGACTCATGAGATGCGCCAGGATGCACAACTTCGGGTCAGCCACTTCGAGGACGCTGAGGCTGTGTGAAGGTATGATGGTCTTGTTGGGGGCTGACTTATCTGGTATGGCTAGTGGCGGAATGGGGAACTGAAAATGAAATTACAGTATTTGTTACATATAAATTTGTAATTGAATTTTATTATAGGTAAAATATATAATTAGTGAGGCAGAAATTAAACCACGCACAGGCATGGCAAAAAGTTCTATGTCCAGACTTGTTGGAATCTATAGTTCTATCTTCTTATTCTCGTGCTCTATTTGTTTAACAGAAGTTGCTAAGAGAAGCTCTACAGTAGACTGGCCAAACCATTACCTTAGGTTCTTCAGCCATGATGGTCTCCTTCTTTCAAGGCCCCGACTGCCAACATTATGAGGTGCAAGATCTCATACTTCTCCGAGATATTGAAGTTATAATATATATATATATATATTAAATACGTTTTTTTATCTTTATTCATCCGAACCACAACATCTTCATTCGTAACACTATCCATCCAGTTTATTTAAAGCATTCTTCAGTAAATTCACATTTCAAATGTTTCAAGTCGCTTTATCATTTCTTCGGTAAGTGTCTACGTAGCTAACTTACCATCACGCCGTTTCCCCACGACAACGTTTCTCAACATTTCAGGTCAAATGCGTAAAATCATGACGTCTATCACGAATTATAACGTCATTCCTTCATGAATATTTTCGTTTCATGAATTCGTCATTCCTTCATGAATTACGAATCACGATATTCCCAGATATTCAATCACTGATAGTGAGTGTGACTTAAAGATAACAGTGATTGACTCACGGTTCGTGATTTTGAGCTCATCACTACTTGCCGCCACCTTATAACAAGTTTCAAATCAAAATTCACATACTTAAAAACACACATTCACTTACAGGCGAAAACTATTTCATTTTTATGGCGTGTGCCGAAAGGGATTCAAAAAAATTAAATTACTTACTTAAACATTTGAATGCTAGTTAAAACTGACCTATAGATAACATTTATGTACCTAGTCTATAAATAAGTTTTTAAATGTTACACAATAATTCATTTTTACTGTTAACTCTTGTCAAATAATTTTGTAAAATTCAGGCGTAAAAAATATATTACACGTGTACGTCATTGGATTTATTTTTCCTGTATGGTTTAGCAGTGCGAAGGCCCGATTCACGGCCAATTGTGTAAAGTTGCGCATTCAGTTTTGTCGCCAGTGCAACGAGCTGACTGTGACCAGACTGCCAGATGCTCGCTCTAGATCTTGGGATCTAGATCCGATTAGCACGCTTAATGTCTGGCTCGAGCAGTCGAGTGGTTAGGATACCCGCCTTTGACATTAAAGATCAAAGAGTTCTAATCCGGTCGGTCTTATTTATAATACACAATCGTGTTAATTTTAACAACTGCCACTAAAAGTAAAGAGAGTAAATCTGCTTACAAAGTGTATGCAAGTACACTGAGATATTTCTACTTAATTAAACCGTACACGAACTCACATCTGAATTTATACTATTTTTTCGAGTCGCAACTTTTGAGAGGATTATGCATATACGCAAGACAAAAATATTAAACTTGAATCTTTAATTTGCCTTTCTCCATAGATGAGATTTGACTCTAGACGAGATTAACCCTTCCCAAACCATGCGGTAACACAGGTCTACCGCTCTAATTAAACCTGTAACGTATCGGTAAATACACGCAACATGCAATTCATATTACAGATAAATTGAAGGAAATTATTTACGCTTAGAAATGACTAGTGAAAATTCAAGTATGTAAGGTGAATCCTAAAAAAATAATTATATTTCAATTCAATTCATTGTTAAAATTAATACGTTGACAAAAAATACAATTTGAGTCGAGACAGAAAGAAATTGCATATAATTTCACATTGAAAAGAATAACAAACATACAAATATAACGGTGTCTCTTTCTCGCTAATTAAAGAAAGATAGATAAAAATGAAAGTTGTATTATATAATGCAATATTCTATACATGACTTAATGCTCTCAATTATCATATTATATGTTTTATATTTAATGCTTAATATTTATAGTAAATTTATGGCATTAAACAAAGCATTTTTACACACTTCAAAAGCTAATAGAACTCTAATTTCTTACGGTAACACGAGTTGACAGCATGGCTGCGTACGAGTATTTTATATCACAGTATGGTGAAGGTTAAATGAAGTTAGCGCGAGGTGGAAATGTATCATCAGCCAGGATTAGAATGACATATCCAATATACGTACTGTCAGAGATCAATATCTCATTGAGAGATCATCGTGGATGCGGACCTTAAGGGATACTCATAATCAGTGGCACACTCAATAATGTTTATTTAATTTAATTGTATTTATTATTAGAAGAACATATTCTTATTGTGAAGTTGTAATTATTCAAAATATAGGTCTGTGATATTTTAAATACTAATTAAATGTATTAATTAGAAAGATATAAATAAAAAATCAATTTTATCGAAGAATATTGTCGTAGCGCTACCGGGATTCGAACCTGGATCTCTTTCCAAATTAAAAATAATGGAACGATAGATGTATTGATTTTAAAAAGTGTAACAGGTTCGAAAATTTGTCGTCAAATGTCGCTGTAGCATAGTTTGATAATGCACCTTCCCCGGTTTAGAAAGAGATCCAGGTTCGAATCTCGGTAGCGCAACAACAATATTTTTCGATAAAATTGATTTTATATGTATATCTTTCTAATTAATACATTTAATTTGTACTTAAAATTGTATTTATATTTAACTTTGTTTTAATCATTGTGTTGTTTTTACGTCAATTGGTTTCGATACTAATGTATCTTCGTCAGGACTGGCGTATAGCGTGTGATGAGCTTTTGAGGTGAAATAGTTTTATATCAATTATTTATTTCTTTTTTTCGTACCTAATCGTTTAGCAGACGTTGACTATTATCGCTTGTTTCTTGCGGCCCGGTGCAGCTCTACAGTAGACTGGCTGAATCATTGCTTCAGTTTCTTCAGCTATGATGTTCTCCTTCTCCAATGGTCTCAATTTTCAGTAACTTTCCCGGCATTATGAGATGTAAGTATGAAGTTGTTTGGTTTTGTTCTCTTAAATATTGTATACTTAATATTATTTTAATTGTAATTAATTTAATGTAAGCTTATTTTAATAAGTCAAACATCCCACAAGATGCTTTGTGGGGCTAGTTTTTTTAGATTGTAAAAAAAATAAATAAATAAAAGATCTGACACTTCTCTGGATGTCTCATTATATGTCCGAAATATTTTATTTAAGTTTTCGAATTTTTATTGTTTTAAATATAAATTAAATGAATCAAGATATACAGAAAAAATCTATCTATAGAAAAAATATTTAGTTGCCACCGGAATTAGAACCTGGATCTCTTCCTATCCGAACTATGAACTATGTTTTGAAAATGCAACTTCACAGCAAAAAATGTGTTCTTTTTAACTTATGTTTCTGTACAAATTATCCAATGATATTAGATGCCTTTTTGTCTTGGAAGCAAAACCATCAAGAATATAAAACCTTATTAAAACATTAATAATAAAGAAAAACAAAGCTTACTGGTACTCCGGCAGGTAGGAACCTGTCCAAACTGTGAACTGGAATGATGAAGCAATCCCTGTCGAGGGTGGCCAGCGACAGGGGCTGGAGCCGCGCGGGTTGGACGATGCCCCCATTATTGTTGTTGTTGTTGTTAAGGTATTGGTTGTTGTTGCTGGTGGCGGGGGCGGGGGCGGGCGACCACTTCGGGAGGCCCACTGACGAAGGGCGCCGCGTTACCAGAGGCTGCGGGGGCTCCGGGTCCGCGGCTGAGGTCTGACCCAAGGCACTGCTTACTGGACCACATTTTTCTAAAAAATTTATACAAATTTCATCGAATTTTCTTGGATGTTGTAAATTTTTTAGTTTTAATTGGAAATAACAATTGTTACTATTTCTTTGATATAATAAGATTGACATAATGGTTTTAAGTATGTACATATGATACGTATAATAAAATACTATGAAGGTACTTATAGAATGTAATTTGAATTATAGATGTGAGATCTTCTTCTTCTTCTTTCAAACAGGCAATCCACCCTTCAAGAGTGATTTGTGCCATAAAACAAGTTTAAACATTATTTCATAGAAAGCAGTACAACAATATTACAGAATAGGGAATATTGCGTTACAAGTTAATACCATTGACATTCAAGAAATTTATTTTATATTTTGGTGGCTTAATCCTACTAATTTATAAAAAGTTTAAAGAGAGTTATATTCCGAGGGTCTACTATTCCCTGAAGTGAACCCGCAGAAGATTATATTTATATAAATTATTATTATTAGGTCTTGCCCTAGGTACCAACTATTAAACGATTGTTGTACATTTCAATTAGTGGTATTCGAGTTGATTGTTAAATAAAATGTCAACATTCAGAATATTTTGTAAAATACGTCACAACTGACGTACACAAAATATTAGTGAGATTAATAAATCTCATTCATCGAAGACCTTTCAAACGGTTTTTTTGAGTCAGTTGAAAGTAAGGAAGAACTATGTCACCCACGACGTTGAAAGCGGATTGGAAGATCAAAGATTGAAGAGAAAGGTTCAGTACCATGGTCGTTTTAATAATATGCTGTTGCCTCCGAGAGGAAGCCTGCGCTGAAGTTAGAAGATCAGGTTGCTTTTCGACAAAAAACATGATTTTAAACGTAAAAAACAAATTAATATTCTTTGCTTTTTCTTCTTGACAGCTAAGTAAAAACACAAAGATTTTTATCGCTTGGTTTTGCATGACTAAGACTAGATTTATTTAGATTTAGGAAGACCCAAAAAAATAACTAATTAAATCAGAATTTGCCTCCTTTTTTCACTTATTACTTCATAATAATTTAATATTTTTTACACATTTACATATTTCAATTTACTTGTGGCTTTTCATATGTACAGCCATAAAGTCTTTTAAGGGTTCATTACTGTGTCAATACAGTGTCATACTAGTGAGCCTTTCGATTTCTAATAAAATAAAGATTATTAGTTATTGAGTTTACTTATAGCAATCGATTTTGACAGAAACTTTGATCACTAAGTATGTCATCAAAAACATGTCGGTGAATTTTTGATAAAAACAGTTTCCTACCATATAGCAAACATTACGCGTCACTGGTAATTTCTGGACTTTCCCCAGAATCAAAGTGACGCTGAAAAGACCCGACTCTTTGCTGGAGATTATGAAAGTCATAACAGGTCAGACGTGACACCACTGAAGAAGTAGGTACATTTCAGAAATGCTTTCAGAAGAGATGCTGAAATGTTTCCGTAATTAGCTTCAAAGACGTTTAAATACTCGTATGTATGAAATGTGAGCAATTTTTTGATCAGATCTCGTATTTACTATTTGAAATACGAATAGAACATAAAACTTGAAATATGAATAGAGATTTATGTTGCCGTTGCATTCGGTCTCGAAGGCATTCAATGAAAAGTAAACTGGAGTTCAGGGCTCGAAATAAAAAAATTAATGAACCGGAACGGTCGATGTTATCCGGAATTTTACACGTAATTTTTGATCAAAAAGTATACACTTACATTACAATATATAATATATTATTAAGAGAACACATTATTATTGTGAAGTTGTAATTATCCAGAACATAGCTCTGTGATATTTAAAATATTAATTAAATATATTAATTAGAAAGATATACATATAAAATCAATTTTATCGGAAAATATTGTTGTTGCGCCACCGGGATTCGAATAATGGAACGATTAAATGTATTAATATCAAAAAGGTAACATATAGCTTCGAAAATTGTCGCTAAAAATATTGTCGCTGTAGCATAGTTGGATAATGCACCTTCCCCGGTTAGGAAAGAGATCCAGCTTAACTTAGTGAACTTGTGTGAGCGTAACAAATTAAGAAAAATCTATGGATTTACACTAGAAAATGGAACTTACAGAATAAAAATAACGAGCTTGAAAATTTGATTGAGTAAGAAAAAATTATTAGATTCTGTACGTCCCAGAGACTGCGATGGGCTGGCCATGTCGAAAGAATGCCAGATAACATAACACCAACAATCATGACCGAGTTGATACCGCATTGGAAGCGACTAAGAGGCAGGCTGACTGTGGAAGAGAACTTGAGCAGGATGGGAGGGTCAGGGAACTGGACAAGAATGGGCAGGGATAGGCGTTGATGGAGCGCACTTGTGGAAGAGGCTAAATCCCATCCTGGGATGTGGTTCTGTGGAAGAAGAAGAAGAAGATCCATTTATGCTGTCAAAAATTTGAAAACTGGAATTTCAACAGTAATATTTCAGATATGAATAATTTGTAGGTATTACGTAATACCTTATTTATTTACTATACATTTATATAATATCCCAATGTCTGTGTAGTCGTATAAGTAAAAATTTTGCTCTAAAAGTACACTTTTAAAATGTTAAGTTCATTTTTATTGACAAAAATTTGTAAATTGGACAACTGTAAATGGAGTTGTATTGAAGTTAGGTAATTATTTAAAACATATTCTATGTACGCGCCTTTTTCGCAATTTTAAACACTCGTTATATAGTCTAGCGAGGTTATACAAATATAATACAAGGGTGAATATCGAAAACCGTTCAACTGTATAGCTTTGTTGTATGATTTACTTATTGAATTTTGTATGAATACCTAAGATTGTTCGATTTTAGCAATGAATTCACCGACCGAGTGTATAACTGAAATAACAGAGAATTCAGGATTTAAGCAACGATTTAGTCGGGGCAGAGTACGCTTTCAACGTGTTAATTATAAATATATACATATAAAATCAATTTTGTCGAAAAATATTGTTTTTGCGCTAGCGGGATTCGAACCTGGATCACTATTTCCAATCCGGGAAAGTACACCACCAATTGTGTTATAACGCCGGTATTTTTCATGACAAATTTTCGAATCTATATATATATACTGTTATACTTAAAAACAATATTTTTCGACAAAATTGTTTTTATATGTATATATTTATAATGAATACATTAAATTAGTATTTAAAACATCACAGACCGCCTGTTCTGAATAATTACAACTTCACAATAAGAATGTGTTCTCCTTAATAATATAAGTTGTATCAATGTGTCCAAAATTTAATAGAAATGAATTGATAATTCTGGCGTCTGCAGTCGGTTCACTCGAAGGTATTTGCGATTCAAAGTATCAATGTGTCACGTGACTTTTGGAACAACTGTGAAGAGTCCGCCATATTTAACTATCGATTCTCGTCTTTACCATCGGATATCGGAGAGTAAGATGAGTTTACTTTTGTGTATTGTGCAAGTTACCACTGATTACACAGTCAGCCCTAAACGGGAGCTTTTTTTTGGAACAAAATGACATTTCTGACATCTTCCCGACGTCTGTCGATTGAGATCGGAGGTCGCCGTGATACAATGTAACGCTATTCTGTATATCGTTATATTTTGAGACCACCATCGTGTTGTTTCAACTTTGATGTGTTTAACGATGTGTATTTCTTCACACTGTATTATAATACAATACGGTTTGTGTTACTTTGGCACGCGGCCCGGTGCCAGTAAGTTGACAATAATTATTTTTTAAATTAAAAAAAAAAAAAAAACAATTCTCTCAAACTTGTGCAGTCGTTGAATTTTTGGTTGATTATAATACTTACATATACATAATAACAGTCAAATCGTTACTAAGTACTATGTAACTACTGAAATATTTATTTATATTATAGACATATAATGTACGAGTGTTTTATTCAAAATTTGACATGTACATTTTGCAACGGATCTAACCTTTTAACTGCTAACAGCCGCGAGAGGCACGAAATGTCGATGGATGCTGGAAATTGTCGTCCACATTTGATATATGACATTGAAAATCATGTCTGAAATGTTGTAAAGCGCGCGTTGACGCGCGTATGACTTGGCGTGAGACGCAACGTTTGGAGTGTTAACTCGCTCGTAGCATTTAAAATGACGAATATAAGATTACGAAACGTGATGTAAAAATTAGACTTTAATTTATTTTACAATTTTTGTTGTTTAGGTTTAAATAAGTACCTACATATGTGAGTGAGTTAATAACATTTGTTAAAAAAAATATTCTTATCTTTATCAGTAAGCATAAGAGAATGAATAAAATAGAATGCATCACGGAAATTGGATCTGTGATTTACCATAATCGAGAATTTTCTAGATTTTTAAATGAATATAAAATCTTTGCTATTTGACCATTATGGACTAATTAATAATTTTTACTTGTTGAGCGGATATTAATAAAATAAATAATATACCTTATCAGGTACCGAACTCTTGAAATATTTCAAAACAAAGTCTCGACACGATGACACATGTCATGGTGAAATAAATAACATTTATTATGGTTCGCGGGATCAAGATTTTAGTACTAAACACTTTTGTAAATAATTCTATGACGTGTCATCGATATTTTGAAGAGATATGGAGACATGTTTTAATGTTTATTTACTTTGCCAGAATGATGCGCAGATAATTGTATACAGTCCGCAGTAGGGAGCACCGATCGCGGATGTTCACCGTTTGCAGAACATGCGAGTAGATGGGATTAAACAAACTAGTTTAAATCATCGATAAATTAAATAGATTTTAATTTGTAAACATGTCGAATTCATTGTCTGCTTAGAATCTTAAAAATAAAATGAATTACTCTAAAAGTGTTACTTAATTGTTAATTAGGAATACGAAGGTAATCCGGAAAGAAGATACTTTTATAGCCTTAAAATAAGAATATATTTTATTATACAATTTTACATATTTTTTAAACACACGGTATTTCATTACCTGTTCACAATTTTTCGAATTGGCAACACTTTTTCTAGCGATAGCCAATTTGACAGCTGACAGCTGATTTACGCTCAGTTTGGTTTGCCATTTCACCATGTGCCCAAAATGGGAAGTTTACGATCATCCATCGTATAGTGCGGACTTTGTTCCGAGCGATTTTCACTTTTTCCTAAGCTTAATGAGTTCATGTTTGGAAATTTTTTTTGAGATTACTATGAATTGCACTTTGGAGTCAATAAATGTTTAAATGAACTGGTAGTGGACAACTAACTATAACAGTGGAAATATAATAAAATATTTTTAAGTTAAAAAGACCTTTATTTTCTGGATTATCTTCGTAGTTAGAAAGACTGCATCGTGTAATTGTTTGTTTAAAATTAGTGTTAAATATTGTAAACTAAATAAATTCTTCTTGCATTTTTTTATTCATACATAATTATTGTTAAATCATACTGTAAAAATGCATTTGAGTTCAATTGCGAAATCGAGTTGCAGGTTAGTTTTTTTTTTTTTTTTAGATTAGCAGAGCTCTACGGCTAGTGTCATTCAAAAGGAAAATATATAGGAGTACCTACCCACGCACGTACGTGTTCACGATGCAAGTGTCGTGGTGGGATAACATACGGTCTGAATGAAATCTATGTTAAAAGTGTAAAAACGTATATTTTATACTGTTTACGAAATCAAAAATGTCTGCAACATATTACTATAAAAATTATATTCACAAAATTATATTCACAGACCACCAAATAAATAGACATGAACTAACGCAAATTACTTGTCTCAAAATTTTCACTTTGGTTGCACCCACGTGCTCACTTTGGTGCCACTCAAAATATATGACTAGATTGGAACAAACATTTAAACGACTTAAATATAATATTGTGCATTAATGTAAGAAATACATCTTGTCATAATCTATCGGATTTACGTTTCGTTAGATATGTGTGTGTAGTATGTCCCTCGCCCCGCAAATATTGTTCCAAATCTCTCTACCATATGTATACTTTTCATATCATGTATATTTATTTACTAGTCTATGATTATACCTAATTAAATATCTATAAAGACAAAATATTATGTACAAAATTATTTTATGGATAGTGCCATTAATTCGTGCCGTTCGATATCATTCATTTATTTGCTGAAGGCTCTTAAAACACCGTGGAATTTCGAAGGGTGGGAAAAAAAAATTCCCCTCACCTGTGTTTGATAAGCCGGTACGTATTGATGGCACTACCGATATTTCACTTTAATGCAACTTGGGTCAAGCAAGTTTAGTAATAAAGATTATTAAATCTACGTAAACAGAATATATATTAGGTTACAAATAAAATACATATAATATGGCAGGTATAACATTTTCAGGTTGCTAAGAAAATAAACACAAAAAAATAAATCTTTTTCAGGTTTCGGCAGGAGTAGAATAAATATTATCATTATTTGAAAATATTCAGTCGTTGTATGGAGAGCATAGTAATTGTCGCTTTTTAATTTTTAATAATGATTTTACTAAAATATCATTGACACATAAAGGGTTAAATTAAGAGTTTATATTTATATATATATATAATTGAAAGGAAATGAATGTAGGATTACAGACCATGCGATTTGTGATTGTTGCGCAAGCCAAACGAGACATGGGCCCTTTTCCATACAGACCGATGCTGGCTCGAATCTGTCGGAGAAGCGAATCAATATGTCATTATTGGGAATATATCCAGGAAACACACCTAAAGGGATTCCTGATTAATCTGTTTAATACATCGACACCAGCTATTGTTCAATAAACACAATTCTATCTAGGGACGAGTACACAGCGGCGTGCGGTGTAGGAGACAACTGCTCTGACAAGTACATCGTAGTTAGAAATCATATCAAGCGGTGCAATCTTCTACCCAGCGTTATGGGGCGTTGCGTATAATTTGTCCAATAAATGAATTCTAGTTAATAATTTAAACAAACATAAACAAAATATTTAATTCCACTAATTAATACACCGCAGCCAAAAATCATACAAAGCGTGATTTACTTCAATCCATCTAGTGTTATCGAGGTGGTATATAAATTATTTAATAAATTAATACTAATCATTGATTTAAATATATCATATGGCTGGTAAATAAGCAGGGCGGTTGAAACTGATACATAATCAATCACACTAATAAATACATCGCAGTCAAAAAAATATTCAAAGCATGTTTTATTTCTATCTAGTGTTATCGAGGTGATGTGTATAAATTGTTTAATAAATTAATACTAGTTATTAATTTAAATAAAAAAATACACCCAAAGACAGATATGTCGTATCAAAATTATATCAAGCAGTGCTTTACTTTTGTGTAGTGTTATCGAGATAGTGTACATAAATGATTTAATAAATTAATACTAAATATACTAAAAATACTAAATAAAACATAATGGCTTTGTATAAAATCAAAAATTGTATTTCACGCCAACCGGTTTCGTACAGCTCGAGCTTCGTCAGGGCGTATTTAAAACTAACAATAAATACATATTCTATCTTCCTCTTTCTGTATATATAAGTGCACTTTTTTTATATTTATTGTTTGCTTTTAATACGCCCTGACAAAGCTTGAGCTAAGCGAAACCGGTTTACACAAAGTGACTGTGTTTTATTTAATCTAATATATCAAACCACAAAGTAATTGTTTTCTACGAAAATTAATAATAGTTATTCATTTAAATAAACTAAATTTATTTAGGGGTGGTACATAAGCAGGGAGGTAAATTCAGATAATAAATGTATCGTAGTTTAGAAATCATATTAAGCTTCTATCTAGTGCTGTCGAGGTGGCGTATAATTTGTTCAATAAAAATTAAAACAAGTGACATAACATAAACTATTCATCAAAAATATAGTTACCACCGGGACTCAAACCTGAAATTAGAGTTATCTATTTACTTTTACGACGAATTTTCAACTTAATATGTGTTCCTCCGATTTTAGAGACAGCTGATATTTCTCATTAAAAGCTATCATTTTTTGCAATAAAGAAGGAACACAAGAGTCGAGAGTTCGACGTGAGAGTTAACATAGTGTAATAGATAACTTATTCTCCAGGCAAGAGTTTCATGTCCCGGTAATGACTAGATATTTTTTCATCTAATTTGTATTAAAGATTTTTTCTAAATCATTAATTTAGTTTGTTTTAATAATTAAATAATTATGATCTAAAATAGTAACACTATAATAAAAATGTGATTTCATTAAAAAAATAATTAGTACTAGTTATTAAAGTAAACAAACTTAATATTTCCAAAGGCGGGTTCACACAGAGGGTGGGTATAAAGAGGTGATAAATAATCTCACTAATAAATACATAGTTGATAAAAAAAAAATATTTTGAATCTATTAATAAAGGACAAATATATGTTAGGAGAACACTGAGTGATATTTTAAATATATTAATTAGAAAGATATACATATAAAATCAATTTTAATTCATATTTAAAATATCACAGACCTACGTTCTGAAAAATTACAACTTCACAATAAGAATGTGTTCCCCTAATAATAAAGTTGTAGCAATGTGTCCAAAATGTAATAAAAGTGAATTGATAATTCATTCACAGGTATTTGAGATTCTGTAAAAATAAGGTAGATGGCTCTTTCAAATAATGGAATTAATATCAAAAAGGTAACATATAGGTTCAACAATTTGTCACTAAAAATGTTGCCGCTGTAGCATAGTTGGATAATGCACCTTCCCCGGTTAGGAAAGAGATCCGGGTTCGAATCCCGGTAGCGCAACAGCAATATTTTTCGATAAAATTTATTTTATATGTATATCTTTCTAATTAATATATTTAATTCATATTTACAAATATATGTAACTGACTACGTGAATACGTTAACAAATATTAATAAACGTGTGAAATGATTTGATGAAAGTATTTTCCCTCTCAATCAAATGTGAAAAAGTTAAAAAAATGTTATAATGTATACATTAATTATATTCGAAAAAGAGGAAAAATTCTTTATCAAATTTGCCCGAGAACCGACGCTCTGCGAGCAACAAGCTTGTGCCAAATTACCGTGCGATTTAATGACACACGTGTTGCAAAAAAACAAAAAGTTCGCCGACAAAGCACCGGGCTCGGGCCGAGACTCGGCCGTGTTTATTTGAGATTCGATCAGTTCCACATTGTTCAAAACAATGCGGTCAAAAATAAATCTAACCGCTGCGCGGCGGCGACGCAGCCAAACGAATGAACTTGATCGCGCGTTCAGATATTTCAAAATCTTTTGAAATCGGATCAGTACGCGATACTTGAACTGGCAGTCTAATTATGAGTGATTTTTTTCTGATCGACTTTGTATGCAATTATCACAGACCAGTAAATGAATAGACATGAAATAAAGTGTAGGCACGTATAGGGGAGGAGTTGCGGGACGAGAGACATTCTACACACATTCTTTGTGGAAACATAAATTCGATAGTTTATGACACATTTTATGCAACGATAAAAGTATTTACTCTTCAAAAATTAAATCTTTGTATAAACATGACGTATTTTTTACATTAATGCATATTATATTGTCATACAATATTTAAAAAATAAGTGGTACCAAAGTGATCACGTGGGTCACACCAAAATGAAAATGTTAAATGTTAATGTCTATATATTTGGTGGCCTGTGATAATTATATTATATCGATAGTTTAATAACACGAAAATCTATTTTCAAATTATCCAGTTTTTATGAGAGAGAATTTTTTTTTTGCATTAGGCAAACTAAATTTATATATATGGCATTTTATATTTGAAATAGAGTGAAACGTTAAATACAACGATATATCACTTCTCATAATTCTTGGGGAAATATTTCTTTATGTTACGTATATAACCATTTATTCTGAATAAATCGTTATTATGCAGAATAAACGGACAGCTGGCGGATAGGCATACTTAACTCAAAATCGCATTTTTGTAGCCATGTTTTCATATTATTATGGCTTCGATGTATTAATGGATTTTATTAACTGATTCTTCATTTTGTTATCGTGTAGGTTTGCTTTATTAATTACTCAAAGGTGTTTGATAATGTTTAATGGACGAAACTATTGATGGTTTTCGAGAAAATGTGAATCTCACCATACTTGATTGGACTCCTAAATAGCCTTTACAACGATAACACTGCTGTAGATAAGGTCTGTAATAGTAATTTAAACAAGGGTTAAGGTTAAGAAGGGTGCACACACAGGGTGGGGAAGAACGGCAGGGAGGTTTTACAATCGGCGGGAAGATCACCAATCTACGTTTCGATGATGATGTCACCTTTGTGGCCAGTAACAGAGATTGCACAAGAAATAATTTTACAGAAAATAGAATTCGAAATAGTTTGGAAGTAGATCGGCGTAAAACGAAAATACTGGTTGTGGATCGTGTTAATGCATCGCAATGGCAGGATGTGAGGGGTACGATTTTTTACTCATTGCACTGTACAGTCGGGTACTAATGAATGTGTGTACATGGAAATATAGTAGATAGGTTTATTTAATTTTTAATTCTTTAATGAATAGGGAACTAAAATATATTAATCGGTATTATCGGTACATAGCACATTCTTAAAGTGCCATGGCCAAAAAATCGACTTATAAAGGTGCTATGAACCAACTAAAATCAACACAGTTCTGTGGTATTTTTGATACAAATGAAATTAATCAATTAGAAATATATATAAAATGGTCATGGCTTTGATAAAAATTTGGGATTGTCAATTTTGCATATAAACGGTGTTGGTCACAAATGAAATAATTTGGAATCGTTGGAGATAAATAAAGCGTGTAAAACTAATCAAAAAATTATAAACAACCAACTGAATTTAACTACGAGTCCCATTCTAAAATTTTTTTCTAAAAATTATTTGAGTAAATTTGTATTGAGTAACAATTTGAGTTTATATATATATTTTAAAAATAGATTCTGGTAAAGATACAATAATATATGTTTTTATTTAGTATTGACATCCTGAAGAAGAAAATGTATTTAAACTCAATAAGTGGTTAATAAAACAAAGTCATTTTGCTAATTTCAAAAGTATTATTGTAAAAATATTTGGTTGTTACCGGGATTCGAAGCCCGTTATTTTTCGAATTGATTAATTTAATTTGAATTAAAAATATGTTGATTCACGCTCTTATCATTCTAATTTTCAAATCCTTCAACAAATCCAACCAAAAACAAAAGATTTTTCCAATTCTTCAGCCATATTATGTGTCTAAGTAACAGCCTAGAAAAGAAGGTTATCCTGGGCATTATTTTGGGCCGAAGAATACCTGGAAGAGTGCCACAGTGGTGGATAGCTACACTAGACTAGACTACAGAGACCTTGGAGCTGGAGTCAGCTGTGAGGGCGGCCCAGGATCAGGACTCGTGGCGGTGCATTACGAGCCGAGTCTCATTTGGACGTAAGTGGTAGTTTACGAAAAAATAATAAAATTCGAGCTATTCGGTTGAGTGAAACTGATATGAGAGTTTTAAATCCGTTTCAGAGAAACGATAGGAACGCTCAATGTCATTCAAATTCTATTTCATATTTGTTTTAAAGTTGACTGGCTCGACAAAGTCAGAACTAGCCTTTGTCTTTAAAATATTCCACGAGATATTTGACACGAAACAGAAACAAATTTAATACTATTATGTATATATATAAAAATGTTTATGAACTATAAATTTCTCCGGAAAAAGCGAGGTTAGAAATAAAATTAATAAGTAAATATTGCTCGAGGTCCATTTCGTTTTATAGCTTTCTACGAAAAAGTTAAATGGCGTACAGACATTCACAGTTAGTTAAAATATTTTTTTTGATTAACGTTTATAGAAATAAATATCACTGCACGGGTTTCTTCGATTCGGAAGCGATCGAGCCTCTTGTTGTTTCGTGGGAATCTGACATAAAAAATTTATAACATGACTTTTTCCATGTACATATCTAACTCGGCAAAACTGAACGAGTCACGAAGCGAAACACGATTCCAACACAGGGTATAAAGAAAGTGGGTACTCTATAATTTAGCACAGTTTTTGCGTGACTGCTAATACTCAGTTTTGTTAACACAGTTTAAAACACCTCAATTTAAATTTAAAATTAAAAGAAATGAGCTAATGAGGCTTAACAATGGTTTAAAAGGTGATAAGGTTAATGGACAATAGACGTCTGTCGCGAAAATCAATATATCTATTATAGAAGGCGAATTCTAATGGTTTTTTTAACTTGTTTAAATTTCACGTGGGTGTAATATAAGTATCACACCAAATCTAAGACATACATTCACTATCAACATCAAAAGCGAAAAAGTAGTGGAAAAATCTTCGCGTAGTATAATGATTTAGAAGCCTTCTTGGAGTCTATTTGACTTGGTTGTTTCGCGCTTCGTGCAAACAAAAAATTACAATCATGTTTGAAGAGAGTTCTCGAGGCATGCGAATGTTAGTATCAGTATATTTATACCAATAACAGATGTCACATTAAAAATGTAAGATATATAAATCAAAAACAGACTCTAATTTATGGGTTATTATTGTATAACTGGTGAAGCAGTCTGTCGGAAATGTAATGTTCAGATTCCAGTCCCGATAGTAAATATATTTTTTCTATATTATTCATATAAATTGTTTTAATTATCAAGATGTGATTTCGTTTAATAATAATGGTATTTGAGAAACATTGCAATTACAAATAAAAATATGGTTGTTTTCAAAGAGAACAAATATACGTCTCATTAAAATACAAATGGACTTGAGCCCTACCGCCACGTAGCAGTTTCTACTCAAGTGTATTCGAGAAACAATTAAAGGGATGGGTTGTTGGATCGAAGCCAAATGACAATTTATAGGTTGCTGTAGCGTAATTGATACAATGTTCTAGGTTCGAGTCTCGGTGTTAACTATATTTTTTTGATAAGTAATTTATCAATTTTTTTTCAATATATTTAAAATGTTTTTAACAAATCTAAACAGAGCTTTGTCCCGCTCAAACAATATAATTTTTGTCAAAACAGTTTCGAGAACTGCAATCACTCTCATCAACAACTAATAATCATTGCACATAACTATAGTCCGATTTAATTTAATTTAATTTATTTCTTATATGTTTACTTTATAAACAATTCTTAGAGTGTATAAAAAAAAATGAACAAAAGTGAACAATCTTTATAATGTAAGAGATGTTCACTGTCTCATTAACCCTTCCCAAACCATGCAGTAACACAGGTCTACCATCATAATTAAACCTGTAATATTTCGGTAAATACACGCAAGATAAAATTAATATTTTAGATAATTCTAAAGAAAATATTAGCGCTTAGAAATGACTAGTGAAAATCCAATTATATAAATGGAATCGTACAAAAATAATTATTTTTTCCATTTAATCCGTTGTCAAATTAATACGTTGATAAAAATACCATTTGTGATATGAAAGACAGAGATTACACACTATTTTCACAGTGAATAGAACAACAAACATACAAATATAATTGTCTCTTTATCACTAATTGAACGAAGATAGATAAGAAGGAAGGACACACTGTATACGACTTAATAAATGCTCTAAATTATGTTATTAACCATTTTTTCAAAACTGAATGCTCAATATTTAGAGTAAAGTCGTGCCATTAAATTCATTTTAGCTAATTAAAACATTTTTCTAATTGTTATTTACGGTAATACGAGTTGACAGCGTGGCTGCGTTCGGGTATTTTATATCACGGTATGGTAAAGGTTAACTAGACCGAAGTCTGCACTAAAGGAGACAGGCTCATCCGTTGTCTGTCATACAAATATGAAATTATTTTTAATTTTATTTTTATCTAAATCAAAACTACCCACGATTGAAACACTGTGCAAAAGGAAAAATGAATATAAAGAAATGACGTTCTGTTGATGTGAAAATAATACTGAGTATAGTGCAATGTTTGCACCGCAAAGCGGTTCATGTCAATTAAATATTGAATTTACAATATTATAAAAATATTTCAAATATTTCGATAATAGACATATTGAATATTATTTTTGAAAATAATTATCCTTGCTGTACGATGTGCCATTTTAGACTGATTGTCGTATGTCAGTCAAAATAGCTAATTGGGACGCGTCACGTCACAAATCACAACGTCCACGTGACACATAATTTGGCGGGTTATGACTATTTATATTTACACCGAAGATAGTTATCTAACTGCCGACTTGTTGCAGACAATATAATCTAGAGCAAAAGGTGAATTAATATAAAATTCTGCTCTTTCACAGCGTTGGTAAAAGTTTGCGCCGAACTGCTTTGGTTGGTATTGTTTTAAAATATTTTTGATGGTATAAAAAAATACTGAAAAATTGTTGATACTATCGAAGAACCTTATTCATTGGAATGTGTTAAGACGATCGTGAATTATGAAAAGGGAGACAAACCGGTGATGTGACTATTCGCTAAACTAATTTTGGTTTTCACTGCATTTATTAAAATTGATTTTTAGTTAATGTTTATCTATGTTTTAATTATGGCGAGTGCATAAAAAATATTTTGTGTAATTTTAAGGACAAATGCTATTATTCTTTGTGCGCTGGGGGAGAAAATAAGAGATTCGTACTATTATAAGACTACTGGGAGGGCCTGGATTGACCACGTTACCAATGAAGATGTATCATGAGGCATATATAAGTCAAGAGAATTAATAACAACGATTAAGGAAAACTGAATACATCGGACACATTCTCCGTAATGCAGAATACGATATTTTACAACTCATTATGTAGGGGAAGATAGAAGACAGAAAAGGTACACACAACAAATTAACATTTTGCAACATGGTAAGTATGTCTTGTAATATACTCACAACTTACAAGGAACATTTAGGGGGGGGGGGGGACTGAAATAAATTCTAAACTAGTCATTGTAGTGCATAATGCAGTACAGATTACATTAGATTTTATCTGATGAAGATGCTGACAAAGAAAGCGAGTGGTGTATGGAGCATGTTATTATTGGCACTCTCACCTGTCAGTGGGTATCGAGAGATCTAATCATTCGACTCCGCGACAAAACTAATTATATATCATGTTGTATTTCAACGTTTAAAGCTTGACGAAAATAGCCAAGTTAACTCGTTTATAGCTGTCGAGACAGCATAATTCGTCTAATCCATAGAACACGATTTGCCACTGGAGACAGGTTAAGATAATAATAATGTTTTAAGATAGTCGTGACTGACGACACACAAAGGTATTTTAAACACCCTATTTTAAGTAACGGAAGCTGCATCCGCCGCGAATCTCGTTTAACTTAGAACGATGTGTCTTAGGTCAGATAAGATGCAATTTTCAAATTTGGTCAAATTAATTTTTTGATTAAGGGATATTTAATGATTTTAAGATAAATTGTCAATTTTTTTTTAGCGACAAACCAAAACGTGCGGGATTCAGCAAGATGGCGTCTGCCTTTGCGATGACAAGATCGGTTGAAATGGAATTGGTGCTGTTTGAAAATACACCCGTCTATATTTGAGCACTATTGAAAATTAGTCCTATGTTACTGACGAGGTTTTTGAACGATTTGATGTTGAATTTGGCTAGATTTGTAAATCGCATAATGTTACGCAGGAGAGTGATCTAGCACTGCCAATAAGAAATAAATCAAATTTGGAGCTGACCACTTTTGAAAGCTACTATACGGTGTGATCATACATGTATAGCGAAAAAAAAACATGTAATTTTAAAAATGTAAAATACTTGATTCATGTTATAAAAAAATTGTAAAAATGTTAAAAATATAAAAAAATGTATATAATTGAATGTTAGGCATTTAAATGTGCATAGCAGTATCGTGGATGATTGCATAAAACGTGGTACGACAAAAATACAACAGTTAATAAAAGTGTTGAACGTGGCGGTGGTGCGTGTGGAAAAAGCTTGACATTTGTTTGTAAAACAAAGTAGTTTTTTTAAAAAAAAAACATTATTACTGTAATAATTAATAAACAAGGGTCCATTAAAATGATCAAAAAATTAATTCATTTGCTACTTATAATAATTTCAGTCATCTAAAATAAAATGAACCAATAGAAATAGAAATGAATTACTTTGTAATAGTGTAATCATAAAAAAAAAAAGATTTTGGAGTAAAATACTAAATAACACATACACACACACACACAACGTAATAAAAACATATATTATCAAAATTATTACTTAATGAGTGTTAATTACTCAATTAAAAATAATAACACTAAAATATATGAAAATCAATGCAAGTATTTTATAGTGATGAGAGTGAAATTGTGATCGGCGAAGATATATTTTTTTAATTACAGTTAACAATTATCGTTACAATCGATCACCAATCACAAAATCACAGTTTATCCCGTCACTAATATTTTATAAATGGACACAATTTCAAAAAAAAAATCTATAGCAAACTGTCACTAAAATCTGTAGACCTATAAATACACACAAAACACACAGAGGCGTTATTTTTTGTAAATAAAAATAAAAATCACCGCAAAAGTTATTTATGTTATAATTAGTGTCGACATGTTAATTATTTTATATTTCAATTATTATCCAAATTTTGATGTCACTCAAAATAAATAATACAGTTGGCGCTGCATATTGAAACACAACAAAATTAAAACACTTTAACACATTGAAACACTATTATTTAAATTATTACACCGATAATAAAATATTTATTTATATATTTTCACATAGATTTTCAATCACAATGTTCACAGTGTAATATAAAACAGTGCATGTTAACGAAACGAATAAGTATGGTTGTTATTAATTAAAAACAATTTCAGTGAAACTATCAAAATATTTCGTTTTAATGAAATCTGAACAGAAATGTTTTGACTTTAAAATGAACATTAATAATGTGTTAATTTTTATTATTTTATACATTGAATTAAATCATGATTTTATATTAATGAATGATGAAGAAGAGACATTGCGAGAATTAAAAAAATGTTTTATTAGCCAGAAATAAACAAGCTTTGTAAGTTTTGAATTTGCCGCTCAATTGTGACATTTCTCGACAGGTACAATGCTTAGGATTAGTTACTAGAAGGGATCAATCAAAAATGGAACAAATATGTATTAGTATCTAGTTTGGTAATGTGTCAATAGGGGCAGTGTTGGCAGACCTTCTCCGAGGGTGCAGCTGCTTCTCGGCGCGGCGCCGAAGAAGATGTGCGTCCTGTAGTGATGGTCGTCCATGGGCGAGTAGGTGCGGGGGGCCGCCTGCTCGCGGGGCCGGCGGTTCCCCCTCGCCGAGCGTCCCCCGCCGCCCCCGCCGCCTCCGCCGCCGCCGCCGCCGGAGCCGCGCTCCGGCCTGAAGTTCTTGCGGAACATGAGATTCATGGCTGACACCCGCGAGATCTGACAGCGGAAAACGCGGGAAAGCGCACACTTGTTTTTTTACTATTAAACGTCACTTCACCTTATCTAACGGTGGAAGATAGTATTGTTGGTTCGAGTGTCATTATTTTTGACGATGGTTTTGATGATTTTGAGATGGTTGTGCACGACACGTATGAATTAAAGCTCTGCTTTGTGGCAAGTTTTAAACGTCACTTCACCTTATCTAACAGTTGAAGATAATTTTGTTGGTTTGATTGTCATTATTTTCGACAAAAAACTTATTTTAAGATGGATGTTAATATCGTGTGTTAATAATAGCTCAGATGTGTAGATTAAATTAATTTGAAAGGAAATTGATATATTACATCGGAGTGAAGTATAAACTATGAAATAAACGTATATGTAACAATTTAGTTCAGAACATACAAAATGAATGTTTTAAAAACAAAATGTTAAGGAAAAGTAGATTACAACGGATGTTTCCACAAGAGTTAGCCGATATGAAATTGCCGCCATTACTCTAGCGGTGCTTTTTGGAAGTTGATACTTGACAGCTATCATGCCGATAGAAAATGGAATGGCACACGTTTCAGTAACAATTATTTAGTATTCACAACTTCTTAAGACATGCCAACTTCTATGTAGAAGAAAAAGTATAAATCAATATTAGATTCTTAAAGGTAGACACATCGTCTTAAGAATGGCTAATAAGACAATATTCAAGACACGTTTGTTACTTGCAAAGGATTTTAATTTTTAAGATAAAATATTTTCCAAATATTGAATCACTTTTGATAGCTTAGTTTGACATTCCAGTTTTTTTTATTTGTGCTTGAGAAGGTATCGCACATAGATAATGTTTTCTGTGTAATTGTTTTGAGTATCCACATCAAAGAAATAATATTTAAAGATGTAATTTTTTTAAATAATGCCGTACTAGTGTATAAACTGTGTCAAAAATAATTGGTCAACATAGCATAATCGGTAAGTCATTCTCACGGCAAGATAAAGTTTCGGGTTCGAATCCTGGTGGTAACTAGGTATATATTTTTTTGATAAAATAATTTTTTTTCGGGTTATCTTTCTGTGATATTTTAAAGTTTAATTTGTTTTAATTATCAACTCTGCTCTAAAATTGCAACTTCACAATAAACACGTGATTTCATTAAAATATACATTTTATTCCTTCTCTGTGAACTTAACACACAATACACACGCGATGTTTACATATAACCGTTAGAGTACAAAGTGTACTCGCTAACTTTTTTTTATAATTCCGCAATTCGAACATTTTCAGAATGGCACCTTTACCAGAGCGCTGACAGACAATGTATTGCAAATAATAAATGATCCAAGACGAAGACGTGACATGGCATCCGATTTTATGTGACATAATTTTTCCATAGTCAACGGACCTCTGGTTGTATACCCTGAATGCCACATTATAGATTTATCTCCTGACCTTATGTAAAATGTATCTCTAATATTTATATGAATTACGAATTAGTGTTACGAATGTTGATGAGATATTTCGAAGAGATTTGATGACAGAAAGCCAATTTGAATTCCGCTTAAAAACACTCAAACTATGATAAGCACGTATTATCGTACGCCGTTGGCAAGTCGTGTTCGTCAAAACCATAATTAGGTATTATTTTTTAGTATGGATTTAAACAGAAAATATATTTCAAAATAACGATGTTTATTTTTAAATCAACATGAATGAGCTCGAACATCATATAAGAGGAAGAGATAGAATAAGATAGGGATGTACATATGATGATTTTCAATGCCAGACGATATAAGAATGGAGGAGAAATTACAAAGGTTCAAGATTGCCCTAAAACAGGATTGACCAGTTGGGGAATGTATTTTAAAAATCTGTTTTAAAAAATATACATGTAACAAACTGTTTTCTTTTAGCTATACAATACATATTATATGCGTATAAGAAATAAACAAATTAAACTACGTAAATACGCACAAGATAAGTTAGTGTAAAAATATATATTTTTTAAATTGTTTATAAATATTGGGATATACTAATAATAATTTTTAATTTACACTAAAACGATAGCATTTTTCTCAATAAATGTCGTAACTAATGACAACTCTGAGCCAAAGTTGCAATCCCGGGATTTGAAAATCCGAGATTAGATTTTAATGATTCCAGGATCAATCCCAGATTAGAAAATGTCCATTTGATCAATATGTCATTGATAAAAAGGGCCAAAGCGAACAAATACAATTTATGTTATATTTTTATATATAATTAAGTAAGAAATCTAGGAACAAAAACGAAAATACATGGTTGACGAATAACAATTTGTAAAATAATCTAATTATTATTAATACAACACCCTAAGCAATTGAAAATTATTGAGTGTTTCAAACTTTAGTGTCGATCTAATTTTGGTACTCCGAAATTAATCCTAAATATTAATCCCGAATAATTCGGGATTATACACAAATACTGTAAACTGGGTTGGGATCCGTGATTCCTTAATAAATTATCGAGTTTTTATAGGTGTAACATAAATTAAATTAATTCGCAGACGTAAAAGGTCAATTTTCTTAAAATACAATTCGGTTCCTGAATGCACAAACGTGGCTCGTTCGGATTCCGAGAAAATATTTTCTCCTTAGTATATACGAGTACAGCATGGACGGTGCACGTTTTGAGGGTCTATGATCTTGTAAATAGCCGATAATATTGTATGATTAATTTTTTTTAATCCTACAGAATTGTCTGTGGCATAATAATTGAAATATTGTATGGTCCCGTTCATGCAATTATTGATAATTATATAATTTTCATTAATAATAATGAATTTATTAAATTATTATTTTTAAATGATATTCAAATTTAATTATATTGTATACTATTTGTTACAACTGAAATAAGTAAACCACGGCAAATGATGATATGATAGAAGCGACATTATAAGAATATTTAAAAAAATTAGAACATAGGAAATGTGTTAGAAATTGGAACTGTTTCTAAAAATAACAAAAGTTTTCACGTGATAACTTCGGTACCGTTTACGCAATCAAATAGCTCAGCGACTTTTTTAAAAATATATGACTCGATTGGAACGAAAATTTAAACGCCGACAATATAATATGCATTAATGTAAAAAATACTTTTAATGTTGCATAAGTGTGTCATAAACTATCGGATTTATGTTTCCACAAAGAATGTGCGTAAAATGCCCCTCGTCCAGCAAATAATGTTCCATACCCCTCTCCTATATGTACACTTTATTTCATGTCTATTAATTTATTGGTGTGTGGTTTTATTGATAACCTAACCGGAGAACGGAGTATAATAAAGAAGATGAGACTTCGGGAGCGGGATGATGCCCCACATATCACGATGATGGAGGCTGTAAAGCGAAAATAGTCCTGTAACACGCACAAAGCTTTCTTACAGTGTCAAGGCTGAGGGGAAGACCGAGCCATAGATGGACCGGTAATATCAAAGCGAGAGTTACGCGAGTCCCCGGCAGAATGGACGACAACGGCTATATCAAAGGATGGATGGGGATCTGTAATGACTGCGGTCGGTCGGGACCTTCCAAGTCCCACGAGGCCCTAAAAATCTAATATTCTTCTATTCACGCCAAATTATTCATTTCTAGAACCTTCTCCCGTGAACTATGGATACACCGTTAATAAAACTCTTTGTTACATAGTCGGCAAATACACGTGTATTGTTTCGGTGGGAAACTCACTTGGACGAGGTATGTTTGACTAAAAGTCGACCTCGTGACGTGCCAATCGATTGTCACTGAAAAAGTCAATTGTTTTCGTTCAATACTAAGGGTGAATTTATGTCAGATGGAGCAGGTGTAGGTGTAGGTGACGTGTGTTCACTATTTTGTTTGGTTCGTTCTCTAATCGCTTTATAATTGCTGGAGCCGAGTCAAAAATATACCGCTGTCGGTTCGGTTTGTTTGATGGTGGAGTACCACGTGTCACGTGTCATGTATTGTCCAAAAAGAGTACTTATTTCAGCTTCCGCAGATGCAGAAGGTGTCTTCAATAAATTTCACCTTCCTTTTTGCGAATCTACACAAAACGCCTCTATTTTCTTTAATCTTGTCACAAAAAATTGTTTTTTAAAAAGTCAAAATTTTGACGACTATCCTTTACAGATAATTTTTATTTTTTTATAATTTACACATATACACAGGTATCACATAAAAATGATTAATATGACACTGAAATTTTAAAATCGAGCATCACTTTCGCCAATCGCTTTCGCTAGATTTTCTATAAAACTTATTCTTTTAATATTGAAAATATAATTTATTACTGTTACCAATAACAGAAATTACCACAAAACGCATTTAACATAATAATTTTAAATGTAGATCATAGTGTTAAGCTTCAATTAAAATATAAAGGTAATTAATATATTCAACTAGGTACTTCAATAAATTATTCAATTTTCAATCGATTTATTCAAATGACAAAACACATATTATTTCTTATTAGGAGAACACATTCTTATTGTGAAGTTGTAATTATTCAGAACAGATATTTTAAATATTAATTAGAATGATATACACATAAAATCAATTTTATCGAAAAATATTGTTGTTGTGCCACCGGGATTCGAACCCGGATATCACAGACCTATGTTCTAAATAATTACAACTTCACAATAAAAATGTGTTTTCCTAATAATAAAGTTGTATTAATGTGTCCAAAATTTATTAAAAATGAATTGATAATTCTCGCGTCTGCAGTCGGTTTACTCAAAGGTATTTGTGATTCCGTAAAAATAATATAGAAATAATGGAATAATAGATGTATTAATTTGAAAAAGTGAAACATACAGGTTCGAAAATTTGTCATGAAAAATACTGGCGCTATAACACAATTGGTAGTGTACTTTCTCGGATTGGAAATAGAGATCCAGGTTCGAATCCCGGTAGCGCTACAACAATATTTTTCTATAAAATTGATTTTATACATATATCTTTTTAATTAATATATTTAATACATATTTTAACATATTATTTCATTCCATAATATTAATTTGAAAACACTTAGATAAAATTATAGAAATGAGATTTATTCTAACAGCTCGTTCTGAATGTGAGAAAATCAACTATTTTATTGTCATTTATTTCAATCAAAACCTTCCTCACTGGCAATATTTACGTAATAAATAACATCCTTTAGTATTAGGGTGATATTATAGGCAGTTTAACTATTAACCCCATCTTCAATTTCAATATGGAAACATGAAAGTACTCCCTTAACTAATATTTAGGATAAATTATAATATGTGATGACATATAATTTTTAAGCGTATATAAGTGGAATCATTATTTCGCCTTGTTATTATGAAATGTTTGTAGTTTATCTATGAAAAGTATTTTGTACTTTCTATAGTTAAGATATTAAAGTACCTACACGGCAGCAAGAAACCAACTACTGATCTGATAGAAATAATTACTACTTTAGTGATTTTTCTTACTGGCGATAAAGATAACTTGGATGGTAACACGCATAGTTAATGTACGATATTTTAAAGGCGGAAGAATGCTATATTAAGGGAGGAAAATTAATTATAATAAATAAAATAAATATCAAAAAAAATATTTTAATTTCGTTTTCCTTATAGTTTGCATGTTAGTAATACAAACGATATCGTAGAGTTTGTTACATTATTGAAAAGACTCATTAGTGAAATGGGTTTCGCAATTAATAGGGTGAAAAAAAAAACAAAAATGATGACCGGATGTATCCATACAAAACAAGAAAATTACACAATTTGAAAGAAAAACCGAACACTATAGGAATCACGTCTGACGAGGTCAGCAGATTTTTTAAACCATAGTTAACATGTCATTGATAACTTAAAAGATAAATATTTATTTAAAAAAAAAAATGGAAGACTGCTCTCACAGCTGAGCTATGTTAGCTTTACAATATCGACATATTTGTTTTATGCATCCAATGATTATCCATGTTTTTTTTACATAATATATTTTTAAACAGAATATTTAGAATGTCTTATTTCTAAAAAATATAATATTTTGGGGGTACTTTTTAAATTATTCAGAATTAGTAAAATTTTGAAAGGAAGTACCAAACACATGGGTATAGATTATTATGGTCAAGTTCAAGATGTTCGTGTTTAAAATTCTTGGAAATAATTCGTTTATTTTTTGTATTGTTAAATATAGGAAGATGTTTTAAATGTTTATTTATTTTAACAGAACGGCGCGCGGATAATTCTTTGTAGTGCGCGGCAACACTCTATGGGACCAAAGCTCAGAAGGAACACTGTAAACATTATACCTACTTCGCACACAAACACAGTAATAGTTAAAATACTAAAAAATAACACAAAATCCTTGTCCAGTGTTGTCCAATTGTTCCAATCAAGAAAACTCGGAAAGATATTCTAAAATAATAACTAAACTAATGAGTAATAATATTCCAGGAATTGAATCGATTACTAGTGACATAAAAAAACTAAAAAAAGGATTTATAAAAGACGGCCTGTCATATAGTAGTCACATTTCATACGTAAATACAATTAATAAAAAAATAAAGAAGAATTTTAATTTCATTCGAATCATTTACATAAAAAATTCAGTATGTACCTAATGTAAATATGTTTATCGATCAATTAGAGCATGATAAAATTTTTCACACTTGACATTCAAAACAAGAGGAAGGTTACTGTCTG
This sequence comes from Eubasilissa splendida, assembly GCA_031772225.1. Lineage (NCBI taxonomy): Eukaryota > Metazoa > Arthropoda > Insecta > Trichoptera > Phryganeidae > Eubasilissa > Eubasilissa splendida. Next base: position 25,717,474 of record CM062853.1, on the reverse strand, counting down.
AATGAAATTTCAAAAAAGCACCCCCGTCCCCCTTTCCCACCTCTTAAAGCAGAATTTTGGTACTTCTTGATGAAATTTTGCATACTTGATGTTCAAAATAAGAAGAAAATTGCTGTCTACATCTGATTTCGAAAAAAAAAACTCCTATACCTATAAAATGAAGCCTCTTCACTCTGGCAACGCTGGATACTTCAGCTAGTAATATTATATAAATGTTTATTAATGACAAATAACAGCTGTCTATTTGGCATCAATGTTCTTTAAAAACGTTAATCGATCATTTTAAACAAGATCAGACAACGTACCTTTAACAATAATTTTGAATGTGAAACATAATTAATTATCATCAAACTAAATAACTATGCACTTGTAAACATTTAAACTAATTTCAAAACATATTCATAGATGAAACACATGTGTAATATGATTATATAAATTTGAATATGAATTAAATATATTAATTAGAAAGATATAAATATAAAATCAATTTTATCGAAAAATATTGCTGTTGCGCCACCGGGATTCGAACCTGGATCTCTTTCCTAACCGGGAAAGGTGCATTATCCAACTATGCTACTACAGCGACAATATTCTCATTAATAATCATTCCATTATTTGAAAGAGCCATCTACCTTATTTTTACAGAATCTCAAATACCTTTGAGTAATCTGATAGCAGACGCCAGAATTATCAATTCATTTTTATTAAATTTTGGACACATTGATACAACTTTATTATTAGGAGAACACATTCTTATTGTGAAGTTGTAAATATTCAGAACATAGGTGTGTGATATTTTAAATATATTAATCAGAAAGATATACGTATAAAATCAATTTTATCGAAAAATATTGTTGTTGCGCCACCGGAATTCGAACCTAACCTAACCTAACCGGGGAAGGTGCATTATCCATAATATATAATTAAATATAAAATTGATTTTATATGTATATCTTTCTAATTAATATTTAAAATATCACGGACCTATGTTCTGAATAATTACAACTTTACAATAAGAATGTGTTCTGATAATAAATTTGAATGTTCAAAATATTTTGCTGTTGCTTTTCATTGATTTTTAAAAAAAAAAAAATAGCTGTACATTTGGCATTAATGTTTTTTAAAAAGGGGAAAATACGAAAATATTTTACATTTATTAAACATATCAGAAAACAACTGTGTACTATACATCAATGTAAAAAAAATAATTTTGAATATGCAATATAGTTGATCATCATCACACAAAATAAGTAGGTAATTGAATACTTGATAACTAATTTAAAAGCATGTTCATAGTCGAAATAAAATAATGTGTAATTTATTTAGAAATAATTACATAAATTCAAATATTTTGTTGTTGAATTTTTAAAAATAAATTTTGTTTGTAAAAACTCTTAATTTTCCATCATATTTTCTAGTTGACACAATAATCTACCCTACACGCGTGGCTTGTTGTACATGACACAGAGGTTTTGTATTAACACTCGATAATCTACCATACACTGGCTGAACCATGGCTTGAAAACTAATTTTCGAACAACCGATAAAACCTCCCGCCAAAATATGACAGATTTACGCGCGGGAAAAATGAGCACTGGCAACACATTTTCATGAAAACCACGGAAAAAATAACATGTCAGACTTTTTCGTATTAGCGTACCGTGGGTGTAATAGCCAAAGGTGCTTCAAATTGTCGTTTCGATATGAGGTTTTTTTGGCAAGGTTTGACGATGTAATTTAAAATACAGTAATGTAAGATAATTCCACTTTTTTTTATTGTTTTCACACAATTTAAAATTAAATTATTCAAAAATATTAATTACAAAACTTTTTGTTGAGTACGTATGTTAGCACGCTCTCCCCTAATCCTTCAAAAATGTTGATTTAAAAAAAAAATGTAATGAAAAAGTGAATACGTTACAGCAGTTACCATGGTGATTACAAATTTGATTCAGTACCCATAAACGTCAAACTCACGTTTTGACACTCGTTTGAAAATCAAAGTGTGTTCTTTAGGTTAATGTTTTTGATGAAATAAATACCTACACAGTATATACCTAAAAAATTGTATAAAAAATAATACATACGTAGTACCTACATACACAAAGTACAATGTTAAGCAAAGGTGTTCTAAATACATTTTTAAAATATCAAAAACAAATGTAATAAAATTTCATTCCTTTCCCCCTCCTCGGTGAACTGTCATGAAGTGAACTATTGTAATGAATGTAATTATTGTACCCACTCATTTTTATTTTTTATTAGTACCTACACATCTAAGGCCCATTTCACAAAATAACAATTTTCTAACAAATAAAAGTTTGAAATGTCAAGAGTAAATTTATTAAAATGTATTTGCGATGTTTACTATGAACAAATTGTACTCACACATTTTTTTTATCAATTCCGAAGTAGCAATATTTTAAAAATTGATTCATATCTAGTACCTGCTTTCACAAAGTAATTGTTTTACGTTTAACAAAAAAAAAAAAAAACACATTAAATGTATTAATTAGAAAGGTATTGTTTTTGCTGTCGGGATTCGAATCTGGATCTCTTCCAAACCGGGGAACGTGCATTATCCGATTATGCTATACCAACACAGTGGATTGAAGACTAATTTTCAAACCTATATGTTGGTTACACTTTTCAAATGAATATTCAAATATCGTTCTGTTATTTGAAACTCATCTACTTTGTTTATACGGAATCTCAAATATATTTAAATAAACCGATAGGAGATAATCCACTGTGTTGGTATAGCATAATCGGATAGTGCACGTTCCCCGGATCGGAAGAGATCCAGGTTTGAACTCCGGTAGCAACAACAATATATTTCGATAAATTGATTTTATATCATTTAATTAGTATTTAAAATATCACACATCTATGAATAATTACAACTTTACAATAAGAATGTGTTTTGCTTAATAATACATTTTAATTCCTTTCTTTTTCCTCAGTGAACTGTACACGTAATACACGCACGCGGTGTTGACGCATAATTACGACAGTTCTAATTGCACTCACTTGTTTTTTTTTTTTTTAAATTCAAATCGAACGAAGTTAATAATTTCTAGAGCATTTTGAAAGCGTCGGACCATCACGACACGTTATGCAAAACTAATATTGTTCTCACCGGTTTATTTTCCGGTAATAATTTAAGTGGGTTGAAATAATTGCGGTTTGGCACGACACTAAATACGGGATAGTGATAAATTCTAACGGTTCACATTCACACGGGAGCTATTGATTATCTTTTAAAGTACCAATCATTAATTATTGCGATTAATTTTCATTACTCGGGCTTTTCAAGCTACTTTCAATTTTCGCGTATTTCGATCGTAATCTGTTCAGATATACACTCATTATTAAATATAATACATTATATATATATCAAAAAAAAAATTGTCGTAAACGCACTTGGTCGATATGGCGGAGTCAGTTAACGCATTTCGCCGGATAGGCAAACGTGCAGATTCGAATCTCGGTAGCAAAATTTTTTTTTATATCTTTCTGGTTGATTAATTTAGTTAGTAATAAAATAGCATAGAACTATATACTAAAAATCCAATTTCACAACAAAAATATATTTTCCTTATACATACGAGTATAAGTTGTATCAAAGTTTATCTAAATTTAATCGTTTGATTTAATTCTGGCATTCCCTATTGTATATTACTCAAAGGTATTTGGGATTGCATTTAAAAATTGGAATAATGGATGTATCAATTTTAAAGAGCTGTAGAATATATGTAAGTTTTTTTTTTGTCGTAAACGTACTTATTTGATACAGCGGAAATGGTTAATATATTTCTATAGACCGGAAAAGGTCCAGGTTCGAATCTCGGTAGGAACTGAAATATTTTTTCCCGTGTAGCTTTCTCGTTGATTAATTTAATTATCTATATAATACATATTATGCATAATTGTGTTTGGACTGGCCCGTTTCACAGTTCATACCCACTGTAGTATCTATAGGATCTGATGACCATTTTTAAGAGGTTTATTGATTGTATGTTTTCTGGAGTATAATATAAAATAATAGCTGTCCATACAAGTGATGGTTTAATCGTTATTGTAATTGGTTGTATTCGATTGGATCGGAGATTGGTAACGCAATTCTTCGAGATATCACTGGTACACTAGAAATCAAACCTCTACCGGTCAAATCAAAGTTGTCAATCGTCGTTTAAATCAAACACAATAACGGTTATAATAACGGTTTACCATTACTGGTCTATATCCGGCATTGCCCGGGTATGCACAATTTGGTCAAGGGCGGGAGAGATCCGATGGCGAAAGGGTGATTTTATTTTCTTCAGTCTTAGGGCCAGTTGAGTGATCAGTATAAAATTTTGACCATAGTAAAATTTTACTACAGTAACTTTTTACCATTCGCCCGTGGTATAAATTGTATGCGGGTTGTTCGTACGTCAAATTCACTAGCGTCAAAGTTAATACCGCACGGTGAACGAACATCTTACACACCAGTTCCGAGAACAACAACGACATTTTATCAACGATTCTACATGTTCTTAGCTCCGAAACTGTACAACACACTCAACACCAACTGGAAATCGTTCACTTCCAATAGGATTACACAACATAATCATAATACAATACCTACACTAATACTTCACTAGTTTTACAACACTCACTACATTTTTTTCTTCTTGAATTAAATAACACCACAACAGCACGAAAAAGAACTGTCTACTTTAACACAGACGGCAGTCTAGTGAAGTAGCGTATATATCAGAGGCGGAGTCTATTCCATCCCACACAATAAACTAGGAGTATTATACTTAATAGCAATATAATTGTATCTTATGTTTATCATGTCATATTATAATATTTTATATTCGCCTATGTTATAACGAAAACATGCAAGTCAATAAAATCTAATAAATAAAAATAGTGTGGCAAGGCGAATAATCATCAAATACGCGCGAATTTTACGAAAATTGATATATTTACCATTCACCACTGGCAATACATACAATTTTATGCTTTATCTATGATTTTGTTTACCCCTATATTCAAAATTAGTAACTTTGCTGGCGAAAAATTTTCAGTAATGTAAATTAAACAAACAGAGAGATCATCGTCGGACGAACTCCAATCACTAAAATAGCGGGATATTGAATGATTCATTGTTATGTACTGCAACTTTTCAAGTATCAAAGTGACACATGACTTTTGATACAGCCGTGAAGCGTCCGCCATTTTTAACTAACGAGTAAAATTAATTTACTAATATGTATGTACTTTCGACAAGTAAATATTGTTTACCAACGAATGAACAACTCGTTGCTAGTAACTTTTTTATTATATTAGAAGAACACATTCTTATTGTGAAGTTGTAATTATTCATAACAGACGGTCTGTGATATTTTAAATATATTAATTAGAAAGATATACATATAAAATCAATTTTATCGAAAAATATTGTCGTTGCGCCACCGGGATTCGACCATGGATCTATGTTCTGAATAATTACAACTTCACAATAAGAATGTGTTCTAATAATAAAGTTGTGTCAATGTGTTCAAAATTTAATAAAAGTGAATTGATAATTCTGGCGTCTGCTAACAGATTACTCAAAGGTATTTGAGATTCCGTAAAAATAAGGTAGATGGCTATTTCAAATAATGGAACGATTAAATGTATTAATATCAAAAAGGTAATATGTAGGTTCGAAAATTTGTCGCTAAAATATTGTCGCTGTAGCATAGTTGGATAATGCACCTTACCTGGTTTGTTAAGAGATCCAGGTTCGAATCCCGGCGGCGCAACAGCAATCTTTTTCGATAAAATTGATTTTATATGTATATCTTTCTAATATTAATATATTTGATTCATATTTTTTAGTATAGTAAAAATTTACCACCGATCATACAACCTAGCAACGGAGCAAAATTTGGAATGGATGGAATTCAATTAAAATCATATTAATAGCGTGGGGAAGGGAAGGGGTGGGAGTGGGGATGGTCAGGAAGGGGTGGAGGTGGGACGGTGTATTCTCGCGGGATCTTAAAGAGTATCCATATAATATATTACACCTTTATTTTGTGAGGAATAGGTGGGTTAAAGGGAGGATTCCTATGTTTTGAGCATTATTCTAAACAGTAACTATGCAAAATTTGATTTTTACACATATTCAAGGGTATAGAAGTGTGTAGACAACAAGCAGGAATTCAGTTACATTTAAATAATTGTTAAGATATCACCCTCAATCCAAGTCAAATTGCAATGATGTTCTTATAGAAAAATCTCTAATTTTCTCAACTAGATACCTGGAATAAAAAAATATTTTTTTCAAAAATTTGTGATATAAATACACATAAAGTGTTTCAATATCGTTAAAGAATATTTAAAACAATTTTTTTTAGAAGAACACATTATTATTATGAAGTTGCAGTGTTATCAGAACATAGTTCTGTGGTATTTTAATACAAATTAAATGCATCAACTAGAAAAATTAATTTATCGAAAAATTATTTTTGTTGCTACCGGGGATTCGAACAAATTTAATTTAATAACACATAAGTTTAAAAATTTGTCGCAAACTTATTATGTTGGTGTGGTGTAATCGGTTAATGCATCCAGGTTCAAATCTCGATAGCAACAAAAATATTTTTCAAATAAATAAATTCATCTTTTTAATTGATATATTTAATTTGTATTGAAACAAATTTAGATAAATCACTTTATTTCAGTCCTTCTTTCCACTCCAGTGAACTACACACATAATATACACACGTCTGCACAAAATCTTGAGTTGTATTTATATATTGTTCTACTAATTGTACTCACTCGATTATATTTTGTTTTATGGAGAATTACAATATTATCAGAAATTTAAGAATTTTATGTTTTTACGTCTATTTATTCAAGAAATAAATATTTTTATTTAATAATTGTTTATATAAAATGAACGTTAGCACCTATCTAAAAACAGCTCTAGTATTGTATTATGATTATTAGCGTAGTTATTAGTTGTTCTATCAGCTTACAACTTCGTTTCCTTATAGCCTACGCAAGAGTACGCTGCGAACTAAAATTACGAACTGTATATTTATAAATAAATTTTGTCTACTTCAAAAATATTATATTGTGAACGCATGGCTGCACAACATATTTTCAGTTGGCAGCAGCCAAGATGCTCGCGTGTTAGCTAATAGGTCAAAACAATTATTTAACTTCTGTTTTAATTCAATTTTTAAACAAAATAATTGTAAAACTAAACAATGTAAAGAAAAAAAAACGCATTACATACTTCAGATATAAGTATGCCACTGCATAAAATATGTAAAGTTCAGATAGTGTTCTTGTTTTGCGTAAATATGTCTCCCTCATAGATATAACTACCTACTTTTCTAATATGCTTTTATTAACGTTATTTATTGACTCGTTTTAGCCTAGAAACCTCTGAAAAAACATTTCCTTTGTTGAAAATTGCACATACAATAAATACACCTTACAAATAATCACATATCTCAAAATTTCCGATCAACCGACAGCCATTAAAAGCGCACATAATTAATCTCACCCCGGTTATAAAATATTTAAGTATTTTTGTCGTGCACTTAATAGCCAGAAAATTAAATTTTGCGGTACAAGTTACTTGGCAACACTAGTAGCGTAGTTCGGAGATTCGCCGCCGGGGTGCATGCTCCAATTTCAAAAGTCTTACAACAACTTGCGTAATGTTGTTGACGTTGACACATTAACTTCAAAGCCACTCGCTTTTAATTCGCATCCATAGCGCTGGCGTCGCGGGAAAACTTCGAACGCATTCATTATAATTAATTTTATGGCGATTCAAACACATGATATTATTACTAAATCAACATACACATACATATATAGTACTACTTATATGCACTTTAATTAAAGGAATTATTTATTCACAAAACTTTGGAATGCAATTTTTTTAAGCGTTTAAAAATTTAGAAGCATTTTTTAAAAATAAATTGATAAGTATCTATTCTTAAAGTGTAATTATTATCGCATAATTTTTTAAAATAATGTATCATATACGCACTTGCATATTATTTAAAAAGATATGTGTCACAATTTAAAAAAAAAAATTGATGTTAGATTTTTGAGCAGACGCGCGAGCGCGTCACGACGAACGATGCAACACATGCAGCGGCAGTTGTGTTTTACTGTCAAAAATGTCCGATTTCACAGTTGCATTCTCAAATAAACACGGATTATATACATGTTAAGCGACCGCCGATTATAAATAGATTGCATTTTTTTCCGCAGTCACGACGCCGCGCGGATTTCGCGACTTTACGCAAATCGCGTCTAAAATTAAGCGGCCAATTTGAAATGTTTATTTCTGTCCGGCGGGGTGAAACATGGCGAACTGGACAAGAAACGCCGCCGGGTCGTTTCTCGCAACAAACTGGAAAATGGAATCGATTTTTTCCGAATAAATTGGAGGTCGCACGGCCGGCCCGGACCCACACATCTATGCAGAGTGGTAATATTGTTACCGACTGTGTTAGGGCGGCGATCGTGGTCGGAGATTACGCGCCGCTAATCCTTTTAGGAACATTATAATGTTGACGGCGAATTGCGCGAAGGTTCAAAAATGAAACGAAACAGACAGCGTTCGTTCCGCTTCGCTGTAATACCTTTCAACGTAGCTATATATAAATAAATATACAGGCGTGTACAATGTTTCGCATCAAAATGTTCAAGTTGTACGTCTTATATTTCAACCATTTAATATAAATATTTTGTATCGTACCGAGAGCGTGCGATTCACACAATTCTTGGAAGTAAACTAAAATTAAATAGTTTTCCGCGCTAATTTGACCTTTCCGGCCGACGTTTCGGAGTCAATTTTAATTTAATTTACATTCTTACATATTATACATTATAAACAATTCTTAAAGTATATAAAAAAAGTGAATCAATCTTCGTAATGTAAGCGATGTTCACTGTCTCCTTAACTAGACCGAAGTCTGTACTAAAGGAGACAGGTTCATCCGTTGTTTGTCTGAAATTATTTTTATCTAAATCAAAAATATCCACCATTGAAACACTATGTATATATATAAAGAAATGACCTTTATGTTCGTGTGATCATTTCCATAAATCTTTGCTCAGTTTCCACAGAACACACAGAAGTGTACTTGCAGAAGTGTAATCTTCAGCGCACACAGAAGATTCTGAACGGCCGTGAAAACCATTTTTTTTTTTTTTAAATAAATTTTGTGTGATAAAATTCGTAAGACACTACTAGATGAATGTCCGTCAATAATGGCAGAAGAAAAATTATATTTTAAAATTTACACATCGTACTTAGTAGGTATCTACGTTCTGGTATACAATTAAGTGATCGTTGAACACGTGGGAAGCGTTCAACACGCAAAGTTCAATTGATTTGTTTAAACAATTACAACGTCCAATCAGTGACAAAGTGGGCAGAACAGCGTCAAATTATTATGTTTGAAATATGCTCGTTACTTGGTATAATAAGTGAGACCGACGTACAAACGGCAACAATGTAACAAATTATATTATTGCGTAAAATATATATACATATATATAATGTTGATTTATTTCTCGGAAATACTAGTCGTTTACAACTCAGTTTAATGTAGGTAGGAGGTAGGGATCTATCATGTTACAAAAAATAAAAAAAGTGCACGCCACTGGCTTGTACCAATCAAATGTGGAGTGTTGTTAAATATTCAAGTAATTTTCTCTATGCATGTTACGCATTTTATTTATACTTTGGTATTTGTTAAGTAAATCTGTATTTAGGAGAACACATTCTTATTGTGAATTTGTAATTATTCAGAACAGACGGTCTGTGATATTTTAAATATGAATTAAATATCACAGACCTATGTTCTGAATAATTACAACTTCACAATAAGAATGTGTTCTCCTAAATAATAAAGTTGTATCAATGTGTCCAAAATTTAATAAAAATGAATTGATAATTCTGGCGTCTGCTATCAGTTTACTCAAAGGTATTTGAGATTCTGTAAAAATAAGGTAGATGGATCTTTCAAATAATGAAAAGATTAAATGTATTAATATCAAAAAGGTAACATATAAGTTCGAAAATAGCGTAGTTGGATAATGCACCTTTTCAGGTTCGAATCCCGGTGGCGCAACAACAATATTTTTCTATAAAATTGATTTTATATGTATATCTTTATAATTAATATATTTAAAATCTGTATTTATTTAAAAAAATGAATTCAACATCGCGTTAGTCGTAATAATATTAATTTCGCCCATATTTTCTAACAGCCTAGCAACATCGGATATTGCCGATTGCTTTCTTCTAGTTACACAATAAAACATAAAAATAATTAGACACCGGCGTCACATCAGGTTGGTGTTCTGCCATACACAATGACGTCTGTGTTTATCGGGACTTATTTTAGAGCGTCTATTACTTTACTCTATTTCTATTAAAAATCAAGGATGAAGTTTAAATGTCAAAAATGTAGTGGCGCATTTTAGCGGAGATATAAATATTAAATGTCCACACGAAAAATTGAGGTCGTAATTTTCATTCCAATTTCCCAGAGCGATCTTTAAATAACAATTTAGTGGTTTAAAAAAAAAGGGAAAAATGTATTTAAAAGTAATATCGAATGAAGAGTCTACTGTCCACGTTCAAGTATATAATGAAAATATATCAAGTTTTATTAGTATACGATAGGTACTGTAAACATATAAGAGTGTGATTTATTTATTTAATCTTTAATACATTTAATTTTTCATGTATTGCCTGCCCACCGCACTAGAGCAAAGTCCATATCGAAATGGTAAATACTTAAATAAAGTAGATATTTACGACATTTTCGCTAAATGCAAGTGAGAGATTTTTCTTCTTCTTCTTTTAAACAGGCAATCCACCCTTCATGACTAATTTGTGCCATTAATCAAGTTAAAACCTTATTTCATAGAAAGAAGTACAACAATGTTATAGAAAAGGGAATATTATATTACAAGTTAATACCAGAGTAGTTGAAGAAATTTGCTATCATATAGATTAAATGTGGCGAGTTAAGGGAAATAAGATGGGGTGGGAGATTTTACTTTTCAATTGAATAAGTAACAAAACAGCAATGAATTCGGTAATTAAAAATTTCTAGCGGATGTAAACTGAATTTAGAATAACGAACAAGATTAAGATACGGTCACTTAAGTTGTCTGATCGTGTAGAACAAATGTGGCGCTCTATTCTGATGATAAGTTAAATGTAGGTATGTATTATCATGAAGAAAATAAATGGAACGATTAAATAAAAAAAAAAGGTTCGAAAATTGTCGTTTAGCATAGTTGGATAATGCAACTTCCCCGGTTAGGAAAGAGATCCAGGTTCGAATCTCGGTGGCGCAACAATAACGTTTTTTCGATAGAATTGATTTTACATGTATATCTTTCCAATTAATATATTTAATTCATATTTAAGAAAATAAAGTAATTTAATGGAAGAGAAACAATATCAGACATGTACAATTTTGATGGTTTTTGAGTTTGGTATGTACAGATATAAAGCAAATATTAACATCTATAATACTAACTCTATAGAAATTAGTCAAATATCACTGAATTTCGTACAAAAACGCAATAAAAATTCACCTTTTACTTCAATCTTAGACATGTTCAATACATAATTAATTCAAATCAAGACAAATATATTTTCAGCCAATAAGACGACAGTATTTGGACACGTGGCCTGTGTTTACAGGTTTCAATATGATTCCAAAGGTGGTACAGTGGTTTTTGTTAATTTTACTCGAAAACAGGTAAAATTTGATTCTGGACCTCACAATTTTAAGATTCGTACAACTATCTATTCAGTCATTAAACATTACAAAAATACATAGCGTTAAATTTCATACATTTATTCAGTTTTATCTGCTATTGGGGAGATTCAAAATTACCCAACTGACGAAGGACACATTATATTTGACGTTAATCTTTCCCAAACCATGCAGTAACACAGATCTACCATCATCATTAAACCTGTAATATTTCGGTAAATACATGAAACATAAAATTCTTATTTTAGATAATCTTAAAGAAAATATTAGCGCTTAGAAATGACTAGTGAAAAACCAATTATAAAAAGGGAATCGTACAAAAACAATTATTTTTTCCATTCAAACTGTTTTAAAATTAATACGTTGGTAAAAATACCATTTGCGATATGAAATACAGAGATCACACACTATTTTCACAGTGAAAAGAACAACAACAATACAAATATTATTGTCTCTTTCATACTAATTAAATGAAGTGAGATAAGACGGAAGGACACATTGTATAGAACTTAATAAATACTTTAAATTATGATATTAATAATTTTTTAAAAATTTAATGCTCAATATTTAGAGTAAATTAATGCCATATAAGCTAATAGCAACATTTTTTCTAACTGTTATTTACGGTAACACGAGTTGACAACATGGCTGCGTTCGGGTATTTTATATCATGGTATGGTAAAGGTTAAACGTATGAAGTATGGCGCGAGACGGAGATTTTCTGAGACATAGTATGTAGACGGGGACTAAGAAAGCTCATGGGAGCAAAGTCTGGTGTATCGAGTCAAAAATCTCATTTGTAGACACGGGCATTAGGCTGCCATAATGCTTCTATTGTACTCGCAATTCTATGTATATTACAACGATACATCTACACCCTTAGGCTGGTCGCACACTGAAGCAATATGCAACCAGCAACGGCAATAATACAGATTTATAACCGTCCAAAATGCAGTCAGTTGATAAATGACTAGTTTTTGTCTGCTGATATCGAAATAATGGGTACTTCAGCATTATTCTTTATAACTTTAGAAGCCATTATTGTATCATCTCTCCTGTCCTGTCCTGTCCTGACTGAGGATGATGATCTGCATGTACTCCCGCCCACTTGACAATACTCCTCAACATTCCGGTTCATCATAACAAGCTTCTCCAAGCTCTTTTCTGGCAAGATGCACTCAAAATTTGAGACGTTAAGACTATATCATTGATGTGTAGTTACTGTAGAAAAAAGACATTTGCGCGTCTTCCTGGCCACGGTATGTACAGCATATATCATCAACACCACATCTCAAAAGCATCGATTCATCTTCTTCCTCTTGCCTTTAGAGTCCACGGTTCCACACCATAGAGAAATATTGAATGAATCAGAGACCACACAGAATTGTAGCAGCTGAATTTAAACATCATGTTAAATTTAAAAACATTTTCGACTATTATGTTTTGCTCAAAATTGTTTACTCTAGTTTTCTCTTCATCTTCATGTTATGTGAATTTTTTTTAAATAACAAAAATAGCGGTTCATTTCGATTCGGTTTCTTGTAATTTTTGACGATTGAAATCAACCGGGCAACAAGCAATTTCACTAATTGCCGCTGGCCAGGGGTGGATTGGTGACTTCCGGCTGGCCACTGAAATTTAATAGACAATCGGTCCAATCACAATAATTGCGTTACACGCATTATTTTTAATAACATGTGACGCTGTAAAATTGTACTTTATATAGGTATATCATTATACACTTAAAAAATATGGCACCCTCTCATTTTATTACAATATCACTTGATTCCGGAGTCAGACCGATAATTAGACACGTCACTACCAATTTCGTTTAATAAGTCTCCCATTAACATGAAAGCTTTTAGTCTTACTTCGCAATCTATTTTTTACCGGCTCTATATTGCCATATTGCAAAAATCAATAAAAATGAGTATTTATACGATTTTTTTTTATAACTGTTGATATTATGTTATTAGGAGAATATATAGGTTCGAAAATTGTCGCTAAAAATATTGTCGCTGTAGCATAGTTGGATAATGCATCTTCTCCGGTTAGGAAAGAGATCCAGGTTCGAATCTCGGTGGCGCAACAACAATATTTTTCGATAAAATTGATTTTATATGTATATCTTTCTAATTTTATATTTATATGTATATGTTAATGTTGAGTTATGAATGAATTTTAACATTATATTAAATTGATAACTAAATACAGAGACATACCCTGGCCATCTCGGTTGCCAGATTTAACGATTTGTAATTTTTTCTTATGGATATGCCTGAAATCTTCGAACGATACAGGCGCTACAAGTAAACATCTGGCGTGAAATCGCCGCCATCTAGCCGGCATTTTTTCTCGCGTATTTACCAATGTGAGGGTTATATGACGTCACATAGACGACACCATCTTTAAAATGTGTAATAAATTTATTTGTTTGTTTTTATATCAATTTCATAATCGATAAATTTCCGCTTATTACACTTTTATATTTTTTAGGAGAACACATTCTTATTGTGAAGTTGTAATTATTCAGAACATAGGTCTGTGATATTTTAAATATGAATTAAATATATTAATTATAAAGATATACATATAAAATCAATTTTATCGAAAAATATTGTTGTTGCGCTACCGGGATTCGAACCTGGATATCTTCCCTAACCGGGGGAGGTGCTTTATCCAACTAAGCTACAGCGGCACTATTTTTAGCGACAATTTTTCGACCCTATATGTTACCTTTTTGAAATCAATACATTTAATCGTTCCAGATTTTCTATCAGATTTACTTAAAGGTATTTTGAGATTCTGTAAAAATAAGGTAGATGGCTCTGTCAAATGATGGAACGATTAAATGTATTGATTTCAAAAAGGTAACATATAGGGTCGAAAAATTGTCGCTAAAAATAGTGCCGCTGTAGCTAAGTTGGATAAAGCACCTCTCCCGGTTAGGGAAAAGATCCAGGTTCGAATCCCGGTAGCGCAACAACAATATTTTTCGATAAAATTGATTTTATATGTATATCTTTATAATTAATATATTTAATTCATATTTAACACTTTCATATGGTTGAAAAATTAGTAACACTATAAATAAAAGATATATGACAGCTGTGGACTGCGAACAAGACCGCATAGCAACAAAAATTCACGTGTTCTAAGGTCAACAATGTCGGTACAGTCTTCTGCAACGAATGCGAATAGCTTTGAGCTCCGCTGTATTGTTCACAAGGAGAACAATAATGCGATAAGTGGACCGTTTGAAAAAACTCTTCCGACGAATTTTATAAACATCCTGTTTGATATCGGCGTCATAATAGGCATCAGCTGAAAACGTGTATAAAAATAATGTCAAACACTGCAGCGGTTGCCAAAATGTAAATATACATTTACTTCCCATCGGCAAAAAAATTGCCCCAAAATATAAACCCGATTCATGGAAGGTCAACCTGTAGCAACATTCGGTTTACTGTTCAAATGTATTTATTGAGGATTTGTCCAATTTTTCGCAGTGAAACTTCTTTGCTAGCGCCATAATTTAATTTGGAAGAACTTTTCCATCTCAACGAATGTAAATTCTCGACTAGTTATGGCTAGTAGGTCTGTATGAAGTTGAAACACAACACAGAAGGAAACAAATGTTTAACGCCTTCTAGATATTGGTATAAAATAGATTTGCTGCACGCATATACCACGGAATGCGAGACGAACGAATGTCTCTATTATAGCAATGGATATTGGGAGCCGCTACATAAAAAGTACTTGCTAACGATCAAATCAATCGGAATCAAACCCAAACGTCTTCATGAATGTTCGACTGAGCCAGTAGATTGCCGTAAGGCTGCTTAGTATGGCTTGCGTATGTACAAAATACATAGAGCGAGAGGTTAATCTTCAACAAGATGGACTCTACAGATCGCACTAAATAAGGCCCAGGATTTCCATATGATGCCAGCTATTAAACATATTCAAAGTAAATAAAAAATAATGTGAATCTTAAATAGTTGTTTATTCAACAGTAGTAAATATGTACATATTAGGAGAACACATTCTTATTGTGAAGTTGTAATTATTCAGAACGGACGGTCTGTGATATGTTAAATATTAATTAAATGTATTAATTAGAAAGATATACATATAAAATCAATTTTATCGAAAAATATTGTTGAATTGATAATTTTGGCAGATACAGATTCTGTAAAAATAAGGTAGATGGCTCTTTCAAATAATGGAACGATTAAATGTATTAATTTCAAAAAGGTAACATATAAGTTCGAAAATTGTCGCTAAAAATATTGTCGCTGTAGCGTAGTTGGATAATGCACCTTCTCAGGTTCGAATCCCGGTGGCGCAACAACAATATTTTTCGATAAAATTGATTTTATATGTATATCTTTCTAATTAATATATTTAATTCATATTTAAAATGTGTACATATGTTAAAACGCTGTTTGCATGTGACGCATACACCGTTAAATAGATATTTCTTTGATCGATATATCAAATTTTTAATGGGCCGTGTCCACTGATATCTCGAGATAATCCCACGAGATTTTTAAGTTATTAAGACGCAACAATCAGAGATTCAGGCACTACCACTTTACAGTTATTAATGATAGATTTCACATATCAGTCCATTGCCTATTGATTTCTTTCATCAGTGGAGTGAATTTTAATCTCTCCAGCAGCTATTAAAACAGAATACATGTTTATAATTTAAGGTCATCTGTTTGTTTATCTATTCTAACAAATAGTCACATATGTGGAAGTAAAACGCTTGTTTTTTGATTGAACTCGTGTAATTTACTTGAGACGCGTTTCGCCTTGCAAGGGCATTATCAATCTAACAATACAACTGTGATGGAGGACAGCTATACAATTTTATTTACATGAAGTGAAAAGGGACAACGTTCAATACTTAACTAATGATATTTTAATGTCATGGGCAATTTGTAGAAAAGGTCAGCTATATAATATTACAATCGAGGAAGACAATACGGTAAGAGAGAAACGAAACGAGTCTCAAGTAAATTAAATGAGTGGAATCAAAAAACAAGTGTTAATGGAGTTATACAAACTTATCTCGGAAACAGTAAACTAACAAATAGTTATAGATATCTATGGTTCTACGTGATGTTTGTGCGTAAGTATCGAGTGTCGCGGATGTAAACTGATTTTAGAATAACGAACAAGATTAAGATACGATCACAAAAGTGGTCTGATCGCGTGGAACGAATGTGGCACTATGTTCTGATGATAAGTTAATAGTAGGTAGGTATGTAACATTATCATGAAAAAAATAAAGTTACGTTTTAATAGAAGATAAACAAAATTAGAAAAGAAACAAATTCGTTTGTGCGTATGTGTCGAGTCTCGCTGTCAGACTGTGCGAGTGTCTCTCTTGATCCATGTTGTACACTGAGCATCGTGGTCTTCTATTTTGCTTCCACAACGCAAACTCCTTGCGTCCACTCTTCGCGATCTTGGGCCTTGTTCATGCACGCTCTAATCATGTCCCGGACTCGGTATGTCTATTTTATTTGAGGTTCGTCCGATACCATTATACGATTACTAATTTCACCAGGCTATATTAAATTATTCTAACAACATGGCCGAAGTAAGAAATAATTATTTTCATGCATTGTGACATTTAAAAATTGCGCGGCAGACCGAGCGCTACATTACCGATCCGAGTGGACGCGGGCGGAAAGAGAGAGAAGGCAAAACGAGAAGGGGAGACTTGGACTCGAGCCGGCGAGGCGGGTGGAGCGCGCCAAACGGCGCTCTGCCGACAATATGGAGAGATTAGGAAGGAGGATTTCTGTGATGCGAGGGATACGGAAGGTTTGAGATCTTCGATCATGGATCCATCCCCTGGTTGGAGGTAAGAAGAGAATCTCGGCTGGTGCGGACCGGCGCTGGAGAAATGGATCGTGCAATAATTTGGACGTCTCTCGATGGCGATAGATAATTTTGGCACGGCTGCCACATCGTTCACTCAACATTCAAGTAACCATAGGATTAGATTGTAATAACCATAGCATTAGTGTCAAATTCATAGCAAACTAGTGTCCTCGCCTGGAGAAAATAACGATGACAAGTGAAGAAGATAAAAATACTCAAATCGGGTAATTGTTGTAAACGTAAATAAATTGTATAATGTGTTTCATGTGTAAACCAAGTGTTTCATTTATTTAAGACCATTCCCATCCATCCGAGATAGCCACTCTGACACACTACACTAGAGACACCCACAGACTGAGCCTAGCCGGTAGCGTGATGCGCTGGCGTTCGATCCACCGGAGCCAGCGCATTACGTTAACAGCATGTGGGGAATGTTTCTATCTTCCCTTCTCAGGCTCCACGTTTCTTCCAATCTCAAGGGTGATCCTCGAGCCTATCAGATCAGATCAAAATCTCAACACATGTACACACGACACTGAGACTTATTCGACCTAAATCTCTGAGACTAATCTCATCGTGTTTTATTCCGTGAACACGGGCTATCACATCGAGTATATAGAAAAGTACAAAAGTTCCGAAATACACGCGTAAACCTTCGTACGAAAATAGATTTTATAATAAAATGACCTTCGACCTAATTCGTGATGGAAAAGGACGCGTAAAAAGTGTGGTGTCATTAAAAATATCCGGAACATCCGCGTGTATTATATATGCTTAATACTATTTGTTTACATCAAACGCAAGCTCGTTTAATACAATTTCATTAGGTAATGTTTCACAATATTTAAGAATTTTTGAGCCATAGCGTCACGGATATAATGTAATATATACAGGATGTAACAGACCTAGTGAACAATATTTTCTATATAAATTGAGACCCGAAAATGTTTAAAAAGTATGTACAAATTTCGAAAATCTTATTGTATGAGATTTTTATAAAATCATGTTATGCTTTAAGTCTACGTACTTCGCAATAAATGCATGTTTATATGTGTATATTTTTGCTTTAGGTTATAAATTATCTAAATATGAATTAAATATATTAATTCGAAAGATATACATATAAAATCAATATCACAACTTCACAATAAGAATGTGTTCTTCTAAATAATAAAGTTGTATCAATGTGTCCAAAATTTAATAAAAATGAATTGATAATCCTGGCGTCTGCTATCAGTTTACTCAAAGGTATTTGAGATTCTGTAAAAATAAGGTAGATGGCTCTTTCAAATAATGGATCGATTAAATGTATTAATATCAGAAAGGTAACATATAGGTTCGAAAATTGTCGCTAAAAATATTGTCGCTGTAGCGTAGTTGGATAATGCACCTTCCCCGGTTAGGAAAGAGATCCAGATTCGAATCCCGGTGGCGCAATAACAATATTTTTTGATAAAATTTATTCTATATGTATATCTTTCTAATTAATATATTTAATTCATATTTAAAATATCACAGACCGTCTGTTCTGAATAATTACAACTTCACAATGAGAATGTGTTCTCCTAAATCTAAATTATCTAATAAAAAAATTGTCTGGTCGCTTGAAGTTCGATAACTTACTTGTTTACTTGCTTATCATCGCGCCGTTTCGCCGCGGGGGTAGGCAGAGACGATAGAGCGCCACACTCTTCTGTCCTGATACACAATTCTCGTCTCATCCACATTCATACATCTTCTCATACAAGCTCGCCGATTGTCGAGGCTACTAACAGAACCATCCTCCATTATCTGGTTTACCTGGTCGTGCCAAGTCTTTCGCGGACATCCTCTATTTCTGGTGCCATCAACATTTGCGTCATATATTTTTCTTACAATTCTGTCCTCATTCATCCGTTCTATACGACCAAACCACTTAAGTGATCCTTTCTTAATCTTACTCACTATACTAACATCAGCTTTACATTATTTTGTTATTTCTTCATTCTTTACTCTGTCATAAATAGATTTGCCACATATACGCCTAAGTGATCTCATTTCCACTGCATTCAGTCTATTTTAGTTCCTCTTCTGCCAGCTCCAAGGCTCGTACATACATCGGTGTCGGTACCAGAAATCCATTGTGCACCGCTAGTCTGGCCTCGGTTGACAAATTCCCGTAACCTCTTATTTATATTAAGAAATGATCAAATATATAAAGAAAAAATATATCTGACTAACTTTCATCCCTCGCACCTGGACAGGATGAATTTCTGCCGGACTGTTACCGAGTTCTGCGACTGCAACTCGTAACTGTGACTTCTACCCTCCCCTTTTAGGGGTGCACGATTTCTATAGTATATCACTGGCTGCCTTTTGAATTGAATGTGATGAAATTGCACAGGTATGGCTCCGGTACGATGGTACCGGATTGAGACGTTAATAACAGAATGTAATAAAATAAAATATAAATGTAATTTTGTCGAATCGAAACAAGAGTAAACAACTCTGAAAACGATTCGGGATAGGGTGTAAATAAATAAAAAAATGGCATGTAAATTAATGTATGAATTAAATATATTAATTAGAAAGATATACATATAAAATCAATTTTATCAAAAAAATATTGTTGTTGCGCCACCGGGATTCGAACCTGAATCTCTTTACTAACCGGGGAAGGTGCATTATCCAACTATGCTAATAATAAAGTTGTATCAATGTGTCCAAAATTTAATAAAAATTAATTGATAATTCTGGCGTCTGCTATCAGTTTAAAAATAAGGTAGATGGCTCATTCAAATAATGGAACGATTAAATGTATTAATATCAAAAAGGTAACATATAAGTTCGAAAATTGTCGCTGTAGCGTAGTTGGATAATGCACCTTTTCAGGTTCGAATCCCGGTGGCGCAACAACAATATTTTTCGATAAAATTGATTTTATATGTATATCATTCTAATCAATATATTTAATTAATATTTAAAATATCACAGACCGTCTGTTCTGAATAATTACAACTTCACAATAAGAATGTGTTCTCCTAATAAAAATTAATGTGAAATAATTGTCAGAAATTTTATTGAAAAACGTATGCCGTGGTGCACGCGATTTCAAACGACTCCAAAAAATGTTAACAGTTTAATAAATTTAGGTCACTTTTATTATCTTTGCGATTATCAAAAAAAAAAAAACCTATTGTTTATGACCTTAATCTCATAAATGGTCGTGAACTACTACAATGTGTTAACATTTTTGTAATTAAGGTAATATTTAGGTAGTTTCGGTAAAAAATGGCAACCATTAAATCAAGTTTTAATCACAGGAAACCCACTATTCAGTTGTCCTCTGAAATACTAAACCAGTAAAAAAACTCCATACTAAAAAAAAAAATCAAAATACATTTCACACGTGAAGTTGCGATTTTTCGTTGTTGATAATTGAAACAAATAAGATAAAACACTAGAAAAAATGTTGTTACCTCAAGCACGAACATTTTATTTCCGGTAGACTGCTTTACCGATTATGCCATAGTAACATAAAGATTATCGTGTGATGTTGTTTTATGTATAAATATTTTTTTTAATCCATCATAATTTAAATTGAAAATTTTCTCAAATACCTTTATGTAGAGCCTGCTACTTTCTATTAGTAAGGAGAACACATTCTTATTGTGAAGTTGTAATTATTCAGAACATAGATCTGTGATGTTTTAAATACTAATTTAATGTATAGAATAAAATAGAGATCCAGGTTCCAATCCCGGTAGCGCAACAACAATATTTTTCGACAAAATTGATTTTATATGTATATATTTATAATTAATACATTAAATTAGTATTTAAAACTTTTTTTTGCATTTAAGTGTGAATTTTACAGGAAGCATGTGACCGACTTTGTTCTCACACGTATATTACGTTTTACGTGCAAATATTATCGATATACCTATATGATAGTTTCACCCTAATGTGTCGGATTAGGGACCGGACTACCTAAAAATATCACCTGTAAACGAAGCCTTCGTGCATCTTGTTAATTTTTTAACCAACTCTTGATTGAATTAGTAAGGAATAAATCCTCTTTCATATACTTTTCACTACGCATTTTTATCCCTCTTCTTTCGTACATTTCGACTAAAGTACATTGAATCAAAGTGAACATTATAGAAAACGCCGAAACAATGTTGTTCTTATTGTTTAGTAGATAATACAATTCGATATATCTTTCATACAATACATTCATTTAAACGTTGCATGCATTTGATTTACGGGATATACGTTCGTGTCAGTACGAAACCGGTTGACCAACTCCATGACAACCCATTGAAAAACAAGCAAACATTGACTTTTCCCATTGAAATATTTACGCGGAGCACGTGCTTCGCGCTTTCCGTCACAAGCCGATCGTGCACCTGGACATGATACGTCACTGTGTGCACAATGCACTCGCCGCAATATTTTCACCTGTCAATTTTCGCGCCCGAATTAGAAATGCCGGGAGCGCTCGCGGCGGGCAGCACTGTCGAGCTCGCGACTCGCGGCGTTCGCCGTGCATTCGAAATTTGAAACGCGCGGAGCCGCGAGGCGATGTTTTTCCCGCCGGTTGGACGAAAACTGTCCGCTTTTCTTTCCAGAGGCAGCGTTTCGTGCACATTTATTTGCGTATATTCGACCATCACACCTTGCCCCGAGAGCGCTTCGCCAGGGTCGCATGGGCAACATAAAACGCCCACTAAATATTATTATAATATTTAGCAATACGTGCTTCATATTTTAATAGGTTAACGTATGGTATTTCGTGCAAATTTAGCATATTAAAGATATTCTATGCATTATTCCATATTCTAGAAAAAGCTCGTTAATAATTAAAGATATTTATAATTTTTATTTATTATATATTTTTAATTTATTTTAAAAAATCAATGAAATTTAATTTAATACAAATAAAATTAATCAAGTATGTATCGAAAAAATATTTAGTTTTTACCGGGATTCGAACCCGAATCTCTTCCTATGCGGGGAAGCGTAATTGGAAAGATTACAGAATATAAGTTCAAAATTTATCAAAAGTCAATTTGATTGCAATATATATACAACAGAAAGAGGTCCAGGTTCGTATTTCGGTAGCAACGACATATTTTTTCGATAGATGGGTTTTTCAGATAGATCTTTCTGGTTGAATAATTTATTTATTATTAAAATACAACAGAACTATGTCCTGAAAATGCAACATCATAACAAAACGTGTTTTACTTAAGAAATTTACTTAATTTTACGCGATAGGCTGTACCTTCATGAGGCAGAATCGACAGCAGATTTTGCAATGCAACATAAACAGCATATTATTATATATATTATTTTGTTATGCAATATGAACGGATGGATGTATAAAGTATAATAAAATATCTAGGAGTATAAATCTTTTAATTCTTATAATCAATCTTATTGTTGTTGTCCTATTTTCTAACGTTAGCGATCATTTAGTTCCTTTTTCTTTATATAACCGTTAATAAATTACAAATGTATCTACTGTAATCTATAGATTGTGAGGGTAAAGCACAGCGTTCTATCCTCTTCACCGGCTAGTCAGGGGAGAACATAAGAATAGCGGGTTCTTCACCTCAGAAACGCATACCCACCATTATTTCTCACATTCTGCCTTCATCCTAAAGTGGGAGAATTTATTAATAAAACCTGGGAGAGATAAATGAAAAGATGTTTTACGTTAACTATTGGAATCAAATCAAAAAAACACAGGTTAAATTAGAACAAATTACAATCAAAATTAAATAATCCTAATTTCGTCGCGTTGAGCGCGAGTTCGATGTTCTTAGGGCAGGCTGGTGACAAGATTCAAAATGTTATAAAATATGGCATAACCTCCAAATCGATGCTCGCCTGTGCACCTTCCATCGTAGTTGAGCATCTCCGTGACCCATCGTTGTTGCTAGTTATCTTGGTGACCCAAGCCGACGCAATAGGATTGGTAGAAAGAATTGTAGAATAATAATGTAATGAACATGTTAGATTCTTGATAAATAGCTTCGCTGCCGCAGCAAGTAAGCCGCGTATCTGACAGCTCCGAGCGAAAAAATAAATAAATCTACGACCGTTTTTGTAACCTTGAAGTCAGCTCGCGTTACCAACATGAGAGCGCCATTCGTGATTATTAAAGTGATTGATATTAAAAATAATGATTATGCGATTTTTAACGTGACATTAGTTTTGCAATGTCACAAGATATGAAATTAAATATGTGTCTGTCTGTTTTGTAAACAATCCCACACTCTTTGACTGATATAAACCACATTTTGCATAGTTACACTTTAGTAACCTGTGTAAAATATAGGCACCCCCCTTCTCCCACTCCAAACCACCATCTATAATCCTGGGCATTGATCACTTTGTCCTAAACGAAATCGAAGATGTGGATCATCTTTATAATATATAATTTGTTTTGAACTCTATTAAGTAATAGTACTGTACTACACTTTTTATTACAAAAATATGTATAAAATTACAAACATATATTCCCATCTTTCTTTATCCACCTACTTTAACTATAACTCATTAAAGTTGATGAAATTGCTCGTCAAAATAAGAGGCTGCTTGGATCTTGGATTATTAATTGCTCCAAAATTAAGGCACCAAAATATGGCACCATAAATATGCCTTTAAGTTGTATTTTGAATTACATTAACAAACCGAGTCTACAATATTTTATGGGTGGATACCTGACTAAATTATGAGTCAAAAATGTTCAAGGTATATGTGCCTAATCTCAACCATGTCGGAAATATTAGCATTAAAAAAAAAGCAATTATTTCGATTAATTGAAATATTTTATTTATTCCAAATGATTCCAAGTGATTTCGAGCAGCTAGACTATTTTTTGATTTAGGGCCTGAATCAAAGATATGGATAAATTTCACAAATATTTATTTCAAAGTACGTAGATATGATTTTGTAAAAATTTCAAAGAACAACATTTTCCGTAACGGTGCAGAATTTGTAAGTAATATAGTCATGTTACACCCTGTATAGTCTAATCGTCATCGCCTTATTATGTAGTGTCATAACCAGGATTTTTTTGGGAGCACTTGATGAATATTTGAAAAATAAATAAAGCGGTTTGTGCCCTTGCTAAATATTAATAATATACATTATGACTACGTATTTGTAGCTAATCGAATAGTATTTAAATAAAAGATTGTATGAATTGATTTAAAAATGATTGCATGAAAATAATGTTAATAATTCAGGCCAACCGGATTCAGAGAGAATCTGATTATTTATCATATATTGAAAACAGAAAATTAATAATCAAAAAATGGCGACCGGAAATTGTCGAAATAAAACGTAATATAGGCAAATAGGTAAGTAAGTAAATTAGTCAACTATTTAAGCTACTGTTGATACAGTTAAACTAATTTTGATGTAATTATGTCACATTGTTCTCACTTTTTTTGGGCCACCCTGTATATAAAGATACATGTTTTTATATATGTACTTATAACATGGGAATTGATTGGATGTGGGGCCCTGGTTACCAATAATCGTTACAATCACAGTCACAATAACTGTTTAAATAACGATTTACCATCACTAAATGTAAGTAGTGCGTGGTATGTATTTTGTAAATTGCTACTTGCGTGTAATTTGATTAAAATGTAGGATTTTTTCCATGCATACGATACTACACACAGCCAGAAAAGGTCTCTAAAGGGTCACACCTTATTGCGTGCACCCATTTCTACATTCCATTCAATGAGCCAAGTTTTTAGCCAAATTACCGAAAATGACATAAATACATTAATTAATTTTACATCTATTAGGCTAATGTATACGAGTGAATTTTGATATTAAATTGAATTGGATTAGATATATCACAATCACCATAAAGGTTATATAAAATAGCAGGGAGTGAATGTGAAGCTGGTAATAGCATATTTTTCTCGCGTATGTGATCGTGACTGAGCAACATGGTTCGGCATCTTGATTTTTGTTTAGTGCTATGTGTAGTGAGTCACGATTGAAGATCGACTCTTGTCTTTTGTCCTTGTATGCTCCATTCCCAATGGTCACCAGTTTCTTCCTTTAGCACCTGAAGAATGGAGACATTTGCTCGTCTCGCAGTCCACGGTGTACGCAATAGCATCTGACGCCTAATGCCACATCTCGAAAGCGTCGAGCGAGTTTTTTGCTTTTCCTCATAGAGTCCAAGTTTCGACTCCATTCAGAGTTGTGATGAAGCACAGCGGCAGAGTGGTCCAAGTGAAAAACTTAATATTTTATGTCACTAGGGGCCGGTTGTGTGAGCAGTAGTAACTTTTGACTTAAGTAAAAAAAGTTACAAAAGAAAAAAAACATTGTTTGTTCGTTGCTAAAAAAAATATTTACTTCTCGAAAGTACATCCCGTAGTAAGCTCATTTTACTCTCCGATATCCGATAGTTAAATATGGCGGACTTTTCACAGCTGTTCCAAAAGTCATCCGACACATTGATACTTTGAAAATTATAGTATACGATAATTAATCATTCAAAATCCCGCTATTTTAGAGATGAGAGTTCGTCCGATGATGATCTCGTTATTTAATATACATTAGCAGATAATATGAAAAAAAATTCACCACAAAAGTGACAGATTTCGAAGGCCCAGGTGAAACAATCCATATGTGCATAGAATAAAGCATATTTCATGATTATTTGTCGCGCCTATAGACATCTTCATCTATGCTTTGACAATAGTAAATTTAACATTCGAACAACCCGCAAACGATTTTATCCAGAGGCATTAGTAAAAAATTACCGGCCCTAATACGATTAAATGTAAAAGGTAACATATAAGTTCGAAAATTTGTCGCTAAAAATATCGTCGCTGTAGCATAGTTGGATAATGCACCTTCCCCTGTTTGGAAAGAGATCCAGGTTCGAATCCCGGTGGCGCAACAACAATATTTTTCGATAGAATTGATTTTATATGTATATCTTTCTAATTAATATATTTAATTCATATTTAATATATCGCAGACCGTCTGTTCTGAATAATTACAACTTCACAATAGAATGCGTTCTCCTAATAATATATTATAATATAACATGATAAACATAAGATACAATTATATTGCTATTAAGTGAAATACTCGTAGTTTATTGTGTGGGATGGAGTAGACTCCACCTCATATATATATATATATAGCATTGTCTTGGCTACTTTGCTAGACTGCCGTCTGTGTTAAAGTAGACAGTTTTTTCGTGCTATTGTGGTGTTATTTAATTCAAGAAAGATAAAGATTTGGCAGGAATAAAAAAGTATATATATATATATATATATAGTGAGAGTGTTGTAAAGCTAGTGAATTATTAGTGTAGGTATTGTATTATGATTATGTTGGAATGTTGGACAGCGATGCTTTTGATTGATCTTTACCCAATTGGACCATATATTGGGTCCATATTTGTGTAATATTATTGGAAGTGAACGATTTTCAGTTGGTGTGAGTGTGTTGTACAGTTTCGGAGCTAAGAACATGTAGAATCGTTGATAGAATGTCGTTTTTTCTCTCGGAACTGGTGTGTAGATGTTCGTTCTTTGTTTTGTGTTGTGACCGTGATTAATTGCTTGGGATGAGTTGTTGTTAGCCTGAAAGTATTGATGAGTTTAGGCACTATTTATGTTTTAAAAACTTTTGGAGAATGACAAAAGTGTACTGCGTCTATCTTACAAGCTTTTATCTTATCTTTTTTTCTCTACAAAACTTGATTTTATGAATAAAATGTATATTTTTACGAGTATAATGGGCTGGCGCCTATTTCATGCAAATTGTATACCATCTACCGTTGGCGATTTATATTTCACAGGCGTATTACTTATTATTTGAATTAAAGAGATATGCCATGGACACATTATGATTTTCTGAGTCAGTTTTAGTTCAATATTTAAATTGAAAAGTTCTGGTAATAGATACACGTGTAACGCATATAGATCTTTATCTCTTCTTCTTATTTTTCTATCATAACACTTTTTATAGTTTTATCAATGTGTATTAGCGATTTATTTATTTTTAATCTGGACATTGACAATAGAGTACTGCGTCTCTGCAGGATACTACCGTGCAGTAGATGCTGCGGGCAGGCTAGTTTTGATTAATTTTACATGCTTTACTTATTTCTAATGTTACTAAATTATTCAATTTAAGACCGACATTATTTGTATGTAAAACATACAATCCCGAATTTTTTGTCAGAAGTATAATCATTATCAAATAAATAATTGAAAAATTCAGATAAACAATTAATATTTAAACATTTTGAATGCTCTTTGACTCTTATGTTAAAATTTCGAGCTGTTTTACCAATATTAAATTCAGTATAATCTTAAGTTAAATAAAAGTTAAGTAATCTATAAAAATGAATTTAATAAACCACAAAGTATACTTTGTAAATATTAAAAATATGATACTTTTTGTGTATAGTGAGATATTTCGTGACATATGGACAAAGCCCTGCGATATTTTTCAGATTTTCAGCCCCCAGTATTCCGATATATTATTTAGCTACGTCTATCCCCTTGAAATATTAATGCAGATGGCGCCCGTTCGTCGTGGACGGGTTAAGGCCTCCCTTATAATGTACGCTGGTGCTTCCATTGTCCAAATAAATGCTTTCTGAGTCCCCAAGGAGCACAATTATAACATTCGTCTTCATTAACGTCATCGTATTGAGTTGTCGATGGTTATTAAAGCTACCCCAGTGCAGGGCCGGCATCAGAGCAGTTGGCGCCCAGGTTAAAGGAACATTAGAGATCCCCCTCCCTCTCCATTTAAATTCATAAGCAACAAAATATTAATAAAAATCTTTTCTTTAAATGAATATAAACTCAAACGAATAAGCTATAGCGTAAGTAAAAATTGAGCCCCAATGTTGTGTACATAAAAAGGGGCAGTATTGAACAGCTTGGTATTGCAGATAAGATATAAGAATATAAAGTATTATATAGAAAAAAACAAAGTTGGCCAAAACTTGTCTTCTATAATATTAAAATTTTCATAAAGAACAAAACAAACGTGTTTTTTAAGACATTTATGAGTACATATATGCATTTGTAAATACAAAAAAAAATCTAACCTAACCAAACCTAACCCGACGTACCACGTTACCACTGTATACAACGTTTTTACTCGTTTTCGTAATAGACGTGAAAAATATTGAACAAATTTAAATGATACGAAAAACATTTTGTTTAAAACTAAAATAATAATATAAATCCTTTTTGCAAGCATTTTAAATTTGTTTTCACTCCAGTTACTAATTAGTTACCCACCACTATTTACTTTTCTTTTTATAGTTCTGTTTTTGTCTTTGCTTGCATTTTTAATTTTAGAATACATTGTTTCCTGAAGAAGGGACCATTGATCTTGAAACGCGTTGATGTATCATTAAATAGTGGTTATAAAAAGGTGTTTTTTAAAAATATTTATTAAATATTATTGAAGTTTTTGGCTGTGGTGGATTTAAAAAAATATTTATCCATACTAAATATTATGGTAAAAATATTGGGCCGCAATGTGCCACGTTGGCTGCATTGAAAAGCCTTAAAACAAGTTTATACACAATTCGTTGTCCTTGTCCTATAAGAAAAATTTAATTTATCCATGATAGTTTTTTAAAAATTTAATATGATTCAAAAGAGAACACATTTTTATTTTAAAGTTGTAATTATTCAGAACATAGGTCTGTGATATTTTAAATACTAATTAAATTAATTAATTAGAAATATGTACATATAAAATCAATTTTATCGAAAAATATTGATGTTGCTACCGGGATTCGAACCTGGATCTATATCAATCCAGTCCGGGGAACGTGCATTATCCGATTATGCTATACCAATGTTACATTTTTCACGTTGTTCCATTAGACCAATTGTTTTATATTTATTTTACCCAGATATTTGGAAAGGTAACATTCATATTCGTAAATATGGAAATTGACGATTCCTTTCAGTCAGTGTTGTGTATCCGATCCGCCGAGCCGCTCCCACACAAAGCGCCCGGAGCAGTCACCTCGGTCGTCTTACCCTAAGACCGGCCCTGGGCTAGTAATATGGGTAACCGATTTATTAGAGGTGTACGATACTGTCATTGGCGCGAATACACCTGAGGGGCCGCACCGGCATTGAACCTCCTCTAATGTTACAACTAATCTCGGTACAGGTATAATTTAAATGGGGAAATAAAATGAATATACACAACATTATTAAAATATGAATTAAATATATTAATTAGAAAGATATACATATAAAATCAATTTTATCAATTCAAACCTGGATCTCTTTCCTAACCGGGGAAGGTGCATTATCCAATGCTACAGCGACAATATCTTTAGCGACAATTTTAGAACCTATATGTTACCTTTTTTGATATTAATACATTTAATCGTTCCATTATTTGATGGAGCCATCTACCATATTTTTACAGAATCTCAAATACCTTTGAGTAAACTGATAGCAGACGCCAGAATTTTCAATTCATTTTTATTAAGTTTGGATACATTGATACAACTTTATTATTAGCATCGTTGGATAATGGCACCTTCCCCGGTTAGGAAAGAGATCCAGGTTTGAATCCCGGTAGCAACAACAATATTTTTCGATAAAATTGATTTTATATGTATATCTTTCTAATTGATATATTTAATTTAATTACAACTTCACAATAAGAATGTGTTCTCTTAATAAAAACATTATTAGTTCGAATATAAGTGACTTTATTTTTATCAAAATCATATTTTTAAAATGGACTAATCAAATATAAATTCTGGTTCAGACGTATAGAATAATTTTAGCATTTAAGATAAGCCCATAATTCAGAAATAATTGATGCAAATATAGTATAATAATGGAAATAATTTTGCTGTGGCTTTTTGCTGTAACGGGTCTCTTTAAATAATAGCTCAGTTTCGATTTAGGGCCCAAAATTTTTGGATACACGTGGCCAATTAAACTATTTTTAAAAATACAGGAAACAACCAATTTTTGAAAACAGGTTCTTCCGGAACACTGAGAGGACAGAATGGTGTCATAGTAATTAGTCAGGTTCCATTTAGAACTGTTTTAATGAGTATATCACAATATTACTGTTGATTTCTTTTTTTTTGATTACATTAAACAGAAGCTAAAAATCAACAGGATACACACTGATTACCTACGTCGTCAAATGCCAATTATTTATTTATTTATTTTATTTGTAACTATATAATACAATGTAAAATCTGTTTGGACTGTGCCCGTCTCACTAGAGAAATAGTTTATAAGCAATTGTTCAATTAATTAGAATTACAAGTAGTAGATAGAATTACATTTATTACTATATAAAAGGTGTATATGAAGAACAATTTTAAAGTGGACTTAATTTTTGAATAATTTTGTAGCAATAATTAATATAGGTATGAGTCAATATGTTTGGGTGAGTGCGCCAATACTGGCTCTACCCATATTACGAATCCAAGTTTTAATATATAGTTTCATATTCTTGGGACAATTCAATTGATTTAAATCTTTTAGCATTCTATTAAATAATATAGGTCTAAATTATTTGTAGTTTCTTTGACCATATGTTGTATGTACTCTTGGGGTTTGTAGGTTATTTGTATTTGTCCGTGTGGAAATTATATTTTGAGTTATTATTGATACTGTGTTGTACCCATACGTGCGGCGACGGTTATAAAGATGTTTTTTTTTAAGGTTTGTGTATCGAATTGGCAACATTTTTTTTTCCAGCGACGGCCAATTTGACAGCTGACAGCCGATTTGTGCTCAGTTTGGTTTGGACATTTTACCATGAATAAACTTACGCCAGAACAATAATTTCAAATTTATTTCTAAAATCGTGGTTCAGTTCGCGAAACTTACCGTGTGCTATGTCCACTTTACGATCGACAAAATCGTCCATACGAGCGAGTAATTTGAATAACAAAGGATCGCTTTCGAAATACGCATACTTTAATTGATAGTACGTATCCGCAGAGACGTCGTACAGTGCGCACATAAGAAGTTGTCGCTGCAGTGGAGCGTTGTTTTGTAGTCGCCATCGTGCACAGCAATAGATCCATAATTACTGATTTTTTCGTTCCCCAATTGAATGGCATTAATATGGATGGGCTGTGGTTTCAACAAGATGGCGGAACATGCCACACAGCGCACGCTAATTAATTAATTAAGGAAACATTCGGTGAGCGCATAATTTTGAGTGACGGACCTGTGAATTGGCCTCCAAGATCGTGTGATTTAACACCTTTGAATTATTTTCCGTGGAGATATGTGAAGTCGCCAGTCTACGCTGATAAACCAGAGACGATATACGGCTTGGAAGCCAACATTCGTCGCGCTATTGCCAATATACGGTCCCCAGTTGCTCCAAAAAGTGGTCGAAAACTGGACTTCCAGATTGCGCTTTATTTGCGCTCATATGCTCAAAATCACATTTAAACACTAATAACATAAAATTATCTTGAAAATAAAGCCGATACCATGGCCATTAACACGATTTTTCTGTATTTTATATCATTTTAAATTTTTATACCTCTAAAAAAAAACACAATTTACTTCAGGTAAAAATAACATTACCTTCTAAAAGTTATTATCGGGCAATTATGTTTAAAAAATTTCGAAGAAAATGAAAATTTTGTAGGATTTCTCAAAAATGTACATCTTTTGTATTTGAGTATTGATAACAATAGGCGAATTTTGATTATTATAGGCGGATTATTTTATATAATTTTTATATAAGTACACCGAAAACAATAACTCATTGATAATATTATCTTTGATTATAATATCCGGATTCTACTGTATTTTAGATGTTACACATTAATAATATGAATACTAATTTAATATATTAATTATAAATATTTACATTAAATTAGTATTTAAAACATCACAAACATATGTTCGGAATAATTACAACTTCACAATAAGAATGTGTTCTCCTTAATAATTAATAATATGTGTTGAAAATGTTCCTTATCTCAACCATCAATTGAAATATTTTAATTTCGAAACTTTAACTTTAAATTATTTTTTGTCTGATGGCTTAGGGCCCGAAACGTGTCAATTACGCAAACATTTATTTCGAAGTACGTAGATTTGAAAGTTAAGATAATTTTATAAAAAATCTCAAATATTAATATTTTCCGTAACTATTGAATTTGTACATTTTCGACTCGTAATTTAAGCAGGTATATTCTCCATAAAATATTGTGAACTAGGTGTGTTACACCCTGTGTTTAGTCCTATTTTTATAAGTATCTTAAGTTTGAAAATAGTAAAAAAATATATCAAATATAATATATATATGAAAAACCAGACGAGTCATTTTGTCACAATATTTTTTCCAACATAATATAATATTTACAACGTACGTATGTCACTGCCATCAAGGATTAGCGAAGACGTAAACCAATTTTTCGCGGTCAGTAGGTAGTGACTTTTCAGAATGTGATTAATTTACGTAGGTACTTACCTATGTAGTGATACAATATAATCAATATGGTATACAGGCCAACTAATGAATTATTCAAATACGGTTACAAAAATAGTAGGTCATTGTAATTTTGAATAAATGTGCCCCACAGATGTAGTTTAATTGTAATAATTATTTATCCGTTGTGTATCTGATACCTGCCATCAGTGTGATACCATACATTACGCAAAAAAAAACTTAACCTATCAAACTTTCAAAAATAATTACTGTATTCAGTACAGCATCACGTTCTTTTTAAAAATTATTTACGAGTTTTTATTATCTTTTATTAAAAAAAGGTTCAATTAATGCAATTTTATTATTCGTATGTTGTGAAATTTTTCAATTCGCGCAACAAAATGTCTCTGGAAATGTGCAAATGCAATGCAAAAACAAAGGGCGCGCTATCTGTGACAGCGAGCCCGAACTAATTTGTTACAAAGCTTTCGCGGGCCAGCGCTAGATGGGAGTAATCGCACATGTTTCAGCGGAGCCTTTACGAGCAGCGTGATGTTACGGTGGGAAATGTTATCTCTCAAATTAATAAAAATGTTTTAACACCGTGAATAATTCAATGGGAGGATATGTTGAACAATAATAATGGCAACTGAAACACAGTGTCTATAATATCACCATTAATTGAATGGTTCTAGTATAATATCATCATATTATGATAATGTCAGTTCTGACAGCTAAAATAACAACTACTTATTATTGTAGTTTTTACGATAATTTTTTTTAATGTTGGTATATTGTGTATTTTGTAAGTTGCTTATTGTGTAAGTTGAGTATTGTATGGTAAACGTGAAGATTAAAACGATCAGATTTCATACATTACTACAAGTATTTATCTTTAAAGTTTTTTTAGGTTATATGTTAGGTTTTCGGTTTTAGGTTAGGTTTTAACCGGTTAGGCATCTAATAAGGGACGCGATAATGACGATGCTCTTTTTATTTGTATACGATTTATGTTGGGAGCGACATTGTCTACAATATAAAACGCATGTAAGATAGGTTCTAGTGATGAACAAAAGCGTTATTTTAATTGTAATTGATTACTATAATTGTGGAGATTTGTATTCTATTGTGATGCTGATTGGTGGCTGATTATTCGTACACTATACTGGTACAATAGAAATTAAATCGCTAATAGTTAATCTCTGTTCGGCTCGATAAATAAAATGTAACAATTACCTTCTAGACATTATAATCAGATGTAATATATCAATTTACTGTTGAACTTCATCGAATACTCATTCCCTGTCCTCTTTCGACCATCCAATCATCTATACCTGTCCCGCTCTGGCCGATTACTTTGCATTTCGCAGCCGGGGATCACTCTCCGATTGTGCTTCGATCGCGAAGCATTAAGTTTTTGAGCTTCTTCCTGCCGCCCTACAGTCACGCCGTGCGTAACGCTTGGACCGCGCAGAGAAAATGAATCCAGATTTCGAAAGTGCCGTCATAGAGATCTCGGCTCGTCAACCGGGGGTGCAATCGACGCCCAATCCAGGACTTCAAAGCATGGTAGGCCATATCCATTTGCCCTAGTTTTCTTCAGACTTCCATTTCGGGTTGCGTAAAATATTTAAAACAATTCTAGATTACAGTCCACGGGACCTTATCCCACCACTATGCGTGACACTCGAAAGAACATGTCTGAGATATTATGTCCATTATTTTTTACTGTCATAAGTCGCGGTGGTCAGATAATATTTGGTAAGTTGTAGGGAAAAATTGTAAATAAAATGCGAGAGGCAGGGGAAGTTTAAAAATTATGTTTATATTCAACACTGGACGCAGATTAATAGAAGAAGAAGAATAAGAAGATGATGATTTAAAAGTTAACAGTTGCCTTATAATGATTTTAAAAAACAAAACTTTTGTAGCTTAAAAATCAGATAAGTAAATGATTTTCATACATTTTTATACATCAGAATTAATTTGGTAAGATAAGATCGGATTTTTTTTTGTTAACTATCTATCATCGTTGCCCTTTGTCTGATAGTAGAGATGTAGTCGTTTGTTTTTCTATTTGAAAAATTTACATTCAGCATTCATTTTCACCTAATTCGCATTTCTAAAGAAATGAACTCAATTCATTTCATTGCGTCGTAATGTATTAATTTCCTTTAAAATTTGTCTCGAAATTTGAACGTAACCACGGATGAGCTTTCTCTCAGAGATTAATCTCAAAAGCGGGTAAAGTGTTGAACTGTCCCGAGAACATGAAACTATATATTAAAACTTGGATTCGTGATATGGGTAGAGCCAGTATTGGTGCACTCACCCAAAAACATTATTATTATTATTGCTGCAAAGTGATTAAAAAATGAAGTCCACTTTAAAATTGTTCTTCATATAATAAATGTAATTCTAATTAATTGAACAATTGCTTGTAAACTATGCCCGTCTCGACACAGAATTTCTCTAGTGAGACGGACCCAGTCCAAACTGATTTGTACATTGTATTATATAGTTACAAATAAATAAATAAATAAATAGCGACCTGCGCGAAGCGTTTCATGAAGCAGCATCTCATGTGTTTCGCTCTTGGATTAAAATGACGCATTCAGTACATAAGCACCTTCAGTGGCTCTCAAAGATCAAATTCTCATTATGTGATCATTGTGAACACGGGCCATTACATGCTAAAGGCTTTTATGTATATTCAATAATCAACACAGAATTATATTACGTATTGCTCGAGAAAGACGGCATAAAACATATTTTCATAATGTTCCATACACACGTTAAATAAAATTTTATGGAAATACGGAATAGAAAAAAAAAACTCTACAACTACTTTTAAACCATTTCCAGACATTTTATTTCCCACTGGTTCAATAATATTATAATAAAATTAGATGATTTATGTAGCCCGACTTTCGCAAAAATTTCACTTCAAAAGCGCTTTAGACATATATTCCAACACTTACATTTGAAATTGAAAAATGATACTAGTGTTTAACCTTTACCATACCATGATATAAAATACCCGAACGCAGCCATGCTGTCAACTCGTGTTGCCGTAAACAACAGTTGGAAAAAATGTTTTTATTAGCTTAAATGGCTTTAATGGCTCGAATTTACTTTAAATATTGAGCACTCAATTTTGAAAAATGATTAAATACATAATTTAGAGCATTCATAAAGTCTTATACAATGTGTCCTTCCTTCTTATCTCTCTTCATTTAATTAGTGAGAAAGAGATAATTATATTTGTATATTTGTTGTTCTTTTCACTGTGAAAATGGTGTGTGATCTCTGTCTTTCATATCACAAATTGTATTTTTACCAACGTATTAATTTTACAACGGAGTGAATGGAAAAAATAATTGTTTTTGTACGATTCCCTTTTCATAATTGATTTTTCACTAGTCATTCCTAAGCGCTAATGTTTTCTTTAGAATTATCTAAAATATGAATTTTATGAAGGATGTATTTACCGAAATATTACATATTTAATTATGATGGTAGACCTGTGTTACTGCATGGTTTGGGAAGGGTTAAAACACGTTCTAAGACGAGCGCGAAAGACTGTTTAGTAATTAACAAAAGTGCCAGAAAGTTGTTGACAAGATTAAATTCTTTATAAATATAAGTATATATTCCTGAACGTGCGCCATGAAGATAACATTTTTCCTTGGTGTGATCTGAGAAGCATAATTAAAAATAAAATCGTTGAGGAAAAATAGTTTGAGATATTAACTTTGTAAAAT
The DNA here is from genome assembly GCA_031772225.1 of Eubasilissa splendida. Lineage (NCBI taxonomy): Eukaryota > Metazoa > Arthropoda > Insecta > Trichoptera > Phryganeidae > Eubasilissa > Eubasilissa splendida. The sequence continues at coordinate 25,680,537 of CM062853.1, read as the reverse complement.
AATTATTATGAGCAGATAGCCATTTCTAATTATTATATAAAAAATCAGGAAAATGGCCACATGTCCACCTAAATCGAAGGAAAATGACACTTCACTCCAATATATTATATTATAATTCATTAATTTTTCAGCCAATTTTTTCAAACGTGGCACGCAGAAGGTCAAGGGGATATTATATTATATAAGATTAAGGATAGATTTATATATATATATATATTTTAAATATGAATTAAATATATTAATTAAAAAGATATACATATAAAATCAATTTTATCGAAAAATAATGTTGTTGCGCCACCGGGATTCGAATCTGGATCTCTTTCCTAACCGGGGAAGGTGCATTATCCAACTATGCTACAGCGACAATATTTTTTAGCGACAATTTTCGAACCTATATGTTACCTTTTTGATATTAATACATTTAATCGTTCCATTATTTGTAAGAGCCATCTACTTTATTTTTACAGAATCTCAAATACCTTTGAGTAATCTGATAGCAGACGCCAGAATTATCAATTCATTTTTATTAAATTTTGGTCACATTGATACAACTTTATTATTAGGAGAACACATTCTTATTGTGAAGTTGTAATTATTCAGAACATAGGTCTGTGATATTTTAAACATGAATTAAATATATTAATTAGAAAGATATACATATAAAATCAATTTTATCAATTTTTTTTTAAAAATATTGACGCTGTAGCATAGTTGGATAATGCACCTTCCCCGGTTAGGAAAGAGATCCGGGTTCGAATCCCGGTGGCGCAACAACAATATTTTTTTATAAAATTGATTTTATATGTATTTCTTTCTAATTAATATATTTAATTCATATTTAAAATATCACAGACCGTCTGTTCTGAATAATTACAACTTCACAATAATAATGTGTTCTCCGAATATATATTACTTATTATTTTTGATTATTTTTCCTGATAGATTGTGTTACTTTTAGAGTTCTTAATGTTATGATTGAGAATAAGCGAATGTTTAGTTAACATATATAATAATGTATACTTGTGTGTCGGGAGTTCGAGTCTCGCTCCAGAAAGCCATAAAATTCCTATTTTCATAGCTTAGTTTAAAAATAGTAAGAACATAAATGTGACACATTTTCCGTGTATGAATTTCTATTTTTTTTAAATAAAATATACACATTGTTTGGGACATATTTGTGCTTGAGCGAGGATGATGTACTGTGCCTTCCACCTCCCCCCCCCTTCCTCACCTGCCACCGGGCCAGTCGATCGGCGACCCTGAACCGGTACGGTTACAAAGGATTTCGCAGTGTAAAATAGAGTGAGAAGTGTGTCTACGTGACCATCTAGTGCAATCTGAATCATTCAAGATCCTGACCAGGAGATAGTGTCAAAACCCTAAGTTACAGTCCACATTGGAGGTGCCAGGAGAACGGATTGTGGTGAGTGGAACTTCCTTCCGGCATCTATGCCATTACGCAACATACATATTTATATATATATATAGATGTGTAGGCGTGCTATCTATTGTATTTTAATTAGCAGTACGTTTAAGTGAAGAATATAATGCTTTAATTAGTATTATATTACAAATTATAAATTCTTAAAGGGAATTCGGTGTATTGCATAATAATGAAGTGTTAATTTCTTTTAAAATACGAATTAAATCGGATTTTGGTTACGCATGTATAATAAAAGCTTAATTGTGACGATTTAAAGATGTTACTTTATGTTTTGTCACTGTAATCAATCGCGCAGGTTCAAAATATGGAATATCACACTGATACAATGTGATATTCAATCGAAACAAGGTGAGTAAGGATAGTAGGGAACCCACAAAAGGACAGCCTCTGGGAGACGCAAGTCAATATACGCGGTAGTTTACAATGATTTTTGAAATGTTCATATAAATTAATTCATGCAAAATTATGACAACAAATTAAAATTGTATTTTTATTTAAATAATCCTTTTTTTACAATTTTACCAAATGCAACATCCTAGAGTGGGCTAACCATTATACATGGCAGAATTACAAATTAATTAGATTATAAAATATAGTTACACCGTCTTAGGATGGGTTAACCCTATCAGAGGCAAGTAAGGTTATAATAGCTAGGTTTAGGGTAAATGTTTACATAGAATTTAATGAAATGCTGAAATAAGTAACAATTTTTTTGGTAAAATAACAATCCAAGATAACATCCACGACAATATTTTTTTACTTGTACGAAAACTGAGAGCAGGGTGTAGAGAAAACCCGTTGACCAACCCCACAAAACTTTAATAACCCCCACCCCCAAACCCCATTCTCTAAACTGTCTTTCTATGCCCGTAAATTATTTTAATAGCCCATATTATTACATCGGAATTACCGAAGAGGAGGCTGTATAAAATTTTAACTGCCTATTTGCCTCTGTGCGGAACATACAGGACAGACAGACGCAGTTTTTATTTTGCTTTATTTATTAGATACGAATGTTTTGCGCAGGATCCTGAAGAGTCATCATGCAAAATTAGAAATGGATGCCTTACAATACCATATATATCATATATCAATATAATACACATTTATATCAAGGAGGTGAGGTGGCTGAAGTGAGGGTGCCTATGTTTTTCACAGGGTACTAAAGAGTAACAGTGCAAAATATGGTTTAGATCGATCGAAGAGTATACGATTGTATAAAGAGCAGGTAGATATTCAGTTATATATATATGTACCTATATTAATATTAGCCATACCTGGCGCTGCCTAAGAGTTTAAAATAAAGGTTTTTAGGTAGAGGTGAGCGGGGTGGAGTAGGGTGAATTTGTTTTGAGCTGGACCTAAATATGTTCGCGAATTTGGTCCGGGCAGAAAGAGGTGCGCAGGAGGATTGAAAAGTAACTACGCAAAAACTAGAACGGATAGCAATCAATATGAAGTGGTCACATGAGTGAGGTGTTTTCTGTGTTTTGGAAGTATCTAAAGAGTTGGTAATAATGTAAAATTTAGAATGGACGGAACCACCACCTAATAATACGTACAATTTCATATCAGGATGGTCAGAAGAAGGGGAGAGGTTAAAAAATTAGTATGCAGAGTTTGGTGTAGATTGGTCGAAGATTGTAGGATATATATATATATATATTTCCACCACCAGGTGACTCGTTTGGGTTAGATCGCACTTTTTGTGTGGTGACCCTGCACGCGCCCACATAGATGGCCGTGTGAGGACTCACCTATCAACCATATAGAGCCCAAACCAAAGCGATCAATCAGAAGATAGATAGTCATATGCACCAGAGACGGACACTGTCCAAGCAGCTAGCGATCACTCTTCCGCAGACCGTTCTCTCATCGACATTTCCATTCAACAGCATCTTCGAGCCACTTCAGAGTTCAACGTGCATTTGACTGTATTAATTCATCACCACAGTAAACGAAATCTTGTAAGTGCCCATCCAATTCAACACCTTGCTCTGATTAGACTGCCTAGATTTCCCCAGGGAAACCTATACAAAGAACGCGATCTAACCCAGAAAATACGCCAGTCGCGTACACTATATATCTCCCGTGAACAAGTACGGTTGTACCGCAACTTTTTGAGACAGAGCCTTGACAATGGCACGTATTACCGTGCCGAAACATCGGTCTAGGTTTCCACTGATACTTCGACGTCCAAAACAATACGTCTCTATTCTTACCGATACCGATACCACCATGTTGATCGGAATTATGTAATAATAATATATACTGATAAAATTAAACAGTTACAATAAAGATTTTTAAAACTAATAGTAGAAAAGATTATTACAAATTATTTACGATATGCAAAATCTTACCAGGTAATAAAAAAGTAACATATAATATAATTTTAAAAGAGGTGATAAATATGAGATATCAATAATTTAAAATATGAATTAAATATATTAATTAGAAAGATATACATATAAAATAAATTTTATCGAAAAATATTGTTGTTGCGCCACCGGGATTCGAACCTGGATCTCTTTCCCAACCGGGGAAGGTGCATTATCCAACTATGCTACAGCGACAATATTTTTAGCGACAAATTTTCGAACCTACATGTTACCTTTTTTTATGTCATATTACTACATTTAATCGTTCCATTATTTGAAAGAGCCGTCTACCTTATTTTATATTATTATATTTTATTAAATTTTTCGACAAAATTGATTTTATATGTATATCTTTCGAATTAATATATTTAATTCATATTTAAAATATCACAGACCTATGTTCTGAATAATTACAACTTCACAATAAGAATAAGTTGTATCAATGTGTCCAAAATTTAATAAAAATGAATTGATAATTCTGGCGTCTGCTATCAGTTTACTCAAAGGTATTTGAGATTCTGTAAAAATAAGGTAGATGGCTTTTTTTTCAAATAATGGAACGATTAAATGTATTAATATCAAAAAAGGTAACACATAGGTTCGAAAATTGTCGCTAAAAATATTATCGCTGTAGCATAGTTGAATAATGCACCTTCCCCGGCTAGGAAAGAGATCCAATCCTGGCGGCGCAACAACAATATTTTCTATTCTATAATATTGTTGTACTGCTTTCTATGAAATAATGTTTTAACTCGTTTAATGGCACACATCACTCTTGAAGGGTGGATTGCCTGTTTAAAAGACGAAGAAGAAGGATATGATGTGCATTAATAAATATAATATGTACGGGTACACGGTAGGCGCGCACAAGGTAGAACACAAGTCGTAATTCATAGCACGGCCGCTAGACCAAACTTCAGGTCGGCCCCCGCAAAAAAAAAATGCCAAGGAATATAAAAAACTTTTCAACGGGACCCTTGTTATACAAAGCAGCGGCGTGCAAAGCAGCCGTATTTATGGGACTTTGAAGTTCCTATCTTAAGCTACTCTAGCGTAAAAGTAAACCCGCTGCGACAATATTGATATAAAGATAACCGTGTTTAACTGTGAATTTAACGGGACATTAAATTTTTTAGTTAACCTAATGGTGTGCTTTCAAATAGTTAAATTACTCGGGTTCTATCAACATTATACAATTTTCTAATCGAAATATATTTCTACTACTATTCCAATTTGTTATGATAAATATTTAAAAGTAATCATGCTAAATATGAATTAAATATATTAATTAGAATGATATATATATATAAAATCAATTTTATCGAAAAATATTGTTGTTGCGCCACCGGGATTCGAACCTGAATCTCTTTCCTAATCGGCGAAGCTGTATTATCCAACTATGCTACAGCGACAAACCATGTACACGGTGCATCTACTTACAAACGAACTAATACTAGTATATGATGCACCATGTATAACATTTCTGTGTGCCGCATATTTAATTCATATTTAAAATATCACAATAAGAATGTGTTCTCTTAATAATCTTGCTATTTTATAATAATACAAGTGGAGAAACGAGATGTAGGAAGTGATAGGAATTAGGTAAAGAGATAGGACAATGCACAAGGACCGACCGAGAAGCACGACTCACCTGGATTTTCTGTCGTGTAGCCACAGCTTCTGAATTTCAGGAACCTTCTTCGATGTTCAGAGCGAAGCATTGTGCATTCACAATAGCTGTTTCGGCACGCACACGCGGTTAGCCGAATAAACTAGCAATTTGATTAAAGCTGCATGTTAGTGAAGAACACATAGTAGAACATCCACTCTTTTTGATAGTTCAAAAGTCGTGCTCTGTGGTGAGGGTAGGGGGGGGGGGAGACAGATAGGTAGATACACATGGTGGAGCATCTATTCACGCGCACGGCGATCCGTGTATCAGTCATAAATACCAAATAACATGTTATATATAAATAGTAATATTTCGTCTCTAATATTCAAGATGCAATAATGCAAATAACAATATTATCCGAAAATTCATGTACACGGTGCATTTACCTACAAACGAACTGATACTAGTATATCATGCACCATGTATAACATTTCCTGTGTGCCGCATTAACGGCTAAAAAAGAAGACCTGCAAGCTCTGCTCGCGACTGAACACGTATCCTTAGGTATAATAAAATGCCCTATTTATGTCACGTCCACTACATAAAGTACACGAGTTAATAGCACGTAGGTCGTGACGCTGTTAAATATTGTAACCAGTTCTCTTGATAAATAAATCCAACGTGAAAAAATCACTCTGTACTCGATCAATGAATAATAACATAGGTTGTTGTTATAAAGCAGGTTTATTTCTGAGAACTTAAGTTAAACATCTGCAAGGTGCCCTTTTTAGGTAGATTTACAATATATGTATTGTTCACGTGTTATTTATTCAGCCCACGTGGTACCGAGCGAACGTGGAAAAATAGAACGTTATACATATGATATTTACAATCAAAGATAAATTTAATTTAACTACCCACGTGGACTTGCTTAGAAATCTGCCCGTTGGAGCGTCTACGTAGTGAACAGTCCAGGTGTTCTTTTTAAGATGTTGTGAACTTGAACGCAATATTTTATTTACCTCGTTCACGTGCTGCTCCTTTGGTGGTTGGCGCGGTAAACATGTAACATTTATAAAGCTTTGCATAAAACACTTTCTTCGTTGAACGTGACCCGCATTCAGTTTCTTGAAAACTTGTATAATGGTCGGTTCTTCGTTTAATTCGTGGTTGTAGCGCATACGTCACACCCAGTTATCTTACTTTTTACAACCAATCGTGAATTATCATTTTTCTAAGTGAGTACCCAGCAATTAGATCCGTACGCGAGAACTGGATTCAAAATTATTTTGTAAATCTGAATTTTAGTTTTCTGCGCTAGCAACCGTTGTTCTGGACCGCTTACAGAAGTTGTATGTAGCCGTTTGACGTATGAATTTTCGTCTGGACCTTACTCTCTAGCTTCTTCTCTCGATAACATTTCTGTCCAAGAACGTTTCCTGTCTATTATTAGTGTTTTCTGTTTTCGATCGACCGCCTTTCTTGCTATCATGTTCATCCTTCTCCAGCATCACATATCGAATGCTTCCAACCTAACTCTTTCTCTCTGGTTAGTCGTCTAGGTTTTGCTTTGGCTTTGTACATTTTGATAAATTCCTTTATTGTCATTCTTTGTTTTTTTTATTTAAATGTAATTTAATTGATTATTTGCGTTACAAGCATGTTTTACTATTATTTTATTATATTGTTTTACTTTACGTTTATAACATCTTAGTGTATAAATTTAAGTTTAACTGGATAATTATGTAGAATTAATATTTTAATTTACAAGATGGCGGATCTGGCTGGCCGACGAACTTAACCGATATATTTAACATTATAAAATTTTCAGGAACACTTGTGTATATTAATAGTAAGTAAATTATTTCCGTAGGTATTTATGTCATAAACTGTATACATTTTCGTTATTAATGCGAACGTAGCAGAACCAAATTGGTCCTCCAGGAGCAATCTACATTGCCCAATAACACTTTTAACTGCGTGCGCTCTAGTGCCGCTGAATAGTTCTGAAATTATCGCTATAAAACAAATTACCCGGTGCAATCAGCTGCGCACGTATATTACAACGCTGAAGTGCATATTAATTATTTACGGCCCGAATCACAAAACGAACACGCAATTCCAGCATTGACATTTGCCGAGGAAACGCTTTGCACGCGGTGGTATTTTTAATAAACGATTCGTGGCAAATTTATACAGAGTGTTGTAAAAATGCTTCGACTGATTTCGACATCGATACCATAGAGGGTGTTTAACTAAAAAAATTTGCCATTTAAACGCAAACATATAGGAAACCCTAGTGGATTTAATTCAGTAATGGGTCGAGTTCACGGAATGAGATAAATCGCAGAGATTTAATTGAGATAAATATATAAGCACTAAGCGAGATATTTCACAGAAGTATTTATTTAATTCCAAACATAGTGCATACATAAACACTCCTTATATATATATAATCAATTATAAACAAGATTAAAGTATTAAGGAGAACACATTATTATTGTGAAGTTGTAATTATTCAGAACAAATGGTATGTGATTTAAAAAAAAAAACAATGTAGATGGCTTTCAAATAATGGAACGACAGATGTATTCATTTGAAAAAGTGTAACATATAGGTTCGAAAATTTGTCATGAAAAGTATTGGCGCTACAACACAATTGGTAGTGTACTTCCCCGGATTGGAAATAGAGATTCAGGTTCGAATTCCGGCAGTGCAAAAACGATATTTTTCGACAAAATTGATTTTATATGTATATATTTATAATTATTTAATTTAATTCATATTTTAAATTATTGATATCTCATATTTATCACCTCTTTTAAAACATTTCATTAAAAAATTTAATCGCACTATACATCATCGATTTCTGAGATTTGGTCTTCTTCCCGAATGGCAGTCTCAGTCTATCCCTTTCCCTTGTTCGATGCTCGTGCTCATGTTGATTTGCATCAATTTTACGCGTTTTATATGCGTGTTACATATTCTACGAGGGTAGATTGATCGGTCGCCGAAGGCGGTGATAACGTATTAAAGTCAGGAATGCACCACGCAGATTTGGTGTACGTCCTGGCTACTGCATAGAAGTTGACCATGATGCCGCAAGAGGGGGACTGCTATCCGCACCACAACCAAAATCCATATTTTAAAACTAATTTTTTATTTTCTGTCGATATATATAATAAATGGTCTACGTTATTTAATATCGGACCGCACGATTGCCCGTAGAGGTATTTTAAACGATTCTCGTGACACAGCGGACGGAAGTTGTACTTTTCACAAGTTGGTGCCGAATCAGCTTAGCGAATCAGACTCATGAAATCTAAAGCATTTACCATAATTATAATGTAAAAGCCAACAGTTGACGCTGTTTATTACATGCACGGTGTGTCTGACCAATCACGCGATGTATAGAAGACCAGATATTTCAACTTACAACTTACTTTAAAGTAACAATCTTGTGTGTATATTATACTTTTAAAATCAGCAATATTATCTTTATGGTTAAGATTCATATTTTTATTTAATATCTTTGTTTTATTAACCATTAAAATGAGTTTAAATACATCTACCGGTTTCGAAAAATACCATTTTCTTCATCAGGATGTCATAACTTACTAAAACATATATTGTTTATAAACAGAATTTGCTAATCATTTGATAGAAAATGGTCATGATTTTGATAAAAAATTGGGATTGTCAATTTTGCATATAAACGGTGTTGGTCACAAATTAAATAATTTGGAATCGTTGGAGATAAATAAAGCGTGTAAAACTAATCAAAAAATTATAAACAACCAACTAAATTTAACTACGAGTCCCATTCTAAAATTTTTTCCTAAAAATTATTCGAGTAAATTTGTATTAAGTAATGATTTGAGTTAAGTACTAAAAAAAAATATATTTTTTTTAAAAATAGATTCTGTCAAAGAAACAATACATGTTTTAGTTAGTTATGACATCCTGATGAAGAAAATGATATTTTTCGAAACCGGTAGATGTATTTAAACTCATTTTAGTGGTTAATAAAACAAAGATAATAAATAAAAATATGTGTATATTAACAATATTAATATGCACTTTACACTGAAGTATTGTCAGGAACCCTGCTTCAGTCCCAGACATGGTTAATAATTTTGTTTAACTATGATTATTATTTATTAACTCCGCAACTGTGGATGGGAGCCATTGGATCGACCTCCACATAGCCAGTATCTGGTGCCGCCGACATTTCAAGAATAATTTCCAGTAATTAAATAGATTTTTTGACGGAAAACCGAAAGACACCACGACACTGGCTCAAAAAACAGGCAGCAGATTTATTCATGAATTTTAAGCTCGTCTCTCGGTTTCGAAAGTGTTTGGACGTCAAGGGAGATTATATTGAAAAGTAGTTTAAGATTTAATTCTAAAGACAAAGATGATAAATTTAACAATTCTGGTGTCTATAAACTTAGTTGCAAGAATTGTGCTGCATTTTATATTGGTGAAACGGGTAGAAATTTTAATATAAGAGTAAAGGAGCATTTGAGATGTTTGAAAAATAGAGGGTTTTCAGAATTTCTAATCATTTGATAGAAAATGATCATGGTTTTGATAAAAAATTGGGATTGTCAATTTTGCATGTAAACGGTGTTGGTCACAAATGAAATAATTTGGAATCGTTGGATATAAATAAAGCGTGTAAAACTAATCAAAAAATTATAAACAACCAACTAAATTTAACTACGAGTCCCATTCTAAAACGTTTTCCCAAAAATTACTCGAGTATTTGTATTAAGTAACAATTGTTGTTTTTTTAAAAATAGATTCTGGTAAAGAAACAATAATATATGTTTTTAATTAGTATTGACATCCTGAAGAAAATGGTATTTTTCGAAACCGGTAGATGTATTTAAACTTAATAAGTGGTTAATAAAACAAAGTTAACAAATAAAAATATGAATTTTAACCACAAAGCTAATTTTGCTAATATCAAAAATAAAATAATTTTTTCTACAGTTATCCTTTTTCTGTATTTCTTTTTAATCGATTTATTTAATCGTACGTTTTTGAGACAAAATCGACGAAATGTCACCAATTTTAAAGCCAATCATTAAAACAAACCTCGTTTGAATTGAAGATATGAACAACCATAGATATAAGTTCATCATCTGGTGCACAGCCTCTGCGACTAAGGAGAGAGTAAAATGCACAATTGTAATGAAATCCCCTAGCAGAGACGCGATAGAAGATTAGAGCAATATTTGAACTCTAGGTCACATCTTTTTTTCACGTGTAACAAGACGTAGTCGAATTAAAAAATATTTTTTTTACTAATTTATCATCACGCCGTTTCCCCGCTGGTGTAGGCAGAAAGGATAAAGAGCCACACTCTTCTGTCCCGACACATAATTCTCGCCTCATTCACATTCATACATATCCGCCGATTATTGAGGCTTTTAACAGGACCATTAACTGGTTTACCTGGTCGTGCCAAGTCTTCCGCGGACGTCCTCTATTTTTGGTGCCATCAACATTTGCATCATATACCATTATTATCATTTTCTACTCATCCATTCGTTCTATCATCTACAGAAAACCATTGACTCACTTTACTTGATATTCGACAACTCTGTGTAAAAAAACTGATCCTTTATTTTCATTCCAACAAAGAGCTTCATCAATATCCATCTCATAATTATGCTAGGAGAGCAAAAAAGAATAGGCCTACCGTGAAGCCTAAAATGAAAAAAAGCTTTAGTCAATCCTTCCATATGTTTCTGGCCCCTAAAGCCTATAACATTTTGCCGAGGAGTATGAAACAATTCTTGATGGATAAACTCAAACACCATCTCAGTAGTTGGTTATTGGGTGTTGGCAGAAAGGAAACTGAGCAAAGATTCATGGAAATGATCACACGAACAGAACATCTTTATATTCATTTTTCTGTTTTGCATAGTGTTGCTGCAATCATGGGATAGCGAGAGTATTTTACATACTTATTATGTTATTAGAATTCTTTTAAAACCCTGTTTACCTCAATCCTAATATTTTTGGTTTAGATAAAAAAATAAAGTTAAATAATAATAATAATGGTTTTCATATTTTAAATATGAATTAAATATATTAATTAGAAGGATATACATATAAAATCAATTTTATCGAAAAATATTGTTGTTGCGCCACCGGGATTCTAACCTGGATCTCTTTCCTAACCGGAGAAGTTGCATTATCCAACTATGCTACAGCGACAATATTATTAGCGACAATTTTCGAACCTATATGTTACCTTTTTTTATTTGATATTAATACATTTAATCGTTTCATTATTTGAAAGAGCCATCTACCTTATTTTTACAGAATCTCAAATACCTTTGAGTAAACAGACCGTCTGTTCTGAATAATTACAACTTTACAATAAGAATGTGTTCTCCTAATGTTTTCATATTTGTATAATAGACAAAGCATGAACCTGTCTCCTTTAGTACAGACTTCGGTCTAGTTAAGGAGACAGTGAACATCTCTCACATTATAAAGCTTGTTCGCCTTTTTTGTATATTTATAATGTATAATATGTACGTGTATTAAGCACACGAACAGAATAAATAAATAAATAAATATGACCAAACCACCTATTATTCACTATTCTACTAAGATCAGCTTTACATTCTTTCCTTACTCGTATTTTTTCATTCTTTATTCTATCATAAATGTGTCTTTTCTGACAGTGAATAAAATGTAAATTTGTTAGAAGTGTTCTTTACATGTGCGAAAAAGACAACGTATGAATAAGATAGAGACTACCATTCTGAAAGTTCACACAACTCGCGTCAGACCTGGTCAACCGGCGGCCCCTTCAAAAATAATTATTCTAATCAATCATTTATTTCGGTTTCCGTCCCAGATATCCCGAGGGAGGTGAAAATAAGTGCAGTGGGCAGGACATATCGCGACAGCAGAGTCCCGTAACATACACAAAGCCCTCATATCGAGACCGAGGAGAATACCATGACGTAGATGGGCGGTTAGGGATTCTGTGTCGAGACAATCCGGGAATCCCATGATTTTTTTCTGTCCGGGAATTTAAAAAAAAAAAATCGAGTTTTTTCTTGATATTAATAATTGTATTTATTGAATCAACTAGAAATAATATATATTTTAGATTGCCGACCATTGCGGTATTGCAGGTAGCGACCTAGCGGCGAGCGGCGAGCAGTACACGTGTGCGAATTCTTGTACATGGTTAGCTATAAAGATTCTGAAGGGAATAGTTTTGTCGGTTTGTTCAAACAGATCAATAATGGAACGATTAAATGTATTAATATCAAAAAAGTAACATATAGGTTCGAAAATTTGTCCCTGTAGCATAGTTGGATAATGCATCTTCCCAGGTTAGAAAAGAGATCCAGGTGTGAATCCCAATGGCGCAACAACAATATTTTTCGATAAAATTGATTTTATATGTATATCTTTCTAATTAATATATTTAATTCATATTTACTCAATTCTTTACTTCAGGCTCATTATTCATAATAATAAAATTATTCCAAATTAAATTTATTTGTCAATCTTGAATTAAACTTTAATTTTTTTTTTCAAAGATTCGTAACTTACGTAAATATTATTATTTTATTAGGAGAACACATTCTTATTGTGAAGTTGAAATTATTCAGAGCAGACAGTCTGTGATATTTTAACATTTAGGTTTGAAAATTTGTCGGTAAAAATAATGTCGCTGTAGCGTAGTCGGATAATACATCTTCGCCGGTTTGGAAAGAGATCCAGGTTCGAATTTCGGTGGCGCAACAACAATATTTTTCGATAAAATTGATTTTATATGTATATCTTTCTATTTAATTCATATATATATGTAATCTACCGAATTCTTGGAAATTGTTTTTTTTATGACCCCAGGCCAAGCAGAAGTTGATCTGCCCTGGCCTACGTCACAGGATAAACACACAACAAGGATGGCGACTCCTTCAGCTTGCTAGACTTGCCCGGCTTTCTATAAATACATTACCCAAAAGGGCAACATTTTAGGCTCTTGGATCGATATGGCTGGTGTTTTGAGTGACATTTATCGTAGTAGGAAAGAAACTAAACTGTAATTTAGTACATGTTGTTATGTTGATCATGCGTAATTTATTACGTGATGTATTTTATTTTATTTCAGTTTCACGACTTAAGCCTTAATTTTTAAGATTAATAATACATTGAGATATTTTCGATATGTAATTTATTTAATATAGATGTCCGCCTTACTAGATCCTAACTGTCTTAAGGTAGTCATTAATTTTAAATATGAATTAAATATATTAATTATAAAGATATACATATAAAATCAATTTTATCGAAAAATATTGTTGTTGCGCTACCGGGATTCGATTTACTTAAAGGTATTTTGAGATTCTGTAAAAATAAGGTAGATGACTCTGTCAAATGATGGAACGATTAAATGTATTGAATTCAAAAAGGTAATATATAAAGTCGAAAAATTGTCGCTAAAAATAATGCCGCTGTATCTTAGTTGGATAAAGCACCTCCCCCGGTTAGGGAAGAGATCCAGGTTCGAATCCCGGTAGCGCAACAACAATATTTTTCGATAAAATTGATTTTATATGTATATCTTTATAATTAATATATTTAATTCATATTTAAAATATCACAGACCTATGTTCTGAATAATTACAACTTCACAGTAAGAATGTGTTCTCCTAAAAAAATAAAAAAGTCATTAATTTGTTGAAATAATCATACGAATTGCAAGATATTATTTTTTATTATACATACATTTAAAACATATTGGTTACTTATGGTTGCGAAACGTAGTAAAGGTGTTTTTTTTAGAGGTTTTGAACTTTAATATGGCTATGGTATTGGCTGTATTGGAAAGATAATTTTATGACATTAGTATTTAAATATGATGGAGTAATTTGGAAGACTAATTTTCGACCACTTTTTGGAGCAGGTTTCACAAGTCCATTAAGCTCATCGAATGTTCCTTCAATAAATGGATCGTGGCGCGCGCTGTGTGCCGTGTCGCGTCGTCTTGTTGAGACCACAGCTCTTCCACATTAATGCCATTCAATTGGAGAACGAAATAGTCAGTAATCATGGATCTATAGCGCTCTCCATTGACTGTAACGTTCTGGCCGGCATCATTTTTGAAGAAATATGGACCCATGATTCCTCCAGCCATGGAACTTACAGAATCAAATGAATGTTATGAAAAGTTAGGTCAACATTTTTTCTGTTTCAACTAATGCTGGGAGATTCAAATTAAAAGTAAAAAAATCAAAAAAAAAATTACATTATTAAATATTACATTAAAAATTCAAGTAAAAAAGATTATATTATTTGTTCTAATAAATAGGGCGAGTCAACTACACACCCCCTGCAAAAACATTGTATTGGATAGTTACGTTTTTACTACTATAGATAGACGGATCGTCGGCCATCTTGGATAGATATACATTGTTATTGCAGAGAGAATTACTTACAAATTGTATTTAAAAGTATTTTTATTTATGTTAAATGGTTGTTTAATATATTATACCATTTGGTGCCAAAGAAGGTATACAACTTTGTGGCATTCATAATTCAGATCTGCCCAAAACCGATATACAGTGTTGTTGCAAGGGTGATTTCCAATAATATTTTCTGATAAATGGCAACGTCGCATATATAATGTGATTTCATTTAACCTGTCCTCTCCGATGATGTAAACTGTGTTGACATTACCTCTAATTATGTGAATATCTCTTTAAATATACTAAATACCGAGTTAAAATTTTAGGTATTCCTCCGTAATATATTTATCGATTGGACAATATAATTACAATACATCAGTATTTACCATACGCAATAGTAAAAAAAGTTTTCTCGAAGAATATGTATGTGTACGTGGAGTGGTGCCAGATGCCGATAGTCACTTTAGTGGCAGAGCATGCGCTGGCCGAGTTACACGTGTCTTATGCGTCTTTATGTTGTCGTTCGTAATAATAAATATTTTTTCTCATTTGTAGCACTTTTACACAATTATTGATATATATATAATTAGGAGAACACATTCATGTTGTGAAGTTGTAATTATTCAGAACATAGGTCTGTGATATTTTAAATATGAATTAAATATATTAATTAGAAAGATATACATATAAAATCAATTTTATCAAAAAATATTGTTGTTGCGCCACCGGGATTCGAACCCGGATCTCTTTCCTAACCGGGGAAGGTGCATTATCCAACTATACTACAGCGACAATATTTTTTTTTTAAATTTGATAAAATTGATTTTATATGTATATCTTTCTAATATTAATTAGAAAGATATCTTCTCCTAACAATAATAAGTTGTGTCAATGTGTCCAAAATTTTAATAAAAATGAATTGATAATTCTGGCGTCTGCTATCAGATTACTCAAAGGTATTTGAGATTCCGTAAATATAAGGTAGACGGCTCTTTCAAATAATGGAAAGATTAAATGCAACATATAAGTTCGAAAATTTGTCGTTAAAAATATCGTCGCTGTAGCATAGTTGGATAATGCACCTTCTCCGGTTTGGAAAGAGATCCAGGTTCGAATCCCGGTGGCGCAACAACAATATTGTTCGATAAAATTGATTTTATATGTATATCTTTCTTATTAATATATTTAATTCATATTTGATATATATATATATCAATTATTATAATTTAATAAATAGATGTAAAATATTCATATTTATCCGACTTAAAAGTCGCAAAAGTCTACGTATATATTGTCTACATATATTAAGTTTACAGCACCGGAACGCGCGTTTTTATTTTAGCACCGTAAAGGAAAGGTTAACATTGGTGCAAAACACACAAACCTTGATACATTTATAGTACATCCTATTGCACGCTTAAATTTTTTTTTTAAAGTTTTCTCTGTTAGTAGAGAGATGTAAAACTCTCGCCGGGGCGAATTGGGTCAATATATAATATTTAATAATTGTCTTGACCCAGTTTGATGATCCACATAATATACATTTAATGATAAATTTATCCGACATGCGATCTTTTAAATCAACAAATTAAATTAAGTTTTCTTATAATTTATAGTGGGCGAACATTTTCGTATAGTCAGATATGAAAAATATTATTTTTTCGTGACATGTAATAATTCAATTTCCATGTTTGAGAGCTTAAGCCATCTAACGTACCAAAACAAATTTGATTAATTAATTAATTAGAAAGATATATAGGAAAAAACAATCTAGCGAAAAAATATTCGGTCACCACCGGGATACAAACCCGAAATTTTTTCCATGTGGGGAAATGTGTATGTTTCCGAAAAATTAATGTAGTCTTTATAAATGGTACATCTATTATTCCGTTTTAAATTGCAACTTTACAACAAAATTTATTAAAAATCATTAAAAAAAATCTAACAACGTTAATAAGCCTACAATAAAATCAAACACAAAACTTTTGTGTTTGATTTTATTGTAGGCTTAGAATTATTAAAGCTTAAATATCATTAATATACTGAAAGAGAACCATAGGGTCATTAGCGAAAATGCCAGTAATTAGATCTAGTATATCCATCTTAGAAAAATGTTGGCTATGCGGCTCGCACACCTCCACGTCATTGCCTTCAGGTAGCGTCAAAAATCGCCAAGGATGTTTAGTGAGTCGTAAATATGGAACGGAATACATGAAAAAACAGACAGAAAGAAAAAGTAATGAATGTGACATACGGAACAAAATATACAGAAAATTAGCCAGTAAGAATGAATAAATAGCATACACACGAAAAATGAATCAGTAAGAATGAATAAACAAGCATATACACGAAAAATAAGTCAGTAAGAATAAATAAATAAGCATATATACGAAAAATCAGTCAGTAAGAATAAATAAACAAGCATATACATGAAAAATAAGTTAGTGAGAATTAATAAAAGAGCATATATACGAAAAATAAATCGGTAAGAATGAATAATGAATGAATTCACAAAAAATCAGACAGTAAGGAATAATGCATACATGCGGAATGGAATATACGGAAAATCAGTCAGCAAGAATGTGTAAACAAGCATATTCACGGAACATCTGATTGAAATAATGAACAAGGTTTTTTAAAAAAAATAGAAAGTTAAATTTTGTTAAAAGAATTTTTTAACTAAGTGCACCATTTTTTAAATACAATTTGTTTCAAATTTAACATTCATTTCTATAGATTATTATATTATTAAGTCAATTTTCACATTTTTCATCATCGTAACAATTTAAGATAGGTATTAGATTTATTTTTTAAATAATATATATTTTTTATTAGAATAATTTGACATATATGGTTTTAGTTAGTTTATTTGACGTCCTGATGAAGGAAATGGTATTTTTCGAAACCGGTTGGTACACATAACTCGTAAAGTCGTTAAAAACAAATCTATGTTAAACTACACCATACATATTAATTAACTGAAATTATAAAAAAAACAGTAATTTTATAGATTTTTATATCGTTAACTAATCGTGTTACGATATCAAAAAGCGATCATTTTCATCTATTAAGATGCTATACGAAAGAAGAGATGATGAAAATATACAAAAATTCCTGACACAACCTTGTCGTTCAGATCTATTCGTCTAAACATGATTTACGACCTCTGGGTTTTTTCACTCGTATAAAATACATTAACCTTTACCATACCATGATATAAAATACCCGAACGCAGCCATGCTGTCAACTCGTGTTACCGTAAATAACAGTTAGAAAAAATGTTTTTATTAGATTAAATGACTTTAATGGCACGAATTTACTCTAAATATTGAGCATTCAATTTTGAAAAAAAAATTAATAACATAATAGCATTCATTAAATCGTATACAATATGTCCTTCCTTCTTATCTCCCTTCATTTAATTAGTGAGAAAGAGTCAATTATATTTGTATGTTTGTTGTTCTTTTCACTGTGAAAATAGTATGTGATCTCAGTTTTTCATATCACAAATGATATTTTTACCAACGTATTAATTTTACAACAGTTTGAATGGAAAAAATAACTGTTTTTGTTCGATTCTTTTTTCATAATTGGTTTTTCTCTAGGCATTCCTAATATTTTCTTTACGATTATCTAAAATATGAATTTTTATTGCATGTATTTACCGAAATATTACAGGTTTAATTATGATGGTAGACCTGTGTTACTGCATGGTTTGGGAAGGGTTAATAAAACAAAAAACCTTTTTTACAAACGTGGTCCTATTATGAATAGAAATGACTAAATAGTTGAAATGTTAAATTGTTTTCAAATAACCTCTTTAATGACGAGCGTTTAATAATGACACGATACCTTTATTACCGGCACCCAGTATACAGCCCTGCTTCAGGCCTTCGGGCATATGTAAATAGGTTGTATTTACAGCATTTAATTTACATAAGTTTATCTGTCAAAAGTCATGTTTGTGCCCTCCTGGTGAACCTGCAAAGGGGATGTTGTGCTGTCGCTAAATTATGCCACCCCGTTGGCCTTGCGAGAAAGCACGCTAGCATGCCAATCGGACATGATTCCACAGGACATCTAGTGCACGGCATTTCAGTTATATTTATTATCATTAAAGAGACAAATTTTAAAAATGCGTGTCAAGCACGCGCATTCTAAGCGAAACTTCTTTGCGTTTTCTAATTATAATAATTTTTTATTTGATTATAATTTAAATGATAAATTTGTCAAAGCGGTTCGTTAGTACTCTAAATACAGTGTACTAACGTACAGCGTCGGAGACGACAAGCGGCTGGCACAGACTGGTACAAGGGTGGGAACAGAGCCAGCTATGGGTGTGGATGGCGTAATAAAATTCTTGTCTCCATTAATAAGTTCTTCAATATTAGCAAAATTACTTCGTGGCCTCATTTTATATAAATAATTAGACATACTACTTTGTTTAAACAATTATTTATTGATTATTCAAAATGTTTCAATACTTATGGTATCTTCTTCAGGAAACAATGTATGTTGAAATTAAAAATATAAGCATAGATAAAAACAAAACTATAAAGTGGTGAATAAGTAAGAACTAATATGAGAACAAATTGAAAAGGTGACTATTTGCAAAAAGAATATGGTTATTTATAATATTTAGTTTGCTATTAACATCTAACTGTATGTATAAGTATTTGTATGTATAATTTTTAAACACTTGTTAATATCAAAATAATGGTTTGTTTCCAAAAGGTGATTGGAAAATTCTGACTAGTTGTTGCTATTTAGACATCTCAAGTGCTCCTTAATTCTATGTCAAAATTTCTGCAAGTTTTACCTTTATAAAAATAATTACAATTATTGCAAATTAATTTGTAGACCCCAATTTTTTTTTAAATATCGTCTTTTTTCTTGTTATTTAATATATAACTCTTTTATTTGTTATTAGTATAAAAAGCTGGTTGTATAGAATTTGGGATATATTTTATTAATAAGCTTTTCTTGTATAAAAAAATTACATAGGTGTCGGCAAATAAGTTAGACGCGGTTATATATATAAAAAAAGCGGTTTAAAAATATAGCTAATATTTAGTACAATAGAGCTTGATTATAATTAAAATGGGAATTTTATTTATTTTTTAATTTATAGAAATAGAGATGTACAAATAAAATGAATTTATTAAAAAAAATATTTGTTGCCATCGGGATTCGAACCAGGAACCCTTTATATTAGTGAAAGTGCGCTAACCATTACACTACACCAACATATTAAATTAACATCAAATATTCGAACTTATATGTTTCACTTTCAAATTAATACATCTGTTATTCCATTTCTTTTAAAACAATCCACTTCATATCAAATTTAATAACAAACTCCCCATCACAATTAGAAAAATTACGGACTATCATAAATTTGTAACTGAAGTAAAAAAATATGTACACAGACTAACTGAAACATAAATTAACTCGTATATACTCCTTCTCTATACACGAGTCTTACTCTCATAGAGAAGAAACAAATGTTAAAAATATATCCACTGATTATTCAATATTTCCCGGTGGCAACGAAGTACATTTTGATAAATTGATTTTATCTGTATATCTTTCAAATTGAAAACAAAAATATCACACAAAAATGTAACTTCACAATAATAATGTGTACTCATTAAAAAAAAAAGTCACATTGTTACTCTTACTTTTTTGAATCTTAGATAGATGGTTGTGCTATAAAAATAGGACTAACTTGATGGCCTCCTGGAACAAGGCTCGAACCCCGAATCACTAGTTCGTATCGTATCGTAACCACTAGAACACAATCACGAATTAAATGATAAATTATTTTCACTATTATTTGTGAAGATACAAATCTTTAGAATGTATTGTATCTTCTTGATAAATAAACCAAAGTAAAATATTCGTACGTTATTTAAAAAAAATGCAAGAAATAAATATTTTTTCTGAAACTAACGCACTCTTATATATATATATCATAGTTCCTGTCCACGTGTCTACCTGTTATGACCCTTATACCTTAGACCGTGACCTTTTTTACGGTGTGTGTGTGTGTGTGTGTTCTCTATGAATTTTATCATTGCTTTTGTGTGTATTGACCCTTAGACGGTGTTTCAGTATTATTTCGTGCGTAGCACTGAAATGTGTTATCGTGGTGCGTATTTCATGCATAGCAACGAAATCTCGACGAAAAGACTTGTAGTCAATTGACAAGCGAGAGAAATTCAGACAAGAGGAGTACTATTAGCAGGTAGGTCGTGTTCTTCCTTGTTTCTGGTCGGTCCTGTGAGCTTTTCCTGTTCCTGATTCTAATTCCTTCTATCCGTCCCACACCCAAATACCTTTGCGTTTACAATTGAATTAATAATAAAGATTAGTTGCTCTCTACTAGAAAAATATTTATGACACTGAAGTAAAATTCCTTTTATCATTAGAAAGCTCAAAGAATTTTTTTTTACTTGTATTTTTCAGTAACATACAGGGTGAATATTATGTTCCAGGCCGATTTTGTTTGACCGTAATTTTTTTTTGGTAAATATTTGTCAATTTGAATTTGGTAGTCGTAGAGAGTAGTTAATTACAATTTATTTTAAAGTATATAACTTTTCAAAATTGTATTGAAGTTAATGAGACATTAAAACAAACACAAACCCATTTTTTAGAAAAAGTCATCATGTGCGATACAGCTTGTTTCGACTTAGCGGATTTTATTAATAAAAAAAACAGTCGTTATTGGGGCACTCAAAATTCTCAATTTATATACCCATGAAAAGTTGCTGTATGGTGTGCCATGTGGCATATGTGCTTATTTCTTTCAGGATGCAAGAAGCAATTCTGTAACCACTAATGGTGATCGCTATCCTCACATGTTGAAAAACTTGTTGGTGCCCGAATTGGGTCGATTGGGCACACGTGTGATTTCAATAAGACGGTGCCACCTAACACACGGCCTGAGCTACGCCTATAATTTTGGGAGAAATTTTTGTCAAAAAGTAGTGATATCGACTGGCCTCCTCGATCACCTGATTTAACAGCTCTCGACTATGTCCTGTGGAAATACTCGAAAGAAAAGATTTACGCCAATTTTGATGCTACAGGATGAAATTGGTGAAATAATACGCGAAGTGTGCGAGAATTTATGAAAAATATGGTTAAAAGAGTACGCATCTGTGCCGCTGCTAGAGACGGCCATTTGGCTAACGTCATATTTCACACATAATTGTAATAAATCATTTAATAGATAAAAAAAAATTAAATAAAAAAATTGTAATTCAATACTTAGTTATTTAAAAATAACATCGGCCTGGAACATAATATTCACCTGTATTTATTTTGATTTAGGATATTTGTTCTCAGTCAGATCATGTTGTGAGTGGAAATATACGTAGGTAAGTATTAAACACGATTATTTTCCTCGATTTATTGGGGATATATTTCTGCAGACGCAGACCAACCATCTAAAAATATTAGTGGCATAATATTTTTACGGCAACCAGATGAAAACTTTACAGACATTGCAGATCCTTATATTTTACACATAAATCTTTTATTTTGACTAATTTAAAAAGATTCCTTTATATCCTCGCCTCTCTAATGGTACACATCCATCAGTTTGGAAGCTTTCGTTCTGAATATGACTGATAAATGTTTTTAAAGGAGGAATAAAATAGAAAAGATTTAGTGAAAATCAGACCTGTATTAATGGAAAAAAATATATAATTATAATTTAATATATAGGTGAGCTCCTTTTAAACATGACTTGAATAAAACGCAATACTTTCATTTACGACAAAAAAATTGAACTAACTCGCGGGGTAGACAGAGAGGATAGAGCGCCACATGCTTCTGTCCTGACACACAATTCTCGCCTCGTCCACATTCATACAACTTCTCATATAAGCTCACCGA
The DNA here is from genome assembly GCA_031772225.1 of Eubasilissa splendida. Classification (NCBI taxonomy): domain Eukaryota; kingdom Metazoa; phylum Arthropoda; class Insecta; order Trichoptera; family Phryganeidae; genus Eubasilissa; species Eubasilissa splendida. The sequence continues at coordinate 25,657,740 of CM062853.1, read as the reverse complement.
TTATTGAAGCTTCTGACAGGACTAGACGCAGACGTCCTCTATTTCTGGTGCCATCAACACTTGCGTCATATATCTTTTTCAGTATTCTCTCCTCATTCATTCGTTTCATATAATCAAATCACCTACGTGATCCTTACTTAATCTTACTTACGATACTAAGATCAGCTATATATTCTTTCGGCATATTCGCCTAAGTGATCTTATTCCCACTACATTAAGTCAAGTACCAGGACTTTATTGTATACCGCTAATCTTGCCTTACAGGGTGAGTGTTAATTTAATACACGCAATTGCCTTTCTATATGAAGGAAGTTCTGTGTGTGTAAGAATGAATGGATCATTCACACCACGGTTTGGCATTACAAAGGGTGTCAAACAAGGTTGTGTAATGTCTCCATGACTATTCAACAAAATGGATAATCGTGTAAAAGAACTGGAATGTATGAATGTAGGAGCGAAAATGGGCGATTTGATTGTATGCTGTTTATTGTACGTCGATGATGCAGTACTGCAGTATAGTATCGAACAAGAATTACAGAGTCTAGTGGATATAATGTACGATGTATGCAAGGAAAGCGACCTTATTATTAGTGTTTATGCGTTTTATACTTCGATGGATAGGCCTAGTATTAAAGTTTGAATATGTGCATTCCATTTATGTAAATTTAAAACAGCTAACAAAAGCGAAACTGCTTCTGTTCAGGGACGTTTTCGGAGTCGGTCTTATATTTTTACGGTGGTGATATAAAACACTTTGTAATGTATTTTTTCAGTTATTGGTTGAATAAAGTTTCGGAGACTGACCAGCCGAGTTTAAGAAGATCGACGAGAGCAACCATCGGTAGAAGAATTGGCGACTAACAGCTCAGTTTCGTAAAGGTTGGTGTCTGTTTATTTACATAGGTGTTGAACGAATATATTCAACAAACCAATTGGAAAATCTAGGACCAGCTATCGAAGGCAATTACGGCAACAATGAATGTCAACAAAAAAAATATCATCATTATTAGCCTGATCCTAGATATAGGCCTCCACAAGGACTGCTTGTTCTATCTGTCGTCAGCCTTACCTATTAATATGTCGCCCGTCACCTTTCTGGTGTCGTCACCGAGTTTGTGGATGGTCTACACTTGTTTTATTATTCCAGTTTCTTCTCTACGTTCTATCACCTCTTTAACAAATATGTACAGCCCATTGCTAATGGAGTATGCAGATATTTTGAGCAATATATTTTCAACCTTGGTTCTTTAGAGAATTTGTAAAAATAATATACTTATAATATATATATATATTTAAAGACATGGGTGCAATAAGAGCGTACGCTGTTTTAAGTTTATTTTTATGTTTTTTATATTAATTTTATTTTTATATATTTTTTAAATTAACACTTGACTCTCAAAACGTCTTGATAGACATTTGTCTGCAGGATCATTTATATCCATTTGTTTCATTTAATAAACTCAAAAACATAACAATTGATCAATCATCGTATATACAATACACATCATTCTCATTTTTTAATAATTTATTCTAAATAAAGAGAAAGCGGGCTCTTTTGTGTATTGTTTTTCTTTATCATGGAAATCAAAATTGTTAAACAAAAAGAAAAATAGATGGTAGTATTTAAATTTTTTATTTCATCTTTATTAGGTACACATATATTTTCAATTTTTGCCGAATTGCAAAACAGTTTTACGGTAAGGATTGCCTTTTACATAGTAATTAATAGTGTTCAATCAAGAATATATATATTTTATATGAAATACAATATATATAAAGGAAACAAATAAATAGATGATAATGTGATCAAAAAAAATAAATTATATTGACTTAGTACTAGATACACACAATTTTTAAGATAATATCACTATTAGTAACGGAAAGAGATGTCCTTCCAATCTACAGGTGTACGGTAAAATTAAATAAAATTTAATGAAAAAATATAAAATATTTCATTTAAGGCATTCAGAATATCAAGTTATTATAACATATGATATGTTTTTTTGGAAACTTTCAGTGTAAAATGTGTCACGAAACTACGTTAAAAATCGCATTATACAGTGTGTCCCAAAAGTCCTCTTCATTTTGGTTCATTCGCTGCACACAACAAGCTGGGGAGAGGCGAGGGGTATGCCAATTGATACCAATGAACTTTTTCCTATAGGGCTACCTTGAATCAAAGGTATACAGTAACAATCCTCCCTCTCTGGACTAATGAAAAGAAAATATCCGCGAAGAAATTGGAACGATCACGGAGAATACGTGCCGAACAGTTCTCAAAAATTTTGCCTCCCGTTTAGAAGAGTGGCAGCGAAACAACGGATCACATTTAGAAAACATAATTAGAAATAAATTCCCAGGGACTGTACTTGAATGCAAAATATTTTTTTTTTTATTAAATCCATTCATTATTTAAAAAAAAAGACTTTTGGGATACATATATGTAATATAATAATTAGTAATCAATAAAAAATGTAGTGGTGGTATGCTACATGTGTCTGAGACGTGTAATCCCATTTTTTATTTTAAATTTTTTTCATATGAATAAATTCTCTCTCTAAAATTTTTGATTTAATTCATTTAATGTATTATTAAAATAATGAGTACACGAGGGTTGATCGTAAAGTACAGGCACGGGGAAAATAAGTTTGGCAACTCCTGGTCTAGACATGATGCCGTAATATATTTTATTATTATTATTAAATCTCATTGATGGCAATCTACAAAATTAACTTCGAATATTTTGTGGAAAAAATGTTGCACTTTGGATTGGGTAAAAATTATAACATTCCTAATTATTAATTTAAATTGGCATTTAAAGAGCCGTGCGAATATTGAGTAGCATCACACAAAACCCAATTACGGGGCTGACACCGTTAAAGGACGCCCAGTTTTAAGCTCGCATTGTTCAGTGGCAATTAATGCCTACCGATTTAAGCCAAGCTAAATTTACTTGACTTAACTCGGATACCGCAAAACCTTGTATTGTGCCAGAATTTTCCATCGATATTTGGGGTTATATTGGTAAATTTATCATCCATTTCTCTCATCGAGCAGTTGATGTATAATATTTTTTCAACAAATGATAATATATTTGTCGGTACGTGAGTTATATTTAAAAGATTATTTTATTTATATAGTTCGCAAGAGAATTAATTAATTTAAGAAGAATTTTTTACAGCTGATATCCAAAATGCAATGGTCAGTCTACTGCCGTTTCTGGATTTTTATACCCTAAATCATTTATCTAGGAGTAAATATTCTTTAATTTAAGGCTGATTTAAACAATTTTTCGCATTCATTGACATGGCTGGTTATCTCATTGTCCTATTTATCCCAAAAGGACTAAATGTTAACAATGCATTCCATGACCTGACTGGTTAATTTAAACAAAGAAACACAATGAGGATTCATCGAATCTGTCTAATTTGCTAAGCTAAGTATCAAGAAAATAGCCAGTGTTCTTGCGTCCATTTTATTAATGCAGTAGTATCACAGGGATTGGTTTAGTGCCTTGGATAGAGTAGTCATGATAATTTTAATAATTCTATTGCCTATTTTTGTCGAAGACAGTAAACAAACTCAAGAGACAAACAAATCTGTTCAAAAAATATTCTGAGAGAAAACTTGGCAACTAGACTACAAAATAAGTTGATTTTTGTACGAAATGAAAAAAACCCAATAAAAACACATTAATATGATCGATATAAATATTATTAAGTAAGAAATTATTGTGTTTTTGATATAAAACTTGATTTTAAATAGTTGTTAGAAATTTGTCGTCAATGCACTGTGTCGGTATAGCATAATCGGTTAATGCAGGTTCAAATCCCGGTAGCAATAACAATATTTTTCGATAAAATTGATTTCAGACGTACATATTTCTAATTAATACATTTAATTTGTGTTTAAAAAAATATCACAGACCTATGTTCTGAATAATTACAAGTTTACAATAAGAATGTGTTTTCCTTAATAAAATAATTAAAGCCTATATATGACCGGTCGTATTACAACCCTGATCGATCAATACGAGACATTGCGGCGTACGCTCAATTACTCTGTTTAAAGGATAAATCTCACATTGTCAGGAGATGCGGATTATTCCATCTAGGGTAGTTTAAAATGGGTTAATATGGACTGATTAAAATTATTAACACCTGTGTATTTTTATAAAAACTGAAAACGTATTGTTATTATTTTTGATTTGTAAATCTAAGCTCATGCTCCCTCTCTAAAACGTTTCATACTTGAGCAGTGATGGCGAACCTTTTTGGGCTCAGCGTGTCAAAATTGCAGAAAATCTAACTTAACTTTGCTGGCGTATCACCCCCCTCTCCCCCTTAATATGGAACCCATAGTATTTGATTTGATATCAATTAATTAATTGCTTATTTCAATTAATTGTTTTTTTCACAAAGTGAGACCTAAAAGAGATACATATGTAATATGTACGTAGTCATGAATTCAAATGTTGTCGGGTAGACGTCTGGTGGCGGGACACGTGTTCTTTGATAAGTCTGATATTAGTGAACGCTGGCGTGTCGCCCAAAACGCTGTGGCGTGTCACCTTTGACTATACCACTGCACTAGAGCGATCTCAGATAAATAAATACGTCATATGAGCGTTATTACAACAATAAGTTTTATACTTTGTTTAATATTTAATGATATAAGATTCTCAAAGTTCAATAAAATATGAAGACTTCGGTGATTTGGGTCATGTGGAGGGGATGACTGAACAGCAATCAGCAACAAGACAGACCAATAGGGCTCAGAGTTTGGAAAGGTCAAAGTAAAGATGGAGCGGCAACGTTTTCAAAGATATGTCTGTCTTAGATATTCACGACTGGAGAAAAATGACTCGTAGTGGATGAACGTTCATGAGGAGGCCAACCCACCAAGGGTTGTAGGGGGTTGTAGTGATGATGATGATCTTTATAACTGACACATTTAATTAAAATTATACAAGAACTACGATCTGGAAAATCGCAACTTTACAAAAAAATGTGATTTCATTTAAAAATTATAATGTATTAATTTTTTATTAGGAGAACACATTTTTATTGTGAAGTTGTAATTATTAAGAACATATAAGGTAGATGGATCTTTCAAATAATGAAACGATTAAATGTATTAATATCAAAAAGGTAACATATAGGTTCGAAAATTGGTCGCTAAAAATATTGTCGCTGTAGCATAGTTGGATAGTGCACCTTACCCGGTTAGGAAAGAGATCCAGGTTCGAATTACGGTTGCGCAACAACAATATTTTTCGATAAAATTGATTTTATACGAATATCTTTCTAATTAATATATTATTTTCATATTTATTCATTTTTTTAATTAGAACAATCTCTGTGACGAATTCTTCAATTTTTTGGACATCTTTCGAGAAGAAAAGATAGCTTGGAGAAGCTTGTTGTGGTGGGTCACGGAGATGGACGCAGAGGAAGAGAAAGATTCCGCACCCGTTGGACCGAAAAGGCTACTCTAGTGACAACCCTGAGATGAGAATAGTGGAGGAGCATAGTCAAGTAGGCTGGAGTTCACGGAGATCGTGATCCTCAGTCTCATGACTGATGATAGTAACACTCCATAGTCATTTACTATTATTTTATATTAGAAGATATAAATGAGATATATACATATTTCTTCTTCTCTATGAGAGTCGAGACTGAATAGAACAATAAGTATATAGTATATAATGTATGTGTCTGCTTGTCTGTATACATGTTTCTTGATTTCAAATACAAATTTATGATAGTCAGTAATTTTTCTAATTGCATGGAGGGAGATTATTGGTTTTGGGTTGCGGTGTATTTAAGTTTTGGTAATCTAAATTTCGTAGATCGAAAATTGCTTCTAACATTTTGTATATGTATATGTCAAATATTTTTGGTACTTTGATTTTGTAATTTTTTTTTTTTTTAGAATTAGTCGTCATCATTTTCAACTGTTCTATCATTGTTGGATGAAGGCCTCCCCAAGTGTCTCCCATTCTTCTCTGTCCAATGCCTCGTATTTTCGCAGCATTTGAGCGTCCTGTCGGCATCTTGATTCCTCTCGGGTATCACTGGATGAATGCATTTGTCCAATAATTGTCCGCCTTTCGAGCGTCCAATGATTGCCCATAATGATTTATTTTTCTTGTCGTATTCAATTACAAGAGCTACTCTTGTCTGTTCCCTTGTCCACAAGTTGCATTGTGTAATGCCCGACATAAATAATGTGACCATTTATTTTTTCCTCCACGGAACGGTAAAAACGGAACATTTTGGCGTCCCGAAACTGTGCTTGGGAGCAACGGAATAGGCTACCTAAAAATAGGATGGTTCCTGTTTACGCACTTTTTATTCTGTCAACTGGCATCACTTGTATTTTATTGTTGTTGGTATGATTAATTCATGTAGTGTGAATGTTGCAGCTTTCGGCGACCGAAGGATCGCTGTCAAATCATGGTCGGACTACAATTGCAGTTGGTACCACGTCAAATAAACATCTCTTAATAAGTTTCACCGGGAGTGCGTATTTCGGTTGGCTGGAATCATACCCGGAGATTGGGACACAAGAAGAACAATACATCGGACCAACCCACGACGGACAGAGAAATATTTTCTATTAACTCAGGTTAGTGGTGATTTTTCATTCTGCATTCGTGATCACATTATCAATAAGAAACTCGGGAACAAAAATATGTCGAAGACATTCACGGGAACAGTTTCGTTCAATCACACACATCTGTAGCGATCGGAATTCAAATCCACCGCCATCTCGGTCTTGCTCAGCGAGCGCGAGCCGGCAAGACCGCCATTGTGAAACGATGAAACTGGGGAGACTGCTTGGCGGTGAATCAAGCCAGACTTGTAGCAGCAGCCGGCAGCGCTGTCGCTAGCGTCGATGCCGACTGAGATGGCGGTGGATTTGAATTCCGATCGCTACACATCTATCCATGCCCTTTTATGTTACTGATTTTTTTGAGAGTTCAAGAACTGGAGGTATTGAACAAATTTGTATTAAATACAGTGGGAGATCACTTTTGAAAATTATCTTCAAGCTTCTGAATACACTCTAATCCAGCTTTGTGTTGCGAATAATATCTTCGGATATGTCTCCTGTTATGGAAATTTGTTGTCTTAGCTACATATAATTATCGGTATGTTCAAGTTGGGTTCCATTTGTACGAATGAAAATCTATTCAACAAAGCAGAACACTATTGTAATTAGATTTATTACACCTGAGCGACTTCAATTTCATTCATCACAACGGTATGAATTGAGATAATATCAGAGTTTAATTGAGAAACATCTCAATACCATGTATACGTGTTCAGATCGCAAATAAATCTCTGCATCCGTTTTAGATTGATAGAGTGAGACAAAAACTCAAACCAGTGTACACGACGTACAGAATACGCGAATACAAATACAGGGTGTACAGTGGGAATTTTCCTATTTTTTTTTAACCAGAGACAAACTGTCACTTCTGAAGTTTATTGGCGTGTGATTGATGCGTTTTTGGTGCCGCAATTGTAAATGTTTCCCAGATACAACAGAATGCAGTTTCAACAAGACGGGACAACTCCACACACCGCTAGGGTCTCGATGGAGAAGCTGAGGGCAATTTTCCCAAGAAAATTAATAAGCAAGTACGGAGACATACCCCGGCCTCCCCAGTCGTCAGATTCAACGCTTTGTGATTTTTTCTTGTGGAGATACCTAAAATATTAATTATTTAGTAGTAATCTTCAAATAATACAGGCCCTACAAGAAAAAATCCGGCTCCAATAACCCAGCATTTTTTTGTCGTGTATTAAACGTGAGGGTTTGGCTAAAAGAGTGCGTTGCAAGAAATGGACGTCACTTAGACGACATTATCATTAAAAAGTGAAATCCGCACATCTTTTTTACCTGTTAAAATTAAAATGAATATTTGAGATTTTAGTTTTTCATGCTTTAGTTTATTACTGACGATGACGCAGTCGAAAAAGTTTTTAATAACATTTAATTAAAGTGTTGTGTGAAGTGAACAACGTTGTTTTTATTTTAATAATTAATTAATTTTTTCAAAAAGTTAAAAATGTTGTAAAAAGTTTTTTTAAAGTTAATGACAATGGACTTCTATATAGTAAATCAAGAAAATTTTGAAGTATTCATAATAATGTGTTCCCCTTAATAATAATGAAATTAATTTAATATACTTATTTGTTCGTTTATATTTCAATTTTAAAAATCGATAAAATTTTCGGCGGACATCCTGTATCACCTAAAACCACCAAGATCTATTCTGAAAGGTAAGTAATAAGTTTATTAATATAAGACGTTAAACTACAAATATTTATTCCATTTTAACTGTTAAATTTAATGTTTAATTAAAATTAACTAACCGACGAACTACAATGATATTTAGGCGCTAGACAGTAAAATTTTGAGACATAGTATGTTCACCGGGACTACAAAAGTTGAGAATTTCATGGGAGTAAAATTTATACCTCAGAGATTGTCTCGAGTTGAAAAATCTCATTCGTGGGCACTGGCCATTATTACATTTGATTAGGCATCGTTTCTGAAAGGCGCTTAATTGATTTAGAGAAGCTAAAATGTCATAAATTCTCTTTCGTTAATTAATTTAGTTGATTTTAGTGTCCGTAGACCAAATCCACCCCGTACTGGAACCACCCCCTGTCGGGAAACAAACCAATGAAATATTCCCAAGGGATCGTTCCATCCCCTAGAAAATAAAAAATACGGTCTAATTTCGTGCATTCCGCGTTGCGGCATTCCATTCTGCCGCAATCGATACAATATTCAGCAGGTCGGCATCTAGTACCGAGTCACTTTTACTTCTATTCCCTCGATTTAAGTCCGAAGAAAACGTATTAACCCCTTCTACTGAATCGCGCATTTTAAAACGAGTTACGTTACCGCTGTACTATCGAGGCCGACAAAAAATCGAACGGAGATATCTAATTTTATAAAAAGGATCGCGATGTTTCGGTTGATTTTTGTGCGATTGTTAGTAAATGAATATTCCCGACGATGAAGTGCCAATCTGATTAACATTTAATTTTACCTGAGCGATATCCATTCAAAACAAACGTCATTGAACTATAAGCATGATAAATTAATTCCCTCAAATTACGGAGAGAGAGTTATTCAACGTTTTGCTGATAGCTTAATTTAAGACCTGCGATGATGTGTATTGAGGAACATTTGTAAAGTGGTGCTATAATAAAAGTTAAATTATTTTTAAATGCGAAATTCGATGTCTCGTTTTTGAAACATACATATAATTAAATACTAATTTTAATGTATTAATTATAAACATATAAATAAAAATAAAATATTGTTTTTGCGCTACCCGGATTGATTGATTGCGCCTGCAGTCTGCAGTCTATTTGTGATTCCGTAAAAATAATGTAGATGGCTTTCAAAAATAATGGAACGATAGATGTATTAATTTGAAAAAGTGTAACATATAGGTTCGAAAATTTGCCATGAAAAATACTGGCGCTATAACACAATTGGTAGTGTACTTCCCCGGATTGGAAATAGAGATCCAGGTTCGTATCCCGGTAGCGCAAAAACAATATTTTTCGACAAAATTGATTTTATATGTATATATTTATAATTAATACATTAAAGTTAGTATTTAAAACATCACATACATTTGTTCTGAATAATTACAACTTGACAATGAGAATGTGTTCTCCTTGATACATATAATTATTAGGTAAGTACTGCATCAATCAAGGGTGCAAGCAAAAAAATTGTGCATAACTAAAATGAAATTGAATAATCTTTATCTTCCGAAAAGACCGAATGAAAATCTAACTCCGACAGTACTACCGCTGCAATGTTATACCTAAGCTGCGAGATAATTTATTTGTTCAATCCGCGTAACATATTGAACTAAATAATCCGTGGGCATCTTTACGCATGCCAATTTTCAAACACTTTTTTACTACTGTTCTCTGTTTTTTTTAAAAGAGATTATCTTTTTTTGTAAACTGCGTGCAATGGCACTTTTACTAATTCTACCCACTAATCGTTTATTTTTTTCGCATGGTGTATTTCAACATCATTTCGCAGTTTGTATGTTTCGGGTCGATTATTAGAAATATGTAATTTCTTTCTGTTATATATATGAATGTTTTTTAAATACAATTTTTTGAACACTATTTTAATGAAACATTTTAAATATTTGTTATCCGAAAGAAAAATCGTTGATTTAAAGAGAAATTAAGAGAGATAAATTTAGAAAATAACCTGTTATTTTCTAAATTTAAACCTTTTGAAAAATTGTAATTTTTTCGTCAGTTTTCAATTTAATTTTGTAATCTTTCATCATCGTAACAATTTAAGCTAACTATTAGATTTATTTTTAAATAGTTATTATTTTAAATAGTTTTTTAAAAACATTAGGATATCGTGATATACATGGTTTTGGTTAGTTAATTGGATATTTTCGTAACCCGTTTGTGTATTAATTAATTAAGTGGTTAATAAAACAAAGTTAAATAATCTATATAGAAATGAACATTAACTATAAAATTGAATTTGCATATATTACAAGAATTGTTTTCAAAATTATCACATTTTTTTTCACTTACATAGTATACCTGTGTATACCTAATTAGCATCGTCGGTAATAGCATAACCAAAATATAGATGTCTCACAGAGATGAAGTTATTATTTTAATTAACACGGGAAGTATGGAAGTCTTGGGCATTACAGGGCTTACGACCTGGCTGGCTTAAGTGATCATTTTACACAATGTAACGTTCACCAATTTACCCGGCTACCACATCTAACATAGCTTCGTCTCTGTGAGACATATATATCTTGATGATAATTCTTCAGGGGATAGACCCCAGTAAACGGTTCCTACAAAGATTTGGACATATTCAAAATATAGTATAACCAAAGGTTATACCCATTGCATGCAATCTACCCTTAAAGTTTGGGAATATTGACACGCAGTTCCGGCGGTACGGGTCCCGCTTATCTGAAGTAAAACAATAGTTAGACCTGCTTAACAATTTACACTGCTCTGGCTTGTCGTTGGGAAGCATGGCGACCGGCAGCTAGAAGCTAAAGCAGTCGCATGTGGACAAATCTTTCTACTGAATCATTAATGTGCACTACCGCTTGAATGTGGAATTTTTGCTGATTTTTGTTTTTTTCCTACTTACATCAGAGTTCTGAGTTATGTGTTCTCTGGTAGACGTCACTAATTTTATGGGTGATATTGTGGTTCATCTGTCAATGAGGCGTATCTCGAATTTGTTGATTTTACAACAGACGATATTTTAACAAATTGTGCAAAACACTTATAGGCAATGAATGTTTGGAATAAGTAGATGTGTTTGTGTATTCGGGAAGTACGTTTGATAGAAACGGAAAGGCTGAGAAAGATATCGAAAGGAGAGTGACTGCAGGGAATGGAATTATAGCTAATGGGAACTTGTCAACCGAGGCAAAACTAACGGTACATAATGGAGTCCTGGTACAATGCAGTGGAAATGAGATCGCTTGGGCGTAAAGAATGAAATAATGTAAAGCTGATCTTAGTATAGTGAGTAAAATTAAGAAAAAATCACTAAGGTGGTTTGATCATATGGAATGAATGAATGAGAAGAGAATGGTAAGGAAGTTATATGACGCAAGTGATGATAGCACCAGAAATAGAGGACGTCTACAGACAATTTGGCATGACCAGGTAAACCAGATACTGGAGGATGATTTTGTTGGAAGCATCAATAATTGGCGAGCTTGTATGAATGTGGATGAGGCGAGAACTGTGTCAGGACATAAGAGTGTGGCGCTATATTCTCTCTGCCTAATGGTGAGTTTGTTAATGTAGAACTTTTCGGATATTTTTGGATTTAAACACAGTGTAAAGTGTATTTATTACATAAATATTACTTTTATATATAACTTTCATTTGTAAGAACGATACCTATATCGACATAAGAGTGGTTTATTCGAAATGTGTTTATGTAATATTACTTCATTGGAATGAAATTCAGATATGCCTGTTTGAATGAATTATGGGCGTGTGTTTCGGAAATTTAACCCCAGTCGTAACTCAATTTTAACAAAGAACGAGATACATACTTTTGAAAGATGAACAACGACATCTTTTTTATCTTACTAGGGGGTGGGTTGCTTGTTTAGTTTAAAAAAATCTATAAAAATATTTTACTACATTCTCATTCCCGCATTATATGTACGTCCCGCCACGTTAGAAATGTATATATTTTTAATATAAATTAAACGAATCAATTAAAAAGATATACAGAAAGAAATATATCTAACAAAAAAAATCTATTTTCGCTATATCAACCGATATCATTTTTTTAATAAAAATCAAATGCATCAATTTATCGAAAAAATGTTTTTGCTGCCGCCGGGATTTGAACCAGGATCTCTTCCTATCCGGAGAAGTGCGATATCCGATTACACTACACCAGCTTGGTAAATAGTCGACAAATTTTCGAACGCATATGTTGCTGTTCAAATTGATACATCTTACGTTCCATTTATTTGAAAGCTATCACATTTTTATTGCTAATGAGAAATAATCGCTAGGATAGGAAGACATCCTGGTTCAAATCCCGGTGGCAACTAAAATATTTTTTCGATAAATTGAGTTTATCCGTATGTATATCTTTCTAATTGATGCATTTTATTTGTAATTCAAATATCACAGAACTATGTTCTGAAAAAAATACAACTTCACAAATAATAATGTGTTCTACTTTTAAAATTAGCAATATTATCTTTGTGGTTAAAATTCATATTTTTATTTATTATCTTTGTTTTATTAACCACTAAATTGAGTTTAAATACATCTACCGGTTTCGAAAAATACCATTTTCTTCTTCAGGATATCATAACTAACTAAAACATATATTGTTTTTTTTGCCAGAATCTATTTCAAAAAATATTTTTTTTTAGTACCTAACTCAAATCATAACTTAATACGAATTTACTCGAATAATTTTTATGGATTGTCAATTTTGCATGTAAACGGTGTTGGTCACAAATTAAATAATTTGGAATCGTTGGAGATAAATAAAGCGTGTGAAACTAATCAAAAAATTATAAACAACCAACTAAATTTAACTACGAGTCCCATTCTAAAATTTTTTCCTAAAAATTATTCGAGTAAATTTGTATTAAGTAATGAGGTACTAAAATAGGTAAAAAAAATTTTTTTTTTTAATAGATTTTTTAAAAATAGATTCTATCAAAGAAACAATATATGTTTTAGTTAGTTACGACATCCTGAAGAAGAAAATGGTATTTTTCGAAACCGGTAGATGTATTTAAACTCATTTTAGTGGTTAATAAAACAAAGATAATAATGTGTTTTCTTTAAGATAACATTTTTGATAAATTTCAATTCATTGAAGGAGGGGCGAGGGGTATTTAAATTTATTTTTGATGCCTTTGAAGAGTTCTTAAATTTAAAATTTTAATCCGATGATTTAATGTTATATTTTAAGTAAAAATATTCTGAATTTTGCTCTCTGTTGCGGAAAGCTTTTAAAACCGGTCATTATTAAAAAAGATAAATGACACAATAAAACATCACTATGCCCTTAACATTTTCTAACCAAAACTGGGTTGTAGTTAAAAATGGCCAACTAAAGCAGTAAATTCACTTAATCACCTGAAACATTATAAACCGACTCAGGGATATGACGAACGAATGGGTTTTCACGTAAGCATTACATTTGTGTAGTCAAATAAGAAAACCATCATCATCATCATCTTGCAGTTTATCTCAAGATAGTCAGAGTCTACCCACAGGACGCCTTTCATCCGAAGTTGTCAAGAAGATATTTCATGGTAATTGTTCGTCTGGCATACGATAAACGTATTCAAACCATCTTAAAATAAATACTTATGCGTGAAGTCATCATACTGAGGGTCTCCCTTATCGTGATTCTTTTCACTCGCTATTTTTTATTTTTTTTTAAGAGCTCTTGTGGGCCCACCCTTTCCTGGAACAGTTTGAACTACGAGTTTGAAATTCCCTTTATCGGTTCCACGCTACAATGCTATACTAACGCAATTTTAAACTATTTTAATATAAGAGCAAAACCGACACCGATGATTAGTCTATAAGTCACGAATTAAAGCAAAATTACGGAGCAAAATTAATCTAATCTTCCGGTGCCCTTTAAGTACTGTCTTTATTTATTGTAGTAACAGATGCATGCAAAATAATATTAACATAAAATATAACAAAAAGTACAAGAAAAAGAAAAAAGATGTCATACGAACACATTACTGTCGGATGATATAAAAAAAACTGTTATAAAATCACTGTTATTAAACAAATAATAGATATCTCGTAGAGACGAAGCTATTTTTTATTAATGGAAAAATATTGAAATATGGGTAATAACAGTGTCTTAGTAGGTGAAAATCCAGTAATTGTGTGTTCTTGGACATTTTCAAATATTGCTAAATGGATTCATTTTCAAACGGCTGACATTGTTAATATACCATAAAAAATACGAATAATTTAAGACAAATTTGTTTGAAATTGAAATAGTATGCACACTATATATACACTTCAATGCTACTTGAGGATTATTGTAATAGTATGGCCTGCCGATGTTTCAGTTGGATAAATTATTGTAAATTCTGAATACGGCAGCTTGGATAATATGTACATAGAACGTCAAAATTCTCTCACATACGAGTTATATACCTTTTACATGAAGTGTTTCCATGAAAGAATAGAATTTGAATTATATCGGTGATGTACATACTAGATGGCACATAATATGGTACCTCTGCATCTTCAAAAGCTCTGTACACCAGACAACTTGAATGGTAGGCGTCAAACTCTCAAGTCAGCCTCAGAACTTATAAAACCGATCAACCCCGCGGTAGGTAGACCCAAAAGCGTAGAACTGTTTACCCTTAGTGACATGGCGTCTGAGATTTTACTTAAAAAATACCGAAAATGCACATTACCTCAAAATCAAATCCATTAGTTAACAATTTTAAACACCTTGTGTAAGTCTATATGTTAGTTTAATAATAATTTGTATGTAAAGCGCCCTCGAGGTGAAGTTTTTACGAATCGATGGATGATAAACCGATTTAATATCCATCAGTACTGTACTTTTCCCTCCCTTGATGTTCTGTCTAAATGTATATGTATTCTGTATCTATCTTTCGCATGTAATTTTATATTCTGTCTCCCTCTTTATGTATATATAAGTGTACTCTTTTTGTATTTATGGTTAGTTTTAAATACCCCCTGACGAAGCTTGAGCTAAGCGAAATCGGTTGGTGTTTAATAAAATTCGTGGTTTTATACAAAGTAATTGTGTTTTATTTTTTTATTTAAAAAAATAAATTATATTTTAATTTACAAATAAGTTATTTATCTACGCACTGTGGTGTGCATGTAGAGTTTTACATTTATGGATAATGAATAAAATATGTAGTAACCATGGTAATTTGTTTGATACGAAATGTTTTTTGGGGAGAGGCGCGAGTTAAAATGTTTACGTATCAAAAATTAAATGATTATTTTTAATTTGATACTCTGACGCGCGGCCCTGTCGTAATGTGAAACGACTACAGGAAGGTAAGGCAAGGCACTCATAAAAAAATGTTGCGGTAAACAGCGGAAATGCTAAAGTGGTGCCGGTTAAGTTTCATTACGTCGTTAAAGTAAATCTAATGTGACTTCTAACCAACATACGGCTAAAAATACGGCTTTTAATATTTTATCAATTTCATGTGAGAGACGCCATCTATTTCTTTATGTAAGTGCGCTATGCCGAAAGAGAGTAATGGGATTAATTCAAGAAAGCCAAGAAATCCGTGTTTTACAACAAAGCTATTATTGAGCAATTAATCAATACTAAAGATATCGCACCACGCCTGAGGGTATTTTAGAGTATTCTTGTAATCTGGTATAAAAACAGAGAATTTATACATTGTGTTATGTAAAATATACAAGAAAAAATTACTAAAATATTTTATCAAATAAACTGAATGATGATTTTTTTTTAGGAGAACACATTCTTATTGTGAAGTTGTAATTATTGAGAACATAGGTCTGTGATGTTTTAAATATGAATTAAATATATTAATTAGAAAGATATACATATAAAATCAAATAATAATAATAGCTCTGTCAAATAATGGAACGATTAAATGTATTAATATCAAAAAGGTAACATATAGGTTGGAAAATTGTCGCTAAAAATATTGTCGCTGTAGCATAGTTGGATAATGCACCTTCCCCGGTTAGGAAAGAGATCCAGGTTCGAATCCCGGTGGCGCACCAACAATATTTTTCGATAAAATTGATTTTATATGTATATCTTTCTAATTAATATATTTAATTCATATTTAAGATGATTTTTTTTATTCCAACTTTATTTCACACATTACATTTTACATTACAAATTATATTTGTTGTCAAAAACAAGTAAATAATTAAGTAACATAAAATATTATCAGCGACCATTAAAAAAAAAGGTAATATAATAGAAACATCATAATTAGATACGAATCGTGTGTTCACAGATGTCTCTTTATTTTTCATAATGTTTAATATTTTTTTACTGATTTTATTAAAAACTCTTGGCACAACACATTTTCTCGTTTTCTCATCCGTACACATTATTCGCGATCGGTACTCTCGTGGTTCGACCCGACGATCTGGTTGAATAGCTATGGTGAGGGTCAGTATTCATCAGTAGCGTGCAGTGTGTATAGATTTAGGTTATGCTATTGTACGACCCTTCCATGTATTTATTTATAATTTTAGAGTACTATTAATAGAGTTTTTAAAACTTAAGTTTTAACGTATAATACCTTTTTACCCATACAAAAAATGTATGGACGTTTTTAAGAACATTCTCTATGACTGAACATGATTCATTTATAGTTTGAAAATTTTTCACGTACTAACTAAAGGAAGTAATTGTTTTTATTAAAGGTTATCGTGGGAAATAGTTCTGCCAATTGATTTTTGCTTTTCCTAAATTAAAAACCAATCCATGCACCAAAATTAAAAAAAAAATCATGAAATCAACACGATAAAAACAGTAATTAGTAATATTCGCGAATTAGTAAAAGAGTAAGTAGACACTTTAATGATTTGCACGCAATTGTAAGCTTTGTATAATTTCTAATAGATAACGACTCCATACAAAACGGATCAACCGAAAGGAAATATCAATTCAGTAAATAGCCATTTATATGACTTGATTAATTCACTCGCTTAAAGATATAACATAGTAATGTGAATAGCTCGATGTGGCGAATACAAAAGAGCGCTATGGGTACAACGGTGAGTTGTTGTGGTAGTTTTTAGAACTATGCAATTAAAGTCTCTACATATATGGCGCTAATTATAAAATAATGTTTTCGTTTAATCGTTAATCCAATTATTTAATTTATATTTGTTTCCCAGAATTTTTAGTAATGCACAGTTTTTTTGATTGTATGCACTACACGCCCCTAGTATTCATATTTATATTGTTTATCATCTCTTCTAAAATTATATTTTATGTTACTTTTTTGTTAAATGGTGAAATTTTGCATATTGTAAATAATTTGTTATAATCATCTTCATACAAACACTTTGTTCTGTTATCTACTATAAGTTTTAGAAATCTTAATTGTAACTGTTTAATTTTATCAGTATATGTTTCATTATATGTATTCATTCCATAGCTACTCAATCCATAACTGATAACCGAGTTGACCATCGCATAGTTGAGCGAGTACAGTGTGGCCCGAGAGGTGCATAACCTTAACATGTTAAGAACACTTAACGTGGATCTCAGATTTTTATATATATTATTATTATGTACAACAAGATTAATTTTAATTATTTTTTTGTTTAGCTTGTGGTGATTGGATGTGTTAATATTTAGTTTTATTTACATTTAAAATTATTCCGTTGTCATGAGCCCATTTAAGGATATTTGTCAGATGATTTTGTATGTTGTATTGTGTGGTTTGTACACAGTTTTCGGAATATAATTTACAAGTATCATCGGCAAACATAAACTTTTAACAGTGTTTTATAACATTGGCCAGGCTATTTACATACATAATATAGTACATAGGTCCTGATATAGATCCAATTGGCACACCGTATTTTGTATTTTAAGGTACTTTGTTTATTTAGTAGTTTTACTGCAAACTTTCTGGATTTCAAGTACTCGTAAAACCATTTGTTTACAGACCCCTTTAATTCACCCCTTGATTTGAATTCACCGCGGTAACGGCTTCTTCTTTACATGACGTCAAAATCGCGGTGTGGTTCACATGCCTTCGTGATATGATGATGATGATGGTATTTACTATCGGTCTTCTACTTCTACTATCAGTATTTTCTCCCTTGGATTTCCATCGAGTGTCCTTTTCGTTTCTTATTTCTAATCTTTAAACATTTAATGATGCCACAGTCCTGATCAGGAGAATTCTTTTTCATCTTTCATTAATTTCACATTGGCACGGCTTTGAAAATAATTATTAAAATAATACGAATTTCATTATTTCAGTATAATGCAAAATCATAATACGTAGTATAATTAGAAATCAGTTTCTCTCTGGAAGCGTAGATTTGTATTCTACTAGCTACGAGTTTTTTTAACACTAAATGTTTTCTATTATTACTTTATTATTTTCTATTATTGTTTAGGCATTATACATGCTTTGATTGTTACCTCTGTTTTTAAAAACTTGAGTATGTAAACTTAATTTTTATGTAGGTAAAACTACAAATTTCTGACGTCACCAGAATCATTTGCAGCGGATTCGGTAAAACATCTATTGTATAGCGGTATACGCGGAATAAGGATTACCGATTATTCTAGAGGGTTGACCAGCCAAGAGTCCGAAGAAACTAAAGAAAAAATCCAATAGGCAATAGCAGATTATCGGATATTACAGCAGATAAGGCAAGTGAGTGGTTTTTCTGCATAATTTGGAGTGATATGTTCAAGAAATATAACTAATAGAAAACCAGAGCTAGCTATCGAAGGAATTCATTGCGAAAATAATTAAACATATCACGCTACACCACGGTACCATTAACGGTGGTGTATTCTCTGCACATTTAACATAGACACAAACCACTTTTTTTTAAAAATATCTGTCAGGTGCTGCCAATAAAGTATAACAGGATACGAAATTATATATTTTTAAAATATGATGCCAAATATAATTACACGTGCAAAACATAAAGGTACATGGTATCAGAGAACTACTAGTTATTTAAAATACTCGTAAATAGATGTAAAAAATATACAAACAATATTACCAGCTTCAGGGTATTAAATTTTTTATATTAAAATATAAAAAGTCTCATTTTACTTGATTTAAAATTCCTTCATCTTTAAAAGGTTAAATAATTATTTTACCTTTATTCAAAAAGTAAAGTAAGACGAATGGTTAATTAACATTTCACAGGAGTATAACGAAATGTTGAATAAAATATTTTTAAAGGATAGACGGAAATTATGTTCCAGTATGTACTCATTTAAGTGAAAATGGTTTTAAACCCCTCGGGACATTATATTCAACTAAATAATATATTTTTAAGGAGAACATATTTTTGTTATGTACTTGCATTTTCAGAACAAAGTTGTGTGGTATTTTAATACAAATTAAATTAATCAACTAGAAAGATATATATTTTTTTTTAGTATTGAACATATATAGTTGCTACATTAATAACAAATGTTATCAATTGGAAAGATTACAGAATATAAATTCATAAATTTATCGAAAATGTTTTATATTGCTATAGCGAAAATGGTAAACGCGTTTCTCCGAATAGGAAAAGGTCCAGGTTCGAATCCAAAAATAAAAAACTAAAAAAAATAAAAAATAAACATATATAATAAAATCAGATATAATACCAACCCAGCTACCCGCTCACGGGATCCCAAAACTTCACCACAGGTTATGGCACTTGAAACATCGAATAAAAATTTTTTTGCGATAAAATAGTTTTTTTCTGTATATCTTTCTAGTTGATTAATTTAATTTATATTAATTACCACAGAACTATGTTCTGAAAAAGCAACTTCACGCCAAAAATTTAATAAATAAAACTTATTGGTTATTCAGTAAATAATTGATTTAATAAATTTAGCAAATTTCTAAATGTCATACAAAAACTAGGAAAAAATACTTCCTAGCAAAGAACATTTAAAATGGTATAATATGAAAGTCGACTATTATTTTGTATTAATGTTTAATTTGAAGTGTTACATTTTCCTTCGTCGATAACTTTGAAGTTAACAGGTTTCAATACCACTGTATCTTCGTCAAGACGGACACGCGCTATATACTCGTAAAGTAAGTTAACCACTATAAGTTAGTGTTACGTTAGATACAATGTTATCATCGTAGTTAATACAATGTTAGTTATTTCCCAAAATTAACAAACTTCTCTCAGTTTAAATAAATATAAAATGCAATTGGTGGTACTCTCCATAGCTCTGTATGACGCCTTCGAGATGTAATATTGGCGTCGTATGCTGCGTTTATCACGGACTGCGAATCGACCGAACGTTTCCAGTTTTCAGTAACTCCGCACTGAAGAAAGGCTCTCCACGAGAGAGAAACGAAATTTCAATAAATTTAAATGTGTGCCCCCCACGGATGAAATTTCATTCATTGTCTGTTGTATTTTGTATGAAAAGTAGACCGAATAACTGACGTATCTCAAGCGTAAAATTTCATCCAACATAATTCCACGTGTCAGTTGAATTAAATTTTCTTTCTCATTTCAATTCATATTTCTTCTATCGTTACAAATGTTTCTCTCACGTCTCTTTAACAGATCACATGTTTCTATTCTTCTTGTCTCTCCGCGAGTTGTCGAATATATATTTTTCCATACCCCTGTGTGCTTTTCTATGCGTTACTCTACAGCATTATTTTGTTGGATTTCCCTTTTGTTGAGATTTCATGTTTCGCAGCCAAACGTGAAAACTGGAAGAATGCATTGGTTGAACACCTTTCATTTTAGACACGAGCAAAAGTTATCGATGCAAGAAAATTGAATGGAAATAAGATTTATACAATTTTTACTTTTTTATTTAAATCAGAGGTGAACACAATAATATAATATACTTGATACAGTGTATTATTTTTTATATGGCATGCAGTAGGTATCATTTCTAATAGATTCAGCCTTTATGTGTGTTAAAGTAGCCAGTTTTTTTTCGTACTGTTGAGATGTCATTGTATCAAAATAACAAAATGTAAATCGAATGTGTTGAAAATCTAGAAATTGATTATTTATGAGCTGAAGTATGTATTTATGTTGAATTTAAGTAGGAAAATTTAAGACTTATATATTTGGTCCATACATGAATTATTTTTCAAATTTGAATTAAATATATTAATTAGAAAAATATACATATAAAATAAATTTTATCGAAAAATATTGTCGCTGCAGCATAGTTGGATAATGCTCCTTTTCCGGTTAGGAAAGAGATCCAGGTTCGAATACCGGTGGCGCAACAACAATATTTTTCGATAAAATTGATTTTATATGTATATCTTTCTAATTAATATATTTAGTTCATATTTAAAATATCACAGACCGTCTGTTCTGAATAATTACAACTTAAAAATAAGAATGTGTTCTCCTAATTATATTTCTATTAGTAAACGATTTTCAGTTAGTGTTAAGTATGTTGTACGTTTCGGAGATGAGAACAAGTAGAAACATTGATAAAATGTCATCGTTGCTCTCGGTACTGGTGTAAAATCGTTCACTCGTGACTTGTGACCATGATTTATTACTGGGTGAGAACCATTAGTTGAGCGAATGGAAATATTAAACAAGTGTTAGCATATAGATTTATCTTCCATCTAGAACAAACAAAAACATATATTAAAAGGGGATCCGACGAACACCTATAAGGGTGACTATTTATAATTCTAAGAATTTTGTACTCTTTTAGCCCACTTTAACGATGGTTTTGCTGCACTTGTTTAATAAAAGAGTAGGAGAACGCAAAGTATACCGATCCTTAGTATCGAGATTAAATTGTTCTTTGCATTTCTTTAAAAATATAAATACGTTTTCTTACGCATTTAGCAAGGTTTTTTATACGTTTTTTCCGGTTAAAATGATCGCACTGCCAAATGTCAAATAGTTTCAATTCGTGTCAATTTTCTCATTTATTTTGCAGTTATGTACTTGTGATTTTGCCGATGATCTTTTATTAATACAAAAGCATGTATATTTTGTTTCAAAGATACGAATCGAACCGCTCTTTTGCTTTGTTCAATTTTTCCTGCATACGAGTGTAAGCCTCTTTCCAGGATCCTCGAACATATATAGATGTCATCAGCAAAAGTAATTATAATCCAATTATTCAAGATCGTATTACAAAATCCGTTAATATTATTTATACTAGAAAAAAGATTGGGTCTAAAATGCTTCCGTGTGTAGCACCGTATATTACCGTATTTCTCATAATTTCGGATAATTTGAAATCTATTTGTTAATAAATCTTCGAACCACTTATACGCTATACCTCTAACGCCTATTATATCAAGTTTTTTTTTACCAAAAGTAAACGAGGTACAGTGTCAAATGGTTTTGCAAAATCGAAAAAAATCCCCACGCATTTATTTCTCTAGTACAGATTCAAAATCATGTATTTCACGACAGACATGAGAGCATGTTCTGAACAATATTTTGATCAGAAACCAAATTATTGAAGAGGAATAGTAATAGTAGAGCAGAGTAATCTCCGTTTAAGAACCCTTTTTAGAAAACACTAAGAAGAGAAATCGGTCTATAATTGGATACGTCACTAGGGTAATAGACAGACTACATCGCTCGGAAGACGGAAAATCGTTAAACAAACACAGTAATTCAGTGGTAGGTGCCCAAGGGGAATCAAGTGGCTAAAAAACCACCATTAAATACGCTGGACTGACGAAAATTTAAATTTAGTCTAAATTCTCTGAAATATTTAAATTTAGTGTAAATTCCCTGAAATATTTAAATTTAGTGTAAATTCTCTGAAATATTTAAATTTAGTGTAAATTCTCTGAAATGCTTAAATTTAGTGTAAATTCCCTGAAATATTTAAATTTAGTGTAAATTCCCTGAAATATTTAAATTTAGTGTAAACTCCCCATTAAGCATCCTGAAGGATATTTTTATTCTATGCTACTATTGCGAGCTGGACACAGCACTGAACGCATCCGCCAGTAACTACTACTGTGCGAGTAACGTACAGTACTGAACGCAGCTATGTGTCGATCCACCACTCCGCTGTTACCACCGTACCGGGCAACATCGTTACACTCCGAACTCTGTATTAGCATTCGTAGTATTATTAATTATTGTAAAATACAATACAATAAACTCAGTGTTCCGATTGTTTCACTTGCTCTACTACTGCCAGAATGCCAAAACACACGAACACGAATGGCAAACCGACTTGGAAATATACTATAATACTCATATATGATCCTCTGATCCGATCTCGTTTATCTAAGTTCACGTACTCATAATATTAATTAATTTATTAGTATTATTTTATTGGTAATATATATATCTAAAACGAAATCAAATATGAGAGGGAGAAAGCATTGCCGAATCCTCGGAAAGAACCATCAGTCAGGTGGCTAATAGAGGAGGGTCGAGAGAGGCCGGAGCTGCTCTTGACCCAAATTATAAGGTGACTGGTGGTCAGTACCACATATTTTAATTTTCCGTACAATAAATTTAGAACTGTTGCATTTTACGAATATATAGGATCTGATGCAAATTGATTAATTAATTTTTATTTATTATTAAAATATTATTATTTTTAAACATATATAATAATAGAAGTTGCGCATTTTAATTTGTATTTTGTGTCTTGTAATGTTTTTCAGTCGTGTACGTGTAATAATGGTTCACAACTTATAGTTGGTGGCAATAATAATGAACTTGAGAGATACTTGAGGAGAGGCTTTCATCTACCAGTAGATGGAAAACAGCTGATGATGATGATACTAACAAAAATCAGACCGCTTATATAAAAATTACAAAATTATTACAATATTCACGCATCGTGAAATTTTTCAGTTAGCAGAGGCTTTTTATCTAAATAATGTTTTCAGTAGAAGAACAGTAAACGTGTAAATTTTTCCTGAAAATGCATGGCACGAGGAATAAAATATTTCACAAAGGAAAACTACGATTAAAAAGAGCACCGAAAGCATATTCCAGAAGAACCTCATCTGGAGCAAGTTAGTCTCGATTCATTGAATTAGAAATGTTCTGTAATTTATGGCAGCTACTTTCTCCATTAGGTTGGAGAGCTATTTTTTAGTTTTGAAAATTATCTTTTCGCGTAACATAATCCAATGAAATGGTTAATTATTATAATGTTTTTAAGATAAATGGTTTTTAAACAACGGCGTTACTAGAATCTTGTTGGAGAAAAATTGTCAAACGACGCACGTAATTCATTGGAAAATACTTTTGTGATAAAATGGAACGAGCTTCTGGTGTCTCCAAATAATTTATGATAACTAGCCGATGACGGGTCCAAGAGGTACAAATGAATTATTAAAAATTGATTTTTTAAATAAATATACACCCTTATGCTGAGTTAATTAGTTGTTAAATATTACTTAATGAATTGTGTTTAAACGTAATTGTTTGTGACATCTATGATGTTTCAGATAAATGAATATCAAATTTAGTACATAGATGGCGATAGCGTAGTTAAACTCGAAGTGTTTCCACATATTGACATATATACAACTTTGATTTTTTTTATAGATATGGAGATTGATTATATTAATGATGAACTTTATATTTGTTTAAAGTGAGCACTTAAGCTAGCTAAAGACAGGTCGGTAAACCCTGTAATTACCCATCTTTCCATGAAATATAATTAAAAATAGCTTCGTCTCTGTGAGATATCTATTATTTTTATCAGTAATTGAGTGTTCTTGGATATATTTAAATATTGCTAATTATGTTTAAGTTGTTCCTAAAACAATAGTCGATTTTAAGCTTCAAATTTAATTTAAAATATCTTTAGAGAAAATGAAGTTCAGTAATTATGAACATTTTCATTTTAAGAATTGTCATGAAGTAAAATGGGTCCATTTTGGTTAATCACTGCTGACGAATTCACCATTTCAAGACGCACGATATCTAAGATAAAATTTATGCAAAAAATGTACTTAACTCTCCTTTTTTTAATTTTAAGAATTACAGTTTTGCAAATGTAGCAGATTCCCAACTATCAAATAAAAACCAATGTTTCCTAGTAAAAAATGTTCAAATCGATATATCCAATATTAAAATGAAATGAAATGTTATTACACACATAAATGTAATTGTTATTTATACCTATTTCAGGCACTGAAAAAGTAACATCCGTTCAGTATTATGGGTTTACGTATTTATATACATACTTTTCATTGCAGACGTACATATCACATACGGGCTAATAAAATGTATGTGGCTGTTCTAGAGACGTTCAATAGAGGTCTCTGTCTTATCGGCCAGGGGTGAGCAAGGTTGGGGAACAGCGCGGTGAAGCGCTCATTGCAACTTCGTCACCCGGCCGACAAAGTAGATTTGACTTTTACTGTTTCTTTTTTTTTACCGTATAACTATATAAATAATATTATATTACCGTGTATAATATGAAAATATATATATATTAAGAAGTAGCTAAATGAGAATTATTCTTCTTCTCAGAAGAAGATGAATTAAATAATTAAGGGGTAATATGTTTTTACTGCAAATAAGTTAACTAATAACTAACATACCATCACGTCGTTTCTTCGTGAGGGTAGGCATAGAAGATAGAGCGCCACACTTTTCTGTCCTGCTACACAATTCTCGCCTCATCCACATTCATACAAGCTCGTTGACTATTGAGGCTTCTTACAGTATCTGGTTTACCTGGTTGTGCCATTTGTAGCCAATGGAAGCAGAATACCGATTATCGTGATCAAGGAGGCAAAATGATTTGGGCTGTAGCATCAAGAAGAAGAAGAAGATCAGACGCTGCGGAAGTTAGATAAATTCATCACTAGAATTTTTAAAAATAGAAAAAGCTCTCCATATCACAGAGAAAGGCATAAGAAACGGACGAGACTGAAAAATGTTACATAAAATTTCAACAGGTGTTAATAATATACATGATTTAAATTAAAAATATTTTTGTTATTATATAAAACTTATACGAAAATATTGATTGATGCCTGACGAGTCATATAACAACACTGAGGCATTTCAACTTTCTTTGAAAACCAAGTACGCGAGGCTTCTATTGTTAGCGTCTGCGGCAACAATACATTCTATGGTGGGGTACGGAATGTCGGTTGGCATGGTAAAATGAAAACGGTTTGTTCGAACAAAAGGGCGAGCTTTACAAAGTACCTCACCATTAAAAACACATTTAAAAAATGTTACGGCATGAGTTTACTACCCCGCGGAATCAAAGGTCGAGGGTTCGACCCCCGTACGTATTAAAGTAATGTTAAAATTTTTATTAACTATCTTGGAAAATTTCATTCGCTTGAAAAATTGATTACTGCGTTTTATATTGAAAACAACACATTTTAATACATATATAACTATTTTTTTCTATATCGTTTAAATTAAGTACCACAACGGTGAGGTATTTTTAATGAAACACCTGTTGTAATTAATATAACCTAATCATTATAAAAAAATATATTAAAATGTAAAACAATTCGTACTAAATTAAAACAGAAAAAAATACCGTTATAAATAAAAATATCAAATGTAAGTTTTCAATCAATGTTCCGGATAACTCCCTCCCCCCCTAAACCGATCTTACAGATCTAAAACTGGAGCGAAAACTCGCAAAACAGAGATCAATGGAGGATGTCTTGAGGAGACCAATCTTACTAGTGATTTATTATATTAATTTGCTGAGTGTAATACATCAATAACGATGGAAAATTAATTGTATGTCCTTTATAACGAAATAATAAAAACATTGTAGGTACTTATTTCAAGGATGCTAGGTTATTATTCATGTATTGCTACTACAATTACTAGTCTCTATTATTCATCTTTCATTCTACTCAAGCTATACAATTGCTATCTACTGAATTGAAGCAGATCTACGTTATATGAAGTCCTTAGTTATTCTAATTCTTAACAGAATAACATCTAAAAGGTTTACAACTGCGCGTAAATTAATGGTGTGCAATAAGTATTCCAATTAAATTTGTAAATGAGAAATCTTATATCTCATATTTAAAAAATATAAACCATCCCTTTTCACCAAAGAAACAAACCAAAAACTAAGTAAAACGCCATCTTTCTTATAAAATTGTAGTATTATATCTTAAATAGATATTTATGCATGTATGACAAATTATTCTCTGATAAGCCAGTCGCTCTTTCATTGATTGGTATATAATTCGATATCGCTCTTGTGTAAGAACACCGTTAAGAATTGAACTGTTGCATGAGAATGGCTTTGATTATTTATACCAGCCCACATGGAATACGCCATCGTTTCTCAAGACGTGGTGTATGAAAAGTGTCAGTTTAATTCCTGTGATGGTAGCATACTCGCCCGTGACGAAATTGTATCGAAATCACGCGTGAATATGTTTGAGATATTACATGCGTTAATTTTCTAAGTGACAGAGCTAGTTGTTAGTGTTGGGAAGGTAACAGACAACTGCGTGTGCACATTGGCGTAAAAGTCAGCGATCGAAATGTGTGGGAGACTTTTCGGCCAAAAAAGCGATTACTCAATTAGATCAGTGCTACGCAACCTTTTCTCACCCACGGTACACCAAAAGCTAAATTATATACGTGTTAAAATGATACACAAATTTTTTTTTTTCAACCCTTGTAATTTGTCGGAGCACGTCAATATATTCTCATTTCGATCTTGCATTTTTTTATTAAGTTCATTCAAATGCTCGAATATATCTATAAATTTTTAAAATTTGACCGCGGCACACCTGTATCCGGCTCACGGCACACCGGTTGCGGAGCACTGAATTAGATCACCTGCGTATTCATATGACTTAGATCCCCGTTATTACTGACTATTTACAAAATTAAAAGTTGCGCTGATAGGGATTAATATTTTCTAATTACTAACTTATATCCAACAGAACGTGAGACAGGTGAGTGAGACACACTCGTATTTCATCAGCGTGTTTTGAATGTATACAATGATGTGACTAGGCTGCGACTGTTAGTCTTGCAGACTTACAAATTATATATTGTATAATTCCAAATAATAATATAATGCAAGAGTTCTTCTTTTTAATGAATAAAGTTTTTGTGACGTCATTCAACGCCACAAAGCGGAGCTGGAGCCGACCCCTCGAGCCCGGCGAGCCAAGTGACGGGTTGGCGGACCAGAACCATTATAATTACATTAAATGTCACGCCGAAAAGGGAACAATGTTTTATAATAATATACATCTATGTGTCAATATTAATCAGGGGCATGTACTGTAGGTACACAAGCAAAAAAGATGTACATTACTAGGTTCTAGGAAACAGATATGTATTAACTAATCCATGACGATTTATTACAATTTCGTAGTAGTAGACTCTAGATCTGATACCTACCGCTGCGGTTGTTCTTCATTTATTGCTACTATAATTGCTAGCTACTGTTTTAATCTTTCGTTTTACTCAAGCCATACAATTATTGCCTACTGAAATGTAAATTCCATTCGGCGGACACAAGTTACACGGAGTCTGTTTCTTAACAGAATAACATTTGAAAGATTTTCAACTGTGCGCGAATCATAGAAATATCAACTTCCTCTTTTACTAATTCGTGAATTTTACCATGTTAACGCGTTTTCAAGAGCGTTCTTTGTGTTCCAAGACGATGTGTAGTAGGTGTGACATTTGACGCCGTTGTACTTAGCGACATATTTAACATGCAGTCTAAAAGGTTTATTCACAAGAGTTACAGCATTTTTATTATGTTAAAACGTATTAAATGTTTTGTTTTTAATAAAAATAATAATTTGCTTCAGTTGTTACGTGAAAAGTTTTCAAACAATCGTGTTCCATCATGAAAAGTTCTAAAAACGTCCACAATTTTTTTTTTTTATGCATATGGAGATATTATTACAATTATATTATGAATATTATAGATTTTCCATACACATGACTAAGTTATTTCATTTCTACTGCATTTAGAATACTTTCTAATACATAGTGATAAAAATATTTTTTACGGATAACCGCGACCCGTCATTCGGACAGCGCTGCTATAGGGCACGTAAGTTATATGACTACATAAGCTATAAGCACGTGCAAAGTATTCAAGCAAAAAGGAAAAATACCAACAATCATATATGAGCGCCAAAAAATGTGCTATGTTACATTACGACAAACCGTCTCGGAGGACTAAATCCTCTGTATAAACTTTTTTGCGAACGAATATAGTTGAACATAGTGTTGTGAGACATTAAGTGTACAATTCATTATATTTTCATGTGTAACGTAAAAATAAAATATTAGTTAGTTCTCGCGTTATATTATGTGTTATATTCACGCAATGTCCACGAATTATGCTTGCATCGTTTTATTCACATTTGAGTACATACATTTTGCGCATACAATGAACGGCGACACGCACAAATGTCTCCACTCTGCATGAACTGAACATCAACGACAGACTCTCAACCATTTGACTGAGGCGAGAAGGGAAGGTAGTAATATCGGAGGAAGAAAATAAATATAAAGATCCCCACCCGTTGGACCGACTAAGTGGTGTGGCGACCCTGCAGTCGCCCATAGAATGTAAGGACTTACCTATCAACCATATAGGGCCCAAACAAATCGGCACACGTAATTATAAAAATGCACCAGAGACGGACACTGCCCAAACAACTAGCGATCACTCTTCCGCAGACCGTTTCAACAGCATCTCGAGCGAGCCACTCCAGAGTTCAATGCGAATTTAATTGTATAATTCATCACATCAATAAGCGAAATCTTGTAAGTGCTCTTTCATTTCTACACCCTGCCTTAGTTACAACAACAGACATCCTACACTGCGGCATACATACAACGCGCGTGAGACTAGAATATGTTATGAGGTTCTGTCTCTCAGCAACAAAACCTTCCGACACAATCACGAGTCGATCATATTTAAATAACTACAACCTCTACACAGTCAACTCCTAGAGTGGAAAAGGCAACAGGAATTTGTCAAGACGGTGGGAGTTCATGAGATCAAGATCCAAGACCAAGATGGTAATATCTTTCATGTCCTAGATAATTCAGTATTTGCATTCTGCTGGATAAGGTTTTCTGCTGCGTGCAAGAGTACATAATACAATTATAATGCTGTCATTTACTTTATGTGATATGCACTTGGTCGGTAGATTGCATTACCAATTACACCATAGTGGCCCAATAAACTCAAAGGTTTTTGAAAAACATTGTAATTAAAAAGATTCAACAAATAAATATATGTCTCACTATTGATGCAAGTCGAGCACTCCATGTTCCAATAAATCTTCATACCTGTTCTTTTCTGGTTAACAGATATCTAGGGTTTTCGGCCGAGATGGAACAGATTGCATTTCAACGCGGACATGTCAACAGGTTTTTTTTGTAGATCGAAAGTGTTGCCGTGCGTAAAATCTGGACAGTGAAAAAGCGGTTTTCTACAGCATCTTAAAGTGCAGTGATATTTCCGTTCTTCACCACAAAAGTGCAAGTCAACGGAGGTGTAAATTGCCGTCCAACCCAGGACTGACATTAAGGTAGGCCAGATCCATCTGCCATTATTCCTTTCTGAATCCAATCCGGGTTGCGTCAACTAAACAGCAATTTAAATCACATACAGTCTCACTATCAAATTACATAAGTGTAATACTTGTTTATCGTAAGCCAAGTTCGCATTATAGCTTTGAACGCTTCGTAACGTGTCACATGATTAAACTTCATTGACCTTGGAACCCACGCGCTTGTGTACTTCTGTGCGGTAGTTTTAAATATATGGTTTCATTCTCCCCAATTATCAATTTACCACAGAACTTTTATTTATATTTACATAAAAAAAGTATTCTGTGCAGCATATTATTATCAAAATTAACTTTAAGTGTTTTTACATTGTACTTTAATATCATACTAGAACCATCTGTCAGGATCATCGACGATCTGTTGATAATATATATAAATATAATATAATATATATATATATATTATATTAGAAATAAAAATATATAAATCCAAATTTTACGATATTTGGTAGAGTCGCTATGGCGTAATTGATAAAACAATACCGGTGATAGAATATCCCGGGTTCGATCAGTAATCATATTTTTCGATAGATAGGTTTTTTTCTATATATCTGATGTGTAATTTAACTAATCTGTTTCAATTATAAAGGAACAATGTTCTAAAAACTTCTTTACAAATGAAATATGATTTTTAATGAAAATGGTTTCATGGTGGCGGCAATTTCAAATATTTCTGTGATAATTTTAATACAAATTAAATTAATCAGAAGTTTCCTACCTGGGGTAACGTGTTACCATTACGTCATATGGACCTAATATATTATCGGCAAATTTGGAATATATATTTTGTAGTCTTTTTTATAATTGATATATCTATTATTCCATTTTTAAAAGCAATAAACTTTATAATGCAATGAATCCTAAATAATTTTGAGTAACATACAGAATTATTTCTATCATTCTTTCCGTATTCTCGTAAATTGGTGCGTATCATATTTAGGCATCTAGATTTGTCTTCAATCCCAAACCCGATACTATATTCAAATTAATAAATAAATATTAGATTAAATAAAATACAATCACTTTACAAAAAACTACGAATTTTATTAAACGCCGACAGGTTTCGCTTAGTTCAAGCATCGTCGGGACGTATTTAAAACTAATAATAAATACAAAAAGAGTGGACTTATATATACATAAAGAAGGAGACAGAATATATATACATTTAGAAATAACGTCAATGTAGAGGAAAGTACAATGTTGATGGATGTTAAATTGATTTAAAAGGAAACATACGAAAAAAATATTGTTTTATGCAAAATAATTGTGTTTTTAATTAATAATTATTCTATTAGAAAATAGAATAATTATTAATTAAATACATTCCTGATATGTTACTGACATGTCATTCATCGATTCAATTCTGATAATACTGTTAATAATTTTAATTCTGACAATAATTAGTTTGCCTTTCTGCCGTGCCGAATTCTATTCTGAAATTTATTGTGAAATTCATTTCGACAGACAGCCACGAAACTTGGGACTTCTTGAACTGTCTATGTACGTATATATTTAGATACAAAAATATATACACAGATGATATATGCGTTCGTGACTGTCAGTACCGGCATACGATACATATATACGATGTAAAGATTCTTTCTTTGACGTTAGATTTATGACGATTGTTTGTAACTGTAATGGTATAGAATTTAGCTCATAATTTTATTTTGATTTTATCCCATTTTCGCCGGAAATAATTTATGAAATAACTTTGGCACATCTTGTCTGTCTTGCATCATTAAAACACCTTGTTTCAGAAAGTCTAGACAATTTCAATGCGGTCAATGGTTATTTATTAAATCCGTTACATTATTTTTTTTATCATGTATTATTAAAAAGTAAGATCGGTAGCAGATGAATTATAAAAATGAGCATAAAGACAAAAATTGATACATTTTTATTTATGACACTTTCAATGTATTTTACTGTAAGATCACTAATGTGATAAGTACAAATATCTAATTTTCCAGGCAAACACTTATTATATTAAACAAATAATAGATAAATAAATATCATAAATTTGTAACTGAAGTTAAAAAAATATGTACACAGACTAACTGAAACATAAATTAACTCAAATATACTCCTTCTCTATACACGAGTCTTACTCTCATAGAGAAGAAACAAATGTTAATATATATATCCACTGATTATTGAAATTGTATTATATTTTTAATATTAATAAAAATAAAAAATAAATATCTCATAGAGACGAAGCTATTTTTATTATTTTTAATGGAAAATATATGGAAGTATTAGTAATTATAGTGTAGTGGTACCGAAGTGAGTCCACATATTAACATATATACAACTTTCAAAAATTTGATAGATATGGAGATTGATGGGTGAGAATGGTGAACGTTATATTTATATAAAGTGATCACTTAAGTCAGCCGAAGACAGGTCGTAAGCCATGCAATTATCTATACTTTAATATATTTTCCATTAAATATAATTTTAAAAAATTGCTTCGTCTCTATGAGATATCTACTACTTGTTTAATAACAGTGTCTTTGTAGGTGAAAATCCAGTAATTGTGTTTTCTTGGACATATACAAATTTTATTTATTATATTTGGAAAATTTACATAAAAACGAAATTACGCGTATAGACAGTCTATTTATCTATTTTTTTAATATATATTTTTTGTTGTTTGCCATGTCAGGACTTTAAGTAACTTTCGTATTATGTATAGATTAAAAAAATTAGACAATTAAAAAATTAGTGGTCTGAAAAAATATTTAAATGTGAACAAATTTGCATTAATTATTCATTTTAGGCATATCACGGATATATCACCATTGTACTCTGATTCTGACGATTTAATTAATTAATTTTTTGAAGCCTTGCAATCATCCCCGCAACCTTTTCACACCCCACCTTCCGTAAACACGTAATCATGTGAACAATGTATCCCAGTGCGGGAATAATACGCAACAATAAAAACAAAAAAATACGGAAGCTTGGCCCCTAATGGCCGCTGATTTAGAGCCCTCCCCGCGCCTGTACGCGTGGACTCCTGAAAAACAAGGTCTAGACAAACCCTTACAGAATTATAAATTTGAAAACATCGTCAAAGATTTTTATTTCAGTGTCAGAAAATCTCCGTTGAAACTGCCTTAAATCATGGGTTAACACGCTTTACACCTCAGCGGAGGCTTGTTTTATTGATTTACTGCCCGTTTCCGTGTGAATCATTCACAAGGAAAACGGATAAAGAATTTAACAAACGAAATGTTTAATTTGTTGATAATCTGTAATTTATTTTTAATATTTATTACAAACTTTACATTCTTTATTTTTAATAGCGTTTCTGAGTTGAATTTAATCGGTCACCAACAGGTTTCGGAAAATACTATTTCCTTCATCAGGATATAAAATAATCTCATAAAAGTGGTTAAAAACAAATATATAAATAATTTATATTAATCAGTAATTTATTATCGATAGAAAAAAATCTGTTTTCTATATTTCAGAGTTACTCGCAGAGCATTGTGCGAATGCTGATTTACAATTATATTATTAAATTTTAACATAACAAATAATCATGAGAGTGTAGCCCGGATGGATCTTTGCTTCCAATAAATTCCCTCCATTCTCTTCTCTTCAGAGCCGTGCTTCGCCTCCGTCTAGCCAAAAAGATCAAAAAGATAGTCTGATTGTGATTTTCTATAATTATGAGTAAATTTCCTATATATTTTTATAAAATGCCGGTCTAATGTTTCGTGGTGGGTGTTTAGATATTTTAAATATGAATTAAATATATTAATTATAAAGATATACATATAAAATCAATTCTATCGAAAAATATTACTGTTGCGCCACCGGGATTCGAACCTGGATCTCTTTCCTAACCGGGGAAGGTGCTTTATCCAACTAAGCTACAGCGGCAATATTTTTAGCGACAATTTTCGACCATATATTTTTGATATTAATACATTTAATCGTTCCATCATTTGACAGAGCCATTTACCTTATTTTTA
Organism: Eubasilissa splendida; assembly: GCA_031772225.1. NCBI lineage: Eukaryota > Metazoa > Arthropoda > Insecta > Trichoptera > Phryganeidae > Eubasilissa > Eubasilissa splendida. The sequence continues at coordinate 25,622,922 of CM062853.1, read as the reverse complement.
CAGAATCTCAAATACCTTTGAGTGAACTGATAGCTGACGCCAGAATTATCAATTCATTTTTATTAAATTTTGGACACATTGATACAACTTTATTATTTAGGAGAACACATTCTTATTGTGAAGTTGTAATTATTCAGAACATAGGTCTGTGATATGTGTATATCTTTATAATTAATATATTTAATTCATATTTTAAATATCACAGACCTATGTTCTGAATAATTACAACTTCACAATAAGAATGTGTTCTCCTAAAGTTTAGATATTTGATTCGAAAAGTTATTTATGTATGAAATCCTACGCCAATAATCATTATTATCATTATGTTTTATCTGTGATTTATATAAAAATTGATTATTATATTCTTTTAATAATTTTTTTTAAATAGTGTCTATCAAATCTGTATTATACCCGTTATTAACTGCTATTTTTTTAATTGTATTCAATTCAATATTGAAATTGGATGTTGACATAGGAATATTGACTAAACGATGTATCATGGAGTGGAACCCTGAATGTTTGTGTGATAATGGATGATTAGATTCATTGTGTATGATAGTATCTGTAAAAGTTGGTTTTATAAAAATTATGAATTCAATTTTATTATTTATTTGTAATCAGTGTTAGATCCAAAAAAAATATTATTATATTAGGTATTTTTCGAAACCGGTAGATGTATTTAAACTCAATTAAGTGGTTAATAAAACAAAGATATTAAATAAAAATATGAATTTTAACCCCAAAGTTAATATTGCTAATTTTAAAAGTATAAAATATAATCATTTTTTAAATACATGCGACTGGATATTTTTTTAAATCAGAGCACTAAATTCTTCAGGAAAAAATATTTTTTATAAAAATCCGAGAAATATCCATATTCTCAATAATTACACGAGTTTTACATATCTATATGTTTCGTGTGTTAATAGATATTACTATCTACATGTAGTAAAATAAATTACGTATCTACATGTATACATGTAATAAATGAAAACTAAGAAGAAAACTAAAATACAGGTGAAGAGAGAAAGAAGAATAAGGGAGTAGGTCCGTTTTACGACGCTTTTTAATTCATAATTATTATTCTCTCACGGCGCAGAGTTGGCGCTACGGCGCACATCGCGTTATCTGATTGGAGCGCTCAATCCTGCGCAATTATTCGGCGTCTTTATGATCTCCTGCTGAGTATGTTTACATACATAATTTTCGCACCTCGTATCTGGTGTGTATTCAAACGTAAACATTTATTGATTTTTCAGACCTAGACCCTTATATCCCTGACAAGTGAAAAATCTCCACGATTCCCTTAACGGCACTGGTGTGAAACGTAACTCGGCGAAATAAGCCAGGTATATCTGTAAATGATGTGAAATAATTAATAACATAAATATTGGAAAAAAAATATATCAAAAGAGTGCAGATTACTTTAGTTGAATTTTAGTTGACATAAACTTTTAAGAATTTAAAAAAAGTACGTATATGTACGAGGCGCGTTTTTTTTTAAGTACGGGAATTTTTTTTAAAGTAACACATGTTTACAACTTTTTACTTTCTTCGGACGCTACACAATTTAAACTACTTCTCAACATAGTTGCCACCGGAGCATAACGGGGAACCAATTTCTGTATACCTTCATCATACAACGATGCCGTCTGGGATGAAAACCATGTCTGTACTCCGTATTTGAGTTCATCATCGCCATCAGAATGCTTATCAACAAGGAACCGCTTCAGATGAAGGAAAATATGCAGATCACATGGCGCCAAATTAGGACACACAAATGTCAGCTGGTTTCATGTTTTGTGCATTCGAGAAACGAATCACGCACCGTATCTCACGGTCGGCGGGCTTATCTATTGTCTTGAACGTTTCAACCACTCACTGCAAGATGGCCACACTATGCGAATGTCTCGTGAACGTTGCACGTGGTGAGTCAACAGATGATGGAGATCATTGCGCATGCGCAACATCACAATCGCAGCGCTACACCGGGAATATCCGACAACGTTACTTACTTAAAAAACCTCGTATATAACATTTTAATATTGTATTTTTTTTAGAACTAATCTAAGCGCTGGTGCTACGAATAATAGTACTCATATTTACTCGCCCGTTATATAATACGCCTGTTACGTATTATTAGTAATCCTAATAATACGTAACAGACGAGGGTCTTTCCATTAGACCAAACAAGTATGTCAAGAACTTCATGAAAAATAATACGTTGAAAACTTGTAAAATAATTATTCTTAATCTAATATTTAACTTAATTAAACATTTAAACATCAGTACTTCCCATTTGAAAAACTTAACTATGGCTACTTATCTTGCACATATTTATTTAGTTTAATGTGACGTCCTTGATATTGTGAGAATGTGTGTGTCAGCGCGCCAGCACCGCCGGTTCTAGATGTATGTGTGTATGTGAGCGTGTGACGGGCTTAAAAGGATGACGCGCGCCGTTTGTCTCTCTGAATAGTTGTATACTTTGTACATAACAGTATAATTATTGTAATAAAGATTATAATTGGTACATAAAGAGTTTCTCATTGGTCTACCAACAATCTGATCACGAAAGTACGTAACATTTAATTTCTCCTTTCTTATGTCATTTCGCATTTCATTGAACATCTTTATCGCAACATCTTAAATTTTTCTCATAAATTATTAAAAATTCATTAAGTATTATTAATAAATTATAATCGGTGTGTGCAAGGGATGGAAATTCAAGTAAATTGTTTCTGAATGAACTTGTAAATTTATCGTCGGGATCGCTCGCAGAAATTCATTTACACGAATATAAATCCATTTCCTCGGTGAAAGAGATTTTACAAAATTGCAAGATTTCAATTTTTCTGCCCTTGTAAATTTTTCACGCGGGTTTGCCGAATTAACCCTCCCGAGGCTGGAGAGAGCGGAAATCGGAGGAGCGGGCTTCCGGTATCGCTGTCGCAGTGCAGTATAATAATAGTGGGTAGCTACTCCTACCCGCCAGTTATCACACTAGTCGGGAGCTAGGATACAGAACGACCGTCTCCTTATTTCCATTGTCTGTGGTCATCTTGTTTGTGGTCATTTACATCGATTTAACAGAATTAAAATTTGGAGTTATAAATTTGCAGGTAGATTATTGGCTCTTTAACTAGTTTTATAATGGACTTAATTATTTTAATTGAGTTAAGAAAGATTTAGACGAGATAAATATCAAAGATTAAAGTTGGGATTAATATCAGTACCGTGTACAAGTGTTAAGATTTTGAACTGGAGATAAACTCGATACGATAAAAATATTTATTCTAAAAAGTTAAACAAAGTAATTTAAAATATCTAAATATTATAATCTATTTTTGCACGATAAGAAATATATAATTAAAATATATTTTGTTGAATGGAAAAAATTGTAAATATGACATTTTACTTGCGATTTTCACATTTTTCTATCAAACAGTACACGAATTTTTAATATTTGAACAGCCGCAATTTAGAAGCAAGATCAGGCTGGCTAACGAAGTTAGCCGAGATATTTACTTGGTCGATTTCTCAAAATCTATTATAATTTATTTATTTCCATCAACGCCCTTGTGGGCTTTTACATAATTAAAAAATAATATTTTTAAATACATCATTTTAAAAACTAGGTATTATTCACGTAAAAATATTTGTTCAATTCACGTGATTCCTGCAACGAAAAATATCAACGAAATTCAGCTAAGGATAAAATTTTTAACGGTGGGTGGTTTAGGCGCCTCCTGGTCATGATCCAAGAAAGTGAATGCCGGTATTTCTATATCTACAAAGAAGCTTGGTAGGTGAACAATTAAATATAATATTTAATGCGAGACCGCTGATTTAGGTTCTTACATTTTCTACAATATTTTCTGGATAATAATACATTTTTGCAGCATGTTCGCAAACTATGACGTGATTTATTTGTTTCTGTGTATGGCGTACGACGTCACGTGCTTACGACTCATTTTTACAAAGAAAAATAACTTCAATTCGTCTTTATTGAAAGTCAAACAAATTATTTTTTGGATATCTCTGTACATTGTATGGAGAAATTCTTGAACTGTAAAAAATAAAATTGGTTATAAAGTCAGTTATTTAACATATAATACCACCTGCAGACAGTCCAAATTGATACCTGCCACGTAATACATATTTCATATTGTCGAAATTCGTTAAAGTGATCGATCTCAAAAAATAAATTATTTCCAGTCTGGTTCATATGTTAAATATGAATTAAATATATTAATTAGAAAAATATACATATAAAATCAATTTTAATATAACAGATTATTCAAAGGTATTTGAGACTCCGTAAAAATAAGGTACATGGCTCTTTCAAATAATGGAATGATTAAATAGGTAACATATTGGTTCGAAAATTTGTCGCTAAAAATATCATCGCTGTAGCATAGTTGGATAATGCATCTTCCTCGGTTTAGAAAGAGATCCAGGTTCGAATCCCGGTGGCGCAACAAAAATATTTTTCGATAAAATTGATTTTATGTGTATATCTTTCTAATTAATATATTTAATTCATATTTTAAATATCACAGACCGTCTGTTCTGAATAATTACAACTTCACAATAAGAATGTGTTTTCCTAATTCATAATATGTGTTTTTTATCTATAGTAAGGCAGTTAAGTTTTATACTTTATACATGCATAGTTTCAGAACGTAGCGATTCCGTTTCTTATATAGCACCGCCTAAATAAATAATGAGCATCAAATACACTATCATTCAGCAACCACTTAGATGGGTTAGTTACGTGGTCAGAATACCTACCATAAGTAATTTCAGCTATCCCAGGGAAAAACCTTAAATGGGAACACAAAAAAACACTTTTAAGACTCCCTGAAAGGGAACCTTCCAAAGGCCAATAGAGTGTTCCCGTGAATGTTTTCGATAGCTGTTGTTCCCGGGTTTCCTGTATGCAGAATGAAAATTACCACTAACATTGATTAGCAGTAGCTGTTTCTCTGTCATCGTGGATTGGTCCAATGTATTGTACATCTTATCAACCGATCGAAATGCGCTTTATTGAGAGATCTTTACCAGACAATGTATTTACCACAATTTAGCTCCAACCGTGGTTTGACACCGATCCTGGTCTCCGAAAGCGGCAACATTCACACAACACAAATGACTCATACCAATCAACAATAAACTAGGGATGCCAATTGAAATTTGATATCTCAAAATTAACTGCAGAAGTAACCAGAAGGCAATTGTATATTCAATACTTCGATGAAGAACGCCAACAGCTTGCTGCAATTGGGTGATAAAACGTAAAGAAAAAACAAATAGAGCACAGAAATCAGCCCGCAACCGCTCTGTTCTCGCCCAAGAGGCCCCAGAACTTGTGCATTCAAGATTGGAATTTTCAACCATCCGAGGACCCATCATCGTGAGGGATAGTTTTCCTTGGATATGAGGTATAGCCGATGATTATGACATCAGATTGTTGCTGATATGAAGGTAATGTTGTACGTTTGTTTGTTACGTGAGATGATTGAAGTCTATCAAAATGATTAGACTATGTCAGTGCCTCCAACATCGTGCTCATGTACGTTGCTATGTTTAACTTGGTCACGCGTGAGATAAATAGGCACTCAGATAGTAAAGGTCATGTAAATTACTTACTGTTTACATTAAAATTATTGAAGCAAGGTTACAAAAAGTTATTAAAATACACTGGTTGAAGAACACGTGGTGACCAAATACTTATTTTTAAACTCAGTAGTTTGACTGTCCCAGCCAATTAGAATTAATATACTTCCACATACCATATGGATGGACCCGGCAGTCCGCACTCTTCCACATTCCTAGAAGTAGGACATCTTACACACAAGACTCATTCGTTCAACGTTCATGCAAATACCATAGTGAGAAGTTAACTAAAATTGACTTTTTACACATCAGCTTTACAACGTTAAAAGTATTTTTTTTATGAACCACTACATTTTCAATTTTAACCAATCATTCTACCTACAAACGCATCTTGCTCTTTCTTCACCACAACAATAATTTCAACCTGCCTACCCTTTCTCGTCTACTAATATTATATTACCTTATATTGTAAACTGCTATACTATCTTATATTCAATACTTCATTACTACTTTGCCTAAACAGATTAGTTTTATATGCTATATATATGGTTGTGGAGGAGCATATAATAATATAATGAACTCGGTAAAAATAATACAGAGAACAATCATTAAAGTAATATTAAAAAAAGATTAACTTTTTCAACACAAACATTTTTTTCAAATTCCCAGTTCCCAAAATAGAAAACATTTACAAAAAAATCTCAATTAATTAATTAATTAAAGAAAATTTAAAACAAGCACATCATTAAGGTTTTAAAATCCCTAAATGTAACACTAATCACTATCAGCAAAATTTGATATATTTAGGGATAAAAAATTTCAATAGCCTCAATACACAAATTAAAGAAATAAAAGAGTTTAGAAAGAAACTAAATGAACACTTCAAAAACACATAATTGGAAAATAAACAATATAACAGAACACTTCAGAAGCACACAAATGGACAGTGAATAGAATATGTAAGGTATTATATACAATTATTGTAGTGTAACTCCCTCTTCAAGCACAAGAGCTGGTCTCTTTTTTGGAGAGGTAAGCGAAAGAAAAACCATGTAATTTAAAAAATGTAAAATACTTAATTCATGTTATAAAAAATTGTTAAAATGTTAAATAAATAAAAATATTATATTAGTTGTATTATGATGATTATGACACTGTTGAAATCCCCCTTATATAATTAATTAAATAAATAAATAAAAATGGCACGATGGAATCTGAAGTTCGAAGGGAACGTTGCTACGGGCCTAGCGATAGAACTAGAATGAATCCTAAGCGCCACGCAATGCGCGTGGTGGCGCTAGCTGCGTTCTGCCCTACGCGTTGCGGCGTATGGCTGACGCTGAGTGATATTCTTCACACTAATATGGAAATATATAGAGTTCTTGTAGACTAGCTAAGCTGTAAGCTAGCATAAATTTGATAAATTATAAATCAGTTCAACATGAAAATTATAATTTTAAAATAATTCATGTCTCAAATTGAATACGTCTGTAATTATATTACTATGTATGCATAGTTGAAGTTATTCTGGTTGAAGTTCTGGCCTGCAGGATATGAATTGAGCCAAAGTTTTGAAGTTCCGTGCATCCTTGTATTTAATATATATGATGTAAATTAACATGCGCAAGGAATACCGCGCCAACGGAATGATAATTATTAGGAGAACACATTCTTATTGTGAAGTTGTAATTATTCAGAACTCGAAGGTATTTGTGATTCTGTAAAAATAAGGTTGATGGCTCTTTCAAATAATGGAACGATTAAATGTATTAATATCAAAAAGGTAACATATAGGTTCGAAGAATTGTCGCTGTAGCATAGTTGGATAATGCACCTTCCCCGGTTAGGAAAGAGATCCAGGTTCGAATCCCGGTGGGGCAACAACAATATTTTTCGATAAAATTGATTTTATATGTATATATTTCTAATTAATATATTTAATTCATATTTGGAATGATAATTGTTTGCAGACTAAATTCTTCCCATTAGGATAGGCTAATATTTATTTTTAATTTTTAAAAATATATATTTTTTATTTTCACTTTGTACTACACACACACACAATTTTTTGAGTTGTATCACGACTAGTTTCGGGAAGAGGAGTCCTTCAGGTATAAATTGAACTAAAATTAAATACAGTCGGCTATTGGGGCGGTGGGGCACGTAAGGCTTTATTGTTTCTAAAATAGCGGCTAAGGATTTGAAAATGTGATATTGTTCATTAATGTTTTTTCTGAATTTAAATTTCAAGGATATTCACTTTTACCCAATAGTCAACTGTATTTCATTTTAGAACAAAACCCAACGTATAGTTGTAATTTTTCTTTACAGTACTAACCAAACTGGTTACCCTCGATTTAGAATCACGCAATCTACTAACCTGATAAAAAGCGTATTCTATTGGTATTGGTAAAAATTGTATCTCAATTTAGCAGTCATATATATTACAGTATAACATTTAATTTTATTAACATACAACAAAATTGTTACAACTCGTACAATATTAGCAGCAATTGTTATATATTCATAACCCATTCGTGTTAGATGTCACATTTTAATAACAATACTACAAGTGTGAAGTGAAGCGCGAGATAGTGTATACGGTGATCTATGAATGCCGAGAGTTGTCTCGAAAGAATCACATAGGTGCATAATCGCTGCCTCATAGGTTGCCTTGAGTCAATAATCTCAATTTGATTTTATTTATTATATATATAGTAATGTTGCAGTTACGCTTCAGTAAGTACTATCAATAAATCTCTATGTAATGGCAACTGAAAAACGAAAACACCCTTTTAATCCTTATCTATGGAATACTGAGAGGGCGCAGCGTGTCGGTATCCTGAAAACTTAAGATGTAGTCGTGAAACGTTGTCGATTTAAGGGATGGGATATTGGATTCGCATGCCCTGTCTTTAGTTTGTGTAACTGTCTGTGTAACAGCATTTCAGGACCCCTGGAGGTCCCTTCCATGCCGGTAGAATATTATCGTGATATAATTATGGTACGCCATGGGATGATACCGTGAGTCCATCTGCCTGTTTTGATCTACGATTGAGGTATTCCATAGATAAGGATTAAAAAGGTGTTCTCGTTTTTCGGTTGCATGCATTACATAGAGATTTATTTACAGTACTTAAATTCACCTACTTTCAAATTGAATTTGTGAGAGAACTACGTGGACATGTGCCATTTTACAGTGTCATCTAGTTTTAAAAGTTAGATGGCGCATAGCAGTGTTAAATCTACTCGAAAGCTTAGTCGGCGGTGTGCGGCAGTCGGTCGGGACGTTTAAGTAGTTTCCCGTTCTCAAAAGTTTTTCTGAAAGTTTAAAAGACTTGAATGGATCTTCTTGTAGAGTAGTGCCCTACTATCCCGAATCTGGACCTTCGGAATCCTCGTGATGAGATCTACATATCAGTGAAATTCAATCATTTCCAATACATTTCGCCCTTCACATCCCATATAATTCATTCAAATACTGACAATTCCATTTCCTATAAATACAGATTAACAATTTATTTTTCCCATATTCCGCAATAAATCTACCGTGATTATTATATTATATATCGAAAAACAATAAAAATGATTCAGATGGATATTTTTTTTAAATAAATTTATCTAAATATAGAATATGTTTCCATAACGTTAAATAGGTATAGAAATTATTCTATTATGTAGAAATATGTCTGAAATAGGTATAGAAATTATTCTATTATGTAAAAATATGTCTGAAATAGGTATAGAAATTATTCTATTATGTAGAAATATGTCTGAAATAGGTATAGAAATTATTCTATTATGTAGAAATATGTCTGAAATAGATATAGAAATTATTCTATTATGTAGAAATATGTCTGAAATAGGTATAGAAATTATTCTATTATGTAGAAATATGTCTGAAATAGGTATAGAAATTATTCTATTATCTAGAAATATGTCTGAAATAGGCATAGAAATTATTCTATTATGTAGAAATATGTCTGAAATATGTATAGAAATTTTCGGAACACTTTATAGGAAGGAGGTTTGCAGGTGAATTTAATACACAAGAATATTGTTAGGGAATTTATTATATTTACTGTTTCCGAGGTAAGTTTGTAGAACTCTATAATTACATATGTGAAAATGAAATACATGTTATTTGATTCTACTCACTTAATTTACTTGAGACGCGTTTCGCCTTGTAAGAGCATTATCAATTTTATAATTTAACAGCGTAGCCACACATGGAGCCAACATTTAAGTAACCACTTCTCTCTCGGTTGCCTTCTTGAACGCACCTTCAGTGAGCACTTTACGTTATAAAAATTGTCTGCATTTTAACCTCAACTTGTGTGTGTCAATCTTTAATAAATTCCATCGATTATAAGTCAATATTTAATTAATTCCATCTGCTCTAGCCGCATTCATACTTACACACTCTGCAACATCATACACGGGAACACAATGAATCCTGGGGAGATTGGGGACTCCAGCCTCACCGTTAAACAAAACCTTATGATACATCTCATTAACCTAAAAAACTCAATCTTCAAACAGGTGACACGCATAACATGCAAACCTTCTATCCCATATTGGTGACACACCATAACCTATAAACCATTCTTCTTCAAAGAGTCATATGTGAGCCACTATTACATGAATAATTAGGCTCATTAAACAAAATTGTTAATCGTTCTTGTCATATACCATTTTCTATCATACACAACTCTAAATTCTTCTAAAGATCTCTGTCAAAAATACCTTCTAAACTGTATTTATAACTATAATGGAGGACAGCTGTGTAATTTTAATAAACGACATTATTCATTGGAATTCAGAGGATTTCCATACACTTTGAATGCTTCTAATTATTCTAAATAACGATTCAGTCTCAAAACTAATGATATTTTAATGTCATGGGCAATTTGTAGAAAAGTCTCAAGTAAATTAAACGAGTAGAATAAAAAAACAAATGTTTTATTTACACATATATGGTATTTAATATATTTGAAGATATGAAGAAAAATACTATATTTTTAGGATGATAAGACGTACCCCAAATATATGAGACAATTTTATTAAAAAAATATATATTTTTTCATTCACGAGAAAGCCACCGAGCACCAATGTACGCCGATTTATCGGTGGTGTCTGACATTTATATTTATTTTTTGCGCTAAATAAACTGTCGAATTAATGTGGAAAGATTCAAAAGGTTTAGAAAAAATATGAAATAAAGTAAAAGGAATGAATAAAAAATATCATATATTATGTGTAGTGTAATATCATATATGGACCTCAATTTTAAGTTGATTTTTCTAAGAAAAAATATGCGTCTTATTATGTAGAAAAAAAAACACATTCTTTTCAGAAGTGAAGAATTCGTATGTTTCTTTTTTTTTGTATAGAAATTATTGTCACTCTTAACATTGTGTAATGTAAATTACATTATACTTTTTAATTAATACACCTACCACGAAACATTAGACCGGCATTTTATACAAATAATAGCATAGGAAATTTACTCATTAATTCTAAAGACAGAGATGATAAATTTAACAATTCTGGTGTCTATAAACTTAGTTGCAAGGATTGTGCTGCATTTTATATTGGTAAAACGGGTAGAAATTTTAATATAAGAGTAATAGAGCATTTGAGATGTTTGAACAATAGTGGGTTTTCAGAATTTTCTAATCATTTGATAGAAAATGGTCATGATTTTGATAAAAAATTGGGATGATCAATTTTGCATATAAACGGTGTGGAAATTTTTTAAAAATAATTTGGAATTGTTGGAGATAAATAAAGCTTGTAAAACTAATCAAAAAATTATAAATAACCAATTAAATTTAACCACGAGTCCCATTCTAAAATTTTTTCCTAAAAATTATTCGAGTAAATTTGTTTTAAGTAACGATTTGAGTTAGGTACTAAAAAAAATATTTTTTTTAAACATAGATTCTGGTAAAGAAACAATAATATATGTTTTAGTTAATTATGACATCCCGAAGAAGAAAATGGTATTTTTCGAAACCGGTAGATGTATTTAAACTCAATTAAGTGGTTAATAAAACAAAGGTAATAAATAAAAATACTAATTACATTAATTTGAGATGTAATGTAATGAAAATGAAGTTGGCGACAAGTCTGACGAGAGGTTTTATGGATAAAATTGAGAACTATTTGTATTGTATTTCATAAACTAAATACGTAAACACAAATAAATAATAAGCTCGCGTATTCTGGGTGGTGCGATATAATTTATTAAATTATTCTACCCTACATCTGTTTGGTTACGTGATATTTTTCATAAAAAAATATTCATTATTAAAACAATTTAATAAATATTATTTCTCGCACATCTTACAGCGTATTAGACCCGTCATTAGAGGCATGCGACAGAATGGCAAAATAGAAAAGAAAAATATGTCGAAAAAAAGTCCCAAAGTTTTCAAAAGAACGATAAACTATGATTACACCGTGTGATTAGAGTCATTTGTGAAACTGGGCCCCGCCTCGTCAAAGTTTCGGCTTTGCCATTATTTTCATTGTTAAATTATCATGAGATTTTTTTTTATGTTGTATCAAGAAACACTTCTAGAATTTCAAAGCATTCCAATTTTGTATTATTTACTGATCCACAGGGTTCGAGGAAATGGACCGACAAGAATTTTTAATATTATATAATTGTGTATGACAAGAAAATAAAAGGGCAATGAACAGGCCGTATATCGCTGGTTACTAGGCAAATCGGTAGTACTAGAGGTGTCGTCCTAAAATCAGCTTAATTGACGAAATCACCAATGAGAAAAGTAGGAGAAACTTGGGGAGGCCTTCATCCAACAATTATTAGAACACATTATTATTGTGAAGTTGTAATTATTCAGAGCTCAAAGGAATTTGAGATTCTGTAAAAATAAGGTAGATGGCTCTTTCAAATAATGGAACAATTAAATGTATTAATATCAGAAAGGTAACATATAGGTTCGAAAATTGTCGCTGAAAATATTGTCGCTGTAGCATAGTTGGATAATGCACCTTCCCCGGTTAGGAAATAGATCCAGGTTTGAATCCCGGTGGCGCAACAACAATATTTTTCGATAAAATTAATTTTATATGTATATCTTTCTAATTAGTATATTTAATTCATATTTGAAATAATAATTGGTGACAAATAACTCACACCCTGACATATTTCACGCGGACAAGAAAACTACACGAACATTAAAACCATAGGACTATATAAAAATAAAAACAAGACAAAATCATTTAAGAAAATTGGTAATTAGGTTTTTGAATGCCGATAGGTAATGAAATAGAAAATATATCAATGCCAGTGAAAAAAATACTAGAGGAGTGTGTAATCCAGAATTGATTCGACTTGTACTTGTTCGACGAGTTTGCGGTCGTGATAATCGCGATGGGACATATAAATTAATTAATGACAAAAGGGATGGACAATTAAACTGGTTTCGATAGATTTTATACAACCTTAAGGTATCAAGTGCTATTCGTTTGCTTTATATACTTAAAATATTTAAATACAAATTAAATGTATCAATAAGAAAGATGTAATCAATTTATATTAAAATACCACAGACTAGTAAATTAATAGACATTACATTAGGAGAGGGGTTTAGAACATTATTTGCGGGACGAGGGGCATTCTACACACATTTATCGACACGATACACGACACATATATGCAACAGTAATAATATTTACTCTTCGTACTCTGTAATAATATTTACTTAAAATATTTGTGTAAACAAGACGTATTTTTTACATTAATACATAATATATTGTCAGCGTTTAAATTTTCGTTCCAATCGAGTCATATTTTTAAAAAAAGTCGCAGAGCTCTCTGATTGCGTGAGTGACACCAAAGCGATCACGTGGCTGCCACCAAAATGAACATTTTGGTACAAGGAGTTAGCAAACGCTTCGTTCACGAGTATTTATTTGGTGGTCTGTACATAGAACTATATAATGTGTTTTCCATAAAAATGAAAATATTTAAATTGTATTATAATAAGTACTTAAGATAAGAAATACACATTTTATTTGTGGAGTGATAATTTTTCAAAACATTTTTTTATTTGTCATTTTTACAATTTTTTTATAACATGAATTAAGTATTTTACATTTTTTAAATTACAAAGTTTTTTTTTCGCTTACCTCCAAAAAAGAGACTAGCTCTTGTGCTTGGAGAGGGAGTTACACTATAATAATTTTATATAGAGAGTTATACATTTGTATAATTATCTAAAATTATTTATTGTCTATTTGTGTGCTTCTGAAGTGTTGATTTAATTTCTTTCTAAACTCTTTTATGTATTTTATTTCTTTAATTTGTGTAGGGAGGCTATTGAAATTTTTTATCCCTAAGTATATAAAATTTTGCTGATAGAGTTTGGTGTTACATTTAGGGATTTAATTGAGATTTTTTTGTAAATGTTTTCTATTTTGGCAACTGGGAATTTTGCAAAAATTGTTTGTATTGAAACAGTTGATCTTTTTTTTTTTAAATATTACTTTGATGATTGTTATCTGTATTATTTTTACCGAGTTCATTATATTATTGTATGCTCCTCCCCACCCAATTATTCCACACTGGAGTAGTGAGAGAACAATGGCAAAATATAATTTTTTTAAATTATTTATACTTAAAATGTTTCTTAATCTTATGAATATATAAATACATTTTATTATTCTTTTCACTAATTCAATAATTACACCGAGATATTTGATTTATTTTTTTTCAGCTTAAGTTTGTACACGAGTCGTTACAGGTAATTTTGTTACAGTCGTCGTTATGCATAGTAATATTTATTTAAGACTTTAAGACTAAGACTAGTTTTAAGACTTTTGATATTTTTTATAATTAAAACAAATTTAGATAAATCGCTTTGAAACACATGCGTATCGCTTAGCAAGTGTACGTGTATGAAATTTAGCGACTTTGGTATAAGTCTATTGGTTGAATTTCTCCACCGGCAGTAGAACGTTCTGGGTGCGAGTTCCGATGATGGATGTATTTTTTTTGCGTGAGTGATTTAGTAAAGTGTGATTTTACCAATAGGCGCTGATTTATCTGCACTGAACCGAATGGAATGCGGTTCAGCGGCATGCATCTGCGGAAGACGGTAATCGCACCTGTTATTCCATTTCACCGATGGCGCCCACGTCCGCTGCCAACATTTATTAAATCCAGTCTAATTGTAGAATGCAATTCGGATGACCGACTATATTGGGCCGAACAGAATCGCCGATTCATCTGATATATTAGAGGCCTCGTCACTCGTTACCGTGACATCTCATTATTCCAGTGATTGATGTGTCGATATACGTAGCGTGACTGCCGGACGCGGGGTTTTAATGATTTTGAAATAATTACGGTATTTATTTTTAACTATTAATGTATAACGGCACGGCAGCGAAAACAGATTCACGGAAGTTATTACGTCATTGTCATCACGTGATGCGTTGTCGTCTCCAACATTTTAGTGAACTGACATGAAAAATCTGCTAGTTTTCTTTTGTCGAATTGAATAAGAATAACGCATAAAAATGCAGGAAAAAAAATCCTCGTTAATACTGTCTAAAGACAAATTCAACACATGCCAAATATCAAACATTGAAATAAGCTGTATTAAATTATATATTTTAAATACTAATTTAATGTATTAATTATCAATTTATACATACCGGGATTCGAACCTGGATCTATATTTCCAATCCGGAGAAGTACACTACCTAATTTTGATGACAAATTTTCGAATCTATATGTTACACTTCATCAAATTGATACATCTGTAGTTTTACGGAATCTCAAATACCTTTGAGTAAACCGACTGCAGACGCCAGAATTATCAATTTATTTTTATTAAATTTTGGACATATTGATACAACTTATATTATTAAGGAGAACACATTCTTATTGTGAAGTAGTAATTATTCAGTACATAGGTCTGCGATATTTTAAAATTCTGGTTAAGCATAGCTTATTTCAAAGTTAAATTATACTGACTGCCCGTTACTGCCAAATATATTTGTATATTCGTTTATAAACAGTGGCGTAGGCAGCTAAATCAATTTTGGTAAAATTTAAAATGTATATTTAGATGTTTTTTTTACAATTTCTTAGTGTTAACAATTTTTTAAAATATTTTCTCTATTCGCTGTATATAATGATGGACGTATACCTACTAATTTTTAATTTTGTATTTTTAACTTGTTGTGTATTGTAATAAATTACTAAATTATATGAATAATAAAGAAATTTCTCAGTGAGGGAGTAGTTTGTCTAGCAGCCGTGCACCGCTGCCTTGTTGCCTGTGTAGCATTGCAGCAGGGGCACAGTTGCCATTCAGCATTAAAATATGCCAATATGGCGGCGAATGAGAAGGACCGATATGGGAGCTGCAGCACATATAACGGTCACCTCTCACTGTTTAATTAATCATTTTTTTACATCCACAATACTTCACCAAAACCCAATCAAAAATATTTATGTACAATACGTCGTATACTCGGTCGCCAAATAATTACCATTTTGCTGTGTGTGAGGTTCGAGTGTTAGTATGTGTGTGTGTATGTGTGTTTACGGGTGCGCGATATGGGAAGTGATAGGTATGTGTGCGTGTGCAGAGAATGTCATTTAAGTGAGTCGTTTCTGTCAGATCGCGCTCATACTGCTCCGACGCGAATCAAGTAGCTTGTACTCAATAAACTGCTGATTGTCATATGACAAAAGAGTTTCATTGCCGACCCACAACTTGGAATACTAAAAGGATTTGTCAGGAGACGAATCTGTAACCCGTGTATATTAAAGTATCACTGGTAACCGGTATCATAACATGCGCGAGAGGTTATTACATTATGTTTATGTTGTTATTTATTTTATTATACGTTACCGTGATATTATGTGGTGCATGTTATTGGCATATTATATTGTAAATATCATCATCATTTTCATCCCCTTATCCTACAAGGGTCGCTAGCCCAAAATCTGGCGTTTCCAGCCCTCCCCTGTGTTGACAAATAAGGATTTAATCAATCTTCATACAGTCTTTGTTGATATTTACCCCAGGTTAGTCTGGACCGCCTTTTCTACGGAGTTGATAAGAAAATACGTTAGTAGTTTCTCTGGTATTCTCAAGATGTGTTCAGGAAGCCACCTTTTGTGAATTTTTTTTCATACGTTAAAGTACGGGCTTCACGCTGATGTATCGGGTATATCTTCTATGTTTTGGTAGTTTTCACTCGGTCCAATAATGATACTGCTATTACTCCCCTAAGATGACTCATTTCAGCAGCCTGGATTGATTGATCTTACTTACATAATGATATATATATATATATATATACAGGATGTCCTGTAAATAGTGGTCCAAACGAAAACCATCGATAGCTGAGACCATGCCTTATCAGAATAATTAATCATAGGTCTAATGAATGTCACACGATTTTCGAGATATTTAAACTTTTACGAATTTTTGAATAATTGGCACCCTTTGTGACTTTTTTAAATGTTATTTTCTAAATTGATGATACACTTTTTTTTACACCACAATACTTTAAACTTTGTTCAAAAATGTTAAATGATCCACATTCACATAATTAAACATTTTTCCGGGCAAAACTTTTTAAAACAGTGACTCACATTTCACAGGAAAACTTATTAGTAATAATAATCAAAAAACAGAAAGCGATATTTTTTAAAGTTTTTGAAATGATTTTAAATAAGTAAATGGGTGCCAATTATTTAAAAATTCATAAAAGTTTAAATATCTCAAAAACCATGTGACATTCATTAGAAATATGATGCATTATTCTGACAGGGCATGGTTTCAGCTATCGATGGTTTTCCTTTCGACCACTATTTACAGAACACTCTGTATATTAAAGTGAGCCTTTATTTATACATCTTTTAAAACAGTCAGTTTGGTCTTGCCACTTAATTTTATCACCACACTATAAAGGGGATGTAAAACTACCAGCAGCCACTGACTATTTCACCATTCTGCCTCCCGTCGCAGGAGAATTCCACCCCGAGGTGTTTGAATATGTCGACTTGATTTAGCTGTGCTCCTTGGATTCTGATTATGCACTGCTTCTGGCAACATCCTATCACCATTACCTACATTTTTGCAGTGTTAATATACTTACGTAAATTAAAATAATTTTGTATACACGTTCTTATGAAAAATTATATAAAAAAATGCCAAGAATTTTATGTTCCAACAAGGGAGATTTTGAAACGACACCTCGATCCTTGTGTAGAGTTTATTTTATTGAAGCTGGAAGATACATGACCGATGTTATCCTCTTACACAAAATAGCCAACTCTAAAGCAGAAGACTGTCGTGATTTACTCAGACGCATGTCCATTCGAGTGTCAGTCAGGTCAATCAGAACTAATCTTACATTTAACCTTCCACATTGCAACACCAATACCAAACAGAACTCATTTTTCTACCGAACACCCCTTTATTTCAATTCACACCAAAACGAACTAGACATTTTCAATACACCAGTTACCTCAATTAAATCTAAATTCAATATATAAACTTTAATGGCCTTCATTTTATTTTTATCACACAGATTTTATTCCCTATCTTATTTTCCTTTTCCTTTCGCTTCATCTTCCCGTTCCTCTGGAATATTTTCTTTTTTATAACTTTTATCACTCTGTTTATATTTTTATTCTCAACTTTTCTCATTTTTTTTTCTGCATTATATCGTATCTTCTGAGAAAACATGTAACTGGTTTAATTATTGTTTAGATTTTATTATGATTTTTGTATTTACTGATAAATTGTATATTTTACGAATAAAATATACAAAATAACATGTTCACGTAGGTGTATTGAAACAAGCAGACTTTCAGTTCTTTCTCATTTGAACTTTAGATACAATCTTACTACAGCTTATAAACATAATTGTTGAGATAATGTTCCTCTGGGAATGATTACATAATACAGTAGATAAGCACACTTCTGGGTTGTGTACCAGGTAAACAGAGTAATAAATGGAATAATATCAAGTAAGTGTTGTTTCAATACACATTCGTTTACAAATAACATAAATTAGTAAGATAAAATAACAATATCAACATAGAAATAATTCATGATTAGATAAAACCAATATAAAAAAATGGCTCCAACGCATAACCTCCCTCAAAACATTTCTAATTACTGAAAGGTTAAGGTTGATAAACTAAAAGATATAAATGTTTGTTCAGAGTGAAAGTACAAATATAAGAAGAACGCGCGAGTTCGGGAAACGCACAATTTTTTAAAAATAACTTTAGCGGTCACCAGTAAGAACACGGTATGTATCGATGTACAGCATTGAAAATAATATAATTAAATCACATAGTAACATGCTATAATAGCACGCATAGCAACACGCTAACCTAATCTACGAATGGGATTTTCGACTCCAAACAATCTCTGAGATACGGATAATGTACCCGTGAGATTTTTAAGAGATAACTTTTGCAAACCCGGTGTACACACCATGTCTCAGAGATTCTCCGTCTCGCGCCTCACTTTACGCTCGTCGTACGTCAAACGTCATTTTCGTTCGTCAGTTGGGTAATTTTGAATCTCCCCAGTAGTTCGGAATAAATGTTAGTAATTTATTACCTAATAATTAATGTGAAATGACTTATATCTAACTTTCATAATAGATAGTTATAGAGATTTAGAGTGGTTTTAGTTGACGTTTATACTGTTTTGAGTTTTTGTCTCTTTCTACCAATTTCAAGCTGATTTCTGAGATCTCAGATATCTCCAGATCAAAATCTCAACACGTGTACACGGTGTTGAGATGTATCTCAGCTAAATCTCTGAGATTATCTCATCGTGTATCATTAATGGCGTCTGAAAATCGAAATAACTATAACAACACTTCACGGATAAAATTTAAAAATATATATCTTATTTTGTAATTGTTTTAAATTATAGAATTATAATTCTTCTGTTGGTATTTAAGGAGAAGCTCTTTTCAAAAACTTTCGCATTTATAATATTGTTAAATAATTTATCAATGTTTTATTTAAATACAATGGCATTGTTTAACTAAGATAAATGGAATTTTTAGTTAAACTTTTCTGTACGCTCCTAAAGTTTCGGAAACAGTTCGGATTTTTTAATAGACTAAGACTTTAAAGTAAAGGCTCTCACAAACCGATATTATTAATATCCCGGGATACAAAACTAATGGAAAACAAAATAATACTACGCATTCTGTTAATTCATATTATTAACATAGAATATATTTGAAATATTTAATGCAAATTTTACGTTGTGGTTTTTATTAATTTTAATATAAATTATTTAAAATATTGTTTTTAACCATTTTATGACTTAAAGTTAATTACACCAATCGTTTTTGGAAAATACAATTTCCTTCATCAAGTTTTCAAATAAACTAACTTTTTAAAGTTCCACTTAAAAAAAATCATCTGGTACTTAACTTAAATCGTTACGATGGTGAGTCAATGTGAATATTGACTCAAGTCAATTTCCACAAAGTTTTAAATAATCTATATTAACATAGAATATGTTTAATGACTTTCTAATTAACTTAGCATCACGCAGTTTTCCCACGGGGGTAAGCAAAGAAGATGGAGCGCCACATTCTTATGTTCTGACACGCAGTTCTCGCCTCATATATATTCTTATACAAACTCGTCGATTATTGTGTATTTTAACAGGACTATCCTCCATTACCTGGTTTACCTGGTCGTGCCTAAGTCTTCTGAGGACGTCTTTAATTTCTGGTGCCATCAACACTTGCCAATATATCTTTCTTACCATTATCTCCTCGTTCATTCGTTCCATATGACCAAACCAGCTTTATATTCTCTGCTGATTTCTTTATTTTTTACTCTGTCATAAGTGGATTTGTTACATATACGCTTAAGTGATCTCATTTCTACTACATTCAGTCTACTTTCGTTCTTCTTCGGTCCCAGGAATGCATTGTGTACCGCTAGCCTTGTCTCGGTAGACAAGTTCCCATTAGATATTATTCCATTCAAAGCGTATTTTACTTTATTTCCAGTAGTCACCCATCTGTCGAAGTCTTTCTCAGCTTTTCTATTTCTAATGTCGTAATTCGTCACGTGCATGCGTTAAATTTGCTTATCATATTATAATCGTAGAAACAAATCTAAAATTATACTTGTTATCGTATAAATTGTGTGTTTTTACTAGTATAAAAGGAATGAAATGACATGCAATATGAAATAAAGTTAAAATCAATAAAATAGACATATATATATGTATTTTATTTATTTACTTATTTTTTAAGCATAAAATAATACATTTGAAAATAAAGGTAATTAAATTACTAGACGTGGTCTGTTCTAAAGCAATTACCTGTACAGTTTTTATAAGTTGTGTATTGTTAAGGTACAATCAAAAGTTATAAAATAGACTTTTGTCTATAATATAGCTGGCGACATAATGTGTAGGTAATTAATTAGGTTAGCACAACTGACAAATTTTGTATTCTACCAACATCAAGTAACTACTTTCTTATTTTTGGTTTATCATCACTTTAGACTCTTTAAGATCTAGTGGAAATTTATTAAATATACGCGGTGCACAAAACAAGAAAGACCGTTGACCAAATATGATATCAATTTCTGGCACTAAAAAGTATCCTAAGGTTTTGCTCCTAATTTCCTTTGAATAGGATCATGGATGTGTAGTTAAGTTTTTTTTTTTAAATAGTTTTAGGATTGATCTGGTGAACATATTATATGCAGGGGTAATACAAAACATAAGAGTATAACCGTTTTATTCTATTTGTAAATCTTATTCCACTATATCCACGGATGAGATATTCGACTTGAGATAATCTCTCAAATATGGATTATGCTCCCATGAGATTCTTTGGAGACAACTCTTGGCTTTCGTGGTTCAACCGTGTATCCTTCAAGAGAATAGCCGGCACGCACCTCACTTCACGCCTGTTATACGCCAAAAATAGAATGTCACTCCATTGACCTTTGATGTTTTGCAGTAGTTAACATGAAATAGATGTATGAAAGAATTACATATTCATGGTTCCAGATGCATTTATATCCGCGTTTAGAATTTTTACACGGGTTTCAGCTTTTATCTCTTTTAACCACTTTGAAGCTGATATCTGAGCATATCTCTAGAGCAAAATCTAAACACGTATGTGACTGACACAAGTCGCATATCACCAAGTGGTGGGTCATGATGGAATCGGAAGCGATGGGTTAGCTAGGAAATAGGGAATCGGGGAGAGGGATGAGGGATTAAAAGAGATGGAGGGGGACATTCGATAGCGGACCAGGATGGACTCACGGAACCATAGAACAGCTCAAATAGCGAACCAGGTAGTCCTTCGAGCCGGATTTGAACCAGCGACCTATGGATGGATGGTTAGATAGAAAGTAGGGAATTGGAGAGTGATGGAGATATGAGGGGATGAGGGAGAACCTTTGATAGCGGACCAGGATGGACTCACGGAACCAAAGGACAGCTCAAATAGCGAACCAGGTGGTATTTCGAGCCGGATTTGAACTAGCGACCTATGAATGGATGGTTAGATAGGAAGTAGGGAATTGGGGAGTGATGGAGATATAAGGGGATGAGGGAGGACCTTTGATAGCGGACCAGGATGGACTCACGGAACCAAAGGACAGCTCAAATAGCGAACCAGGTGGTCTTACGAGCCGGATTTGAACCACCCATCTATGGATGGATGGTTAGATAGGAAGTAGGGAATTGGGGAGTAATGGAAATATGAGGGGATGAGGGAGGACCTTTGATAGCGGACCAGGATAGACTCACGGAACCAAAGGACAGCTCGACTGATCTGGTTGATGACGCCGTCACGTTCACCCAAAGCAAAAATTAACACAGCACAAAACTCTGATGAGTTCCACGCTCACAGAATAACAAAATCACAACGGTGTGTGCGAAGTAGTGGTCCAACACAAATAATCACATAATACACTTCCTCTCCTTGAATGCAAAAGGACAACTAGTCGAGCCAATGGAACAATGTGTACTGGTTTGGGAATAGACTAAGGGGGTAGGAATAAACTAAAAATCGGTTATAATATACAATCATTATTCAGGGCCAAGCATGAAAGTATATGTGTTCACCTATAAAAATAAATAAATAATTAAATTACTTTTGAATACGGAGAAACGTGCATGTGGTGTTGATATTTATCTCATCGTGTCTCATTCCATGTACACGGGCCGTTATACATATAATTTGCAGGTGCGATGTAACCATTGTATTAATTTATAAATCTTCATATTTTAATTTATTAGATTATCTACTTATCACTACAGTAATACTTAAATGCACATGAATAATGAAAATATTACTATTAATTATTTCAGTTAAGTTTAAGTATACCTAGCTCAAAAAATGTGAAACTTGTGAAAAAATAATATTCAAAGGTTTCAAATTTAATCGATGTTTTCATATAATCACGCACGGGCTGTGGCTAAATTGTGTATCGGCCGTTTTGCTAACTTTAAGGGCTGTTATAATATAATACATTCAGGTATCAGTATATATATTTATTCGTGTGTTTGTAAGGTGGACTACGATATTGGCCCCAAATTCACTTATCTGAAACTTCAACATTTCAACATGACTAGTAGAAAATGTACTCGGGTGTTTCGTAATTACGGCGTAATTATATAAAAATGATTAATAAATATATATAAAAATACATTTATTGTGACGTAATAAAATAGAGACAATCTGATTGAGTATTCTTCTGTTGGTGCACATTTCGCTCTGATGTCATATATTTTTGTCGGCAAGTGTCCGTGCTTCCATTTCATATAATACATGGTGGGCAAGGATAAGATCTATTCAGCGAGAACCAAAGGTACAAGATGCTCAAAAAGTCTTTTTCATAAAACAAATCTGTAATAAAATAATGGGTGGGTTTAATAAAAAAATGTTTATTTTGCTATTTTGATTCCTAAATGTGATCAGTTGTTTCGCTGTCACTCTTCTAAACGGGAGACAACATTTCCGAGAACTGATCGCTGCCATAATTGCATAATTGGTCCTGAGAGGGAAGATTGTTACTGTACCGCATCGGTGTCCAACCGATCATCGCGAGCCAAAAATTTTAGATTTTTAGATTTTAGATTAGATTTTTGTATTATTGTAAAACAATAAAAAGTTGTATGATTTTTATTTTTTTTGCTCCCTAAAACGTTAAGACAGAAATAATTATATTGGATCATTTTTTAATATACATATAACGACATTTCGTCTTTAAAGTGTAGATTTAAGCTTGGATGAATGATGTAAAATACCAATTAAATTATCCATAAGAACCTTTTTAGAAGTCGATCGCAAGCAAATTTAAAATAGAAAAGTAGCTCCCAGTGATCTAAAGGTTGGACACCTATACTGTATCATATACCTTTCATTTAAGGTAGCCCCTTAGGAAAAAGTGTCCATTGGCGTCAAGTCACGTCAAGTGGAGGCCAGTTTATGTCACCTCGTTGGGATATCAATTTATTTCACGAACAACTGGTAAGGACATGCTCCATAGCGACTGAATTCCCAAGGACGCGGGTAGCGTTCGTAATACACCTCGCCGCTCCGCCGCTCGTTGCGTTGGTGCAGTGAATTAATCAAAATGAAAAATACTTTTGGGTCACATTGTATTAATCATGTGAAGCAACGTATCACACACGAATTTGCCGGGGTCTACAGAGGTACTGCGTCAACACGTACTTCGTGATTGAAGAAATATCATTTACCCACAATAAGTTGCGGTCAACAATTGCCACACCACAAATGTTCACCTGGAAAAATGTTAAATATGAAATAAAATGCTTATCATTATTACGCACTTGCGTGATAAGTACATCTCAAGTTGTACACCTCGTAGTCAATTGACATGAGAAACTCTTATGTGGCAATTATAATCTTTATTACACGAATAAAACAGTTATGGTACAAGATATATAACTAATCTCGGAGCCAAACACTAACGAAAAAAGAACCGCGCCTCGCGCGCGTAACCCTTTTATACATCTCACCCCGGCAGTGCGGGCGCTCTGACACACACGCATATATTCGATCTCAAGGACATCGCTGTAATACACAGCGCACCCCGACGACTTTCTGTTGTACGACAATTCTTTCGTAATTGCGAGAGCCATGGAAATATGCAGTTGTACGACAGAAAGTCGTAGATATTCATATCTCTAACACAATTCGTTATAAAATAAAACAACCGCAAACCAGTAAATGAATAGATATGAAATAAAGTGTACATATAGGAGAAGGACTTGGAACATTAGTTGCGCAACGAGGGGTATTCTACAAACATTACTTGTGGAAACTTAAATCCGATAGTTTATGACACATTTATGCAACAGTAAAAGTATTTGCTCTTCGAAAATTAAATCTTTGTGTAAACAAGACGTATTTTTTACATTATTGCATATTATATTGCCGGTGTTTAAATTTTCGTTCGGCGAACAATTTTCCGGAAAGAATTTATTTAATTTAATTTTTTTATAACTCTAATATATTAAATATTTCACTAGATAAAGACAGCATTTTCTCGGTATCATTTATATTTCTGTTCAAGCAATGTGGGTATATATATATATATAGACTATTGAACATGGTAAATAAATAAAACAAATCAGAAAAGAGAGTAAATACAACAGTTAGAATAACTGGAGCTAGCAGAAGATAAACGAAAGTAGACTGAATGCCGTGGAAAT
The DNA here is from genome assembly GCA_031772225.1 of Eubasilissa splendida. Lineage (NCBI taxonomy): Eukaryota > Metazoa > Arthropoda > Insecta > Trichoptera > Phryganeidae > Eubasilissa > Eubasilissa splendida. Next base: position 25,597,543 of record CM062853.1, on the reverse strand, counting down.
GAGATCATGTGGCAGATCTATTTATGAGAGAGTAAAGAATGAAGAAGTCAAGAAAAATGTAAAGGTGAGTAATATTAAGAAAATATCACATAGGGATCATTTCATATGAAATGATCCAACACTAGTTGCTTGCACATATTTAAAAATTCCCATATTTTTTGGTGCAATTACCCCAACTTATCGGTAGTTCAAAATGAGAAAAATTTTAATTTAATTGTTTTTGATTTTTGCGTAGCGGCCATATTTGTGTTACGGAGAGTAGCATATTTTGCAATGTAAAGGGTCAACTACAAATAAGTTAGAGGGGTTGCATAAAATATATGAGAATTTTTAAAAATGTTCAAGCAACTATTTATTTAATTTCTGGACCATTTCACATGGTCTGGTCATACGGAACTGATGAATGAGGAGAGAATTGTATGAAAAGATGTATGAATGTGGACAAGGCGAGAATTGTGTGCCGGCACAGAAGAATGTGGCACACTATCCTCTCTGCCTACACTCGAAGGGAAACGGCGTGATGGTAATGTAGGTAGTTAGTTAGTTTACAATAACTAGATCATTACCCACGGCTGTAAATACATGGACACATTAATTATAAAAACTAGGACAATAACAATGTATCTACGTGGTGTAAAGATTTATCCACCAGTCACCTCATAATATGGGCAATAATAGCTCCGAATGCTCTCGACCCACCTCTATTAGCTTCTATTGATGGCTAATGGAGGTAGAATGAAATGATAGCCGAAAACAATTGTGAGGGAATAATTGCGGGTATGTGTTAGACAGGAAACATAATTAAAATGTTATTAATTAAATTTACAAAATAGCCTGTGAAAATATATATGTCCAGACTTAAACCTTTACCATACCATGATATAAAATACCTGAATGCTGCCATCCTGTCAACTCGTGTTACCGTAAATAACTGTTAGAAAAAATGTTTTTATTCGGTTAATGACACGAATTTACTCTAAATATTGAGCATTCAATTTTGAAAACATGATTGATAACATAATTTAGAGCATTCATTAAGTCCGATACAATGTGTCCTACCTCCTTATCTCTCTTCATTTAATTAGTGATAAAGAGACAATTATATTTGTATGTTTGTTGTTCTTTTCACTGTGAAAATAGTGTGTAATCTCTGTCTTTCATATCACAAGTTGTATTTTTACCAACGTATTAATAATATATATATTTTTATTTATTATCTTTGTTTTATTAACCACTAAATTGAGTTTAAATACATCTACCGGTTTCGAAAAATACCATTTTCTTCTTCAGGATGTCATAACTAACATTAAAATGACTAAAACTTGAAACTAAGAAAAAAATGGTATTTTTTGAAACCGGTAGATGTATTTAAATTCAATTTAGTGGTTAATAAAACAAAGATAATAAATAAAAATATGAATTTTAACCACAAAGATAATATTGCTAATTTTGAAAGTGTATTAATAATACGATGAATTAAATGGAAAAAATAATTGTTTTTGTACGATTCCCTTTTCATAATTGGTTTTTCACGGGTCATTCCTAAGCGCTAATATTTTCTTTAGGATTATCTAAAATATGAATTTTATTTTGCATGTATTTACCGAAACACATGCAAAAAAAATTCAATTTAGTTAAAACCAACGTGTAGTACCGAGAATACGTAACATCTGACCATGTAGATAATGCCTGTATAATTATATATCCCATCTCTTTGAATTGGATCAAATCCGTTGTCAAATAACTAATAAGTGATTTGGTTCTTTTAGCAGTGTTCAAATTGGTCATGCTGTTGCCGAAATCATCGATTCAGTAATATCGCATGTTTAAATATACATAATAAGGGTTGACGACACGTGTATTGGCCGCTGCGTGATATGTGAATAGGGGTTTGCTAAATATAGACCCCACAGGTATCGGCAGCGCAAAACAAAATTGAAACTAATATGCGCAAAACGAATCGATTTAATTATTGTTGTTTAGGGAGTTTTTATGAAAGAATAATCTTCACCCTCCTTCTGGGTCATGAATTAATATTCCTTTTAATTTTTTCATAATTAAATCAAAGATAATAGATGAATAATAAAAATTAAAATATCACCCAGTTTTAAAGGAGAGATTTCTCGTGTTTAGAATTGAAATATCGAACACGATAATAATGTTAAATGTTCGTAATTTTACATTTCTTTTTTTAAATAGACAATCCACCCTTCAAGAGTGATTTGTGACATTATTTATGCCATTGAAAAAAGTACAATAATATTATAGAATAGGTAATATTATATTACAAGTCCATAGCATTGTCGTTTAAAAAAATTGCTATTATATAGATTAAATGTGGCGAGTTAAAGGAAAGAAGATGACACAAGTTAATCGGGAGTTGAAAATTACCATTGACAAGATTACTGTAAAAAAAACCTGCGATCCGCAATGGACAGGCAAAAAAGATATGGTCAAGGGTTTTCTCTTCGGCACCACACTCACACATTGGGGAATCTATTAGTTTAATCTGAATAAATGTGAGGCTACCTTGGCAATGTCCAATTCTCATTCTAGAGATATTTGATATTGGAGAATCCTTTTGGAGAACCAGGGGGTGCGGGAAAAAGATCTTAGAATTATTTTAAGCCGATTACCCTTATGAAGTAATATATCATAATATAATAAAGCAGTTCAATTTTAAAACAGTAACGCCATAGAAAAAAAATATACAAAATCATAAGCAGTCTATAACATTTTTAATTTAATTTTTTTTTTACATAATATTAAGATAAAATTAAGTCGGACAAACGTTTTACTAGATATTTATCTGTAAGTTCATAATATTAGTTATTATACGTTAAATACATAAAAATGTATGTACGAATGCACAATATTTAAATGCACAAAAATGAAAACTTATCTGCGGGCAGGTACATATTATGAATACTCATAGTATATTATTGTTATTTTTAAATTAAATTTTATTTTATTTAGTTTATTTTGAAAACAAACAAAAATCAAAATAAAAGTGTAGCAAAAATTTAACTGAAATTACAATATAGGTAGTTATTTGATATAATGAAGATTGATTGATTTACAGTGTTGTTGCAGGTAAGTATTTGTAATAGTATTTTTATTTATTTTATATGGTTGTTGATATACCATTATATGCCCTAGAATATACACAACACATGATGCATGCATTAAAGCTATAAGCGAGCAATGAAAAATGTATAAAAATATTAAAACAAATAATGCCAACGTCTTAACTGGCAAAAATAAAATAAAATTAATATACAACATATAAAATCTTTAGTTTTCGTTTTCGTAGTTTTGTGATCTTAAACGTCTTATACATAGTACGTATATACGGCCTGCATCTAGTATTACTTGTATATTAATATAGGACATATGAAAATATTGTATATACGAATCTAAAAACATAAGCGAAAATAACGAAAAAATAAAATTTCGAAATGTAACATAAATATGTATCATAATATTACAATACAAAAAGAAGAGTAGTAGATTATAGGACTGCATATTAGGGTTAATAACTATCTTACATTTATGCGCCAGCAGGCAGTTTATTGACCAATTTAACGCCTTGTGAGTTATGATGTGGTGTGATGTGCTGGGCTCGGGTTTAGTTTGGAAATGTAATGTTTCCGGGCGCTACAGGTCTAGTGCCATAGCGATGATAATTTCAAGAAAATGTGGTATTCTAAGTGTGTTTGATTTTCATAAATTGTAAAATTTTCACAATTTTTTTTTGTGCCATGTTTTCAGTCATAGTTATTTGTATAACTTTTACAAAAAAATCTCAATTAATTAAAGAAAATCACACTGTCAAATTTGAAACAAGCACATCATTAAGGTTTAAAAATAACTTTAAATTCCCCAAATGTAACACCTAACATTATCAGCAAAATTTTATATATTTAGGGATAAGAAATTTCAATAGCTTCCCTACACAAATTAAAGAAATAAAAGATATAAAAGGGTTTAGAAAAAAATTAAATGAACACTTTAAAAACACATAATTAGACTATAAACAATATTACAGAACACTTCAGAAGCACACAAATAAACAATAAATAAAATAATATATAAAATTATTTTAGTGTGACTCCCTCTTCAAGCACTGGCTAGTCTCTTTTTTGGAGAGGAAAGAGAAAAAAAAACATGTAATTTAAAAAATGTAAAAATGTAAAATAAATAAAAATAAAAAAAACTTACTTTCTTTGTTAAATTTAATTCTTTTTAATTGACTCACATATTTTTTGTTTAATTTAAGATATTTAAATCAAGTTTTCCTAGAATGAATAGCGGTGCTCTTTTTTTCAAAACACTTGAAACGTATGAAAACTTGTAGTTTTCTGCTACAAATAAATAATTAAGTAGGTTGTTGATCTAATGGTGATCTAGTTAGCGCGAGTTAGACCCTTGTTCCAAGAGACCACCAAGTTACCCCTACTTTTATAGTGCAAGCGTTTAGTTTAGTTTGGAAATAGTAAGGATATTAATATAAAACGTATTCCATATACCTACGTATCGTATATTAAAAAAAAACAAATACTTAATTTTATTCTATATGACTTAATTACCAAAAAAAATACCTGTGATCATATCCTAAGTACATAACTAAACTCTTAATAAAACAGCTTTGCGGGGAAAACATGCTCAGTAATTCGACTATTACCCCTTCCCTATCCTTGTACGAGTGAAACAGCACCCCAATCAAAAGTTTAATTTTTATGTGTCGCGTTAAAGGTAACATGATTTTTGGTATTAGGGGTGGCCTTTGTGTAACATTTGGTCCAGAATATATGTGTAGTCGGGAAGGCATTTGCTGCGGTATTTATGTGTCTCTGCAGAATTCCACCCCCGGCTTGCGCATTCAAACACAGGGTGTTTAGAAACGACACACGATATAAGAAATATAAAAAATCACTTACGATCTGTTGTTTAGATACATCTGTTTGCATAGATATCTATAAAATCGCGACGTCTGTCGCTCTGACTCTGTGTCGGATCCTCAGATTTCTGATATTTATTTAGGTTTCCGTAGAGACGAAACCCTCACATATGAATTTGAATAATTCTCCATATATAATCGTCCGCATAGCGACGATATTATACAACAACCTTTATTGGGACAGCCTTTATTTTACAAAACAGAAAAATACAATGTAATTATGAAACAAACATATCAGAACACACCGATGTACATATTAAATTAATAATTTAAAACAGAAGCCAGATGTGGTGATGTTGCACACTCAGTGTTGTACGGCGTCGGCATATCGGCACACACGGTATTTAAGTAAGTAGCGCACTTGAATTGCGTCATCGCCGGAACGGTACATTACAAATTTTAAGAATATGTTTGATTGGGTATTTATTTGTATTAATTGCTTACGTTAGGCTGTACTGTGATAGAAGTTGTATATTTTGTTATTTTGACAGTAAGTTTTTATTTTATTATAGGTTTAACTGCTACCATTGGCACCGATGCGGCTGGTGCAGTATAATTTTGACTGAGGAACGTTTTGACCGTCATTATACTATGTAAATAGACACTTGCTATTTACACCTATTTACATACTGTAGTATGATGACGATTGTATATAGAAATTCATAGGAGTATATGGTACTAATTTCTGATATTTTAATTTATGTTAAACAAAGTAATCATAATATATAACAGTGGCATGCACTGCATACAAGCAAATAAGCTGTGTATTACTAAAGGTTCTGGAAAATAAAAATAAATTAAATAATTTTTAAATACATTAATTAGAAATATTTGAGCAACAACAATATTTTTCCATAAAATTGATTTTATGTGTATATCTTTCTAATTAATACATTTAATAAGTATTTAAACTATCACATACCTATGTTCTGAATAATTACAACTTCACAATAAGGATGTGTTTTCCTTAATAAATAATTATTGTTTTCTAAAAAGACCCTGTAAAATGCTAGCCGTTATTACCCGGATTAGCGTAACCCACGGCTAGACTTTGTTCAGAAAAATTTCGAGTCATGGTAATGCTGTTAGGCGATTTGTTAGTACGTACGGATCTAATTTGTTCGATCCGTATAAAAATTATTTACTGAACTAAATATTTTTTACTGAACCTGTGTTAATGTTTTATCAGCACCTTTATGTCTGCCAATTTTCCAAACAAATTGTGCATACTTTTATGGTCTTCGAATTGGATTAATCCTTACTAAAAACTGTAAAACTAAACGTTTTGTTTTCATAGTGTATTCCAACGTCATTCTTTATTTCATACGGTGCTTGCATAGATAAACATTATAGGTTATTGTATTATATTTATTATCTGTCAAGCGAGCGAGTTTGAATTTTTACCAGTATTAGATGGAATGTTGAAATAAATTTATTTTTGTTATGAGTTTCGGTTATGGTAATTTGTAAAGCTAGTTATTTATATACATGTTTTTGAGCACTGTTAATGAAACATTTTAAATCCGTCGTTCGAAGAACAAATCGTTGTAGCGCAATCAAAAGTACATTTTTTAACATATTTTTTTTTTATATATTAGTATACGTATTGCATATAGTACGTAGTTAACATTGTCGGTAACAACATGTAAGTTTGTGCCAAGTGCACGCCACTGATATCTAGCTACTAATAAAAATGTTCTCAAGTTTGAGTGTTCCGACGATTTTTACCTCAGTACGACATGAATAGCAATGACACATTTATTCAACGAGAACTTTATATGCTTGAGGTGAATCGGGATAAGTACGAGATATAAATCATCGACATAAACTTTGAACTGTTCTCAAACTTCACAAGACTGTGACATTAAAACTTTGATAGAAAGATCATTGACTATTTTCTAATATAGGTCTTTAAAAATTGGAATGCAATTGGAAAATAGTTGACAAATTGTTAAAATAATGATAATATCCTTACTGATCTGCTTAATAAAAATATCAATAAGTTATTTGGTTCTAAATTATGTGTAAAACGTGGTGTGTTTCAAAAAAAAAAAAAACCTAGTAAAATTGCTAAGACAGGAAAAGTGCGACATATCATAGTGATTGATATAAAAACGTACCGTCTACACACCACTAGCTAAGGAAGTTTCCATACAAAAATATATAGGGTACCATATAAACCACTGAATAGATGCACTACTTCCATGGTGTAAAATTTATATATCTGGTCTTATATATTGTAATCCTTGAAAATAATCACAAAACTTAATATACATACATCACAAACTACAACTCAAAATAAAGGTTCTCACCTAATATCAGCATCCGGGTACAAAAGATTGTCGAGATATACGACAGATTAAAAAGGTATACACAACTCGCAAGACGACCTCAAACAACTGTCATTATTTGAAATTGTATTACAAGCAAACAAATGTATGGATTTGCGCCATCTCTGGACTGTCTCTTCAAATATTGATGTATAACATTTCTTAATAGTTGCGCCACTGGAATAAAATTTCAAACGTAAGCAGAAGACTTAGATGCACATCCCCCCATAGATGCACTTACCCTGACTCACGTAACTTGATTTTTAATAAAATTGCAAAATACAAATTTTAACTTCCCACGAAAATTTGCCACCGCGATTGAATTCTTATTTATATAATAAATTTCATCTAATATTCCAGAAATATAGAAAATATGTTGCTTTTTTACTGTTTTATTAATCATATACATATGTATATAAAAAATGCACTTCGTAATGCTGCCTGGACGGCCCAGGAATAGAATAGGCGTAACCAATTTAAATACACATTAAATGAATCAACTAGAAAGATATATCTATAGAAAAATCGAAAAAATATTTTGTTACTGCCGTGATTCGAACCCAGACTTATTCTAGGAAGCGCGTTCTCCATTTTCTCTATGGCAATCGAATAAATTTTGAACTTATGTTAAAAAATTTTATGTATTCGATTGATAAATAGTTTTTTCTATATATCTTTGTAGATGATTCATATAATTCACTTAATACTGAAATTTTTATTGTTAAACATGTCGGTTGTTCAGAAAATAATTACGATTTTAATAATATTATATAATTTTGAATCATCATCATCATTTTGAACCAGCTTTTGAATTGATTAAAATCAATTCAAAAGCTGGTTTTACGGTGTCAGCGGCGGATGTGTGTGACGTAATATGTTTCAAAAACAAGCTTTAATTGTAGGTCGATGTCACAGAATTTTCTCTTCAAAATATCATATAGACGACAGCGTAGAAATTTAAATTTTTCGATACCTTTGATAAGTGCATCAAGCATTCTACCTACTATTTAATTTTGGAGTTAATGAAAAATATAATATGGAAGTATGGGTAATTACAGGGTTTACGACCTGTCTTCACTGTGATCACTTTATATAAATATAACGTTTATCATTCTCACCCATTAATCAACCTTTCCATATCTATTAAATTTTTGAAAGTTGTGTATATGTTAATATGTGGAAACACTTCGATTACCACCACACTATCGCCATCTATGGACTAAATTTGATAAATCATTTCCCTGAAACAGCATATATGTCACAGTGAAAATCTAATTATTATTTTAATTAGCCTGTAATTACCCATACTTTCATATATTTCCATTAATTATAATAAAAAATAGCTTCTTCTCTATGAGACATCTATTATTTGTTTAATAATAATGCCCCTTTAAGTAAAAATCCAATAATTGGACATATTCAAATAATGCCAATAATTTAAATGCAGCAACAAAAATCTGCCCATTTGATATTTTTTTCACTGTGGAAATATTTTTAAGGTACCATCCCTATTGGGTCTACAATCCTCGGTGGGTATTTTCCTTCAGTGATCTCTATTTCGTGCAGTTTCTCTTAATATTTTTTTCAATCCCGCTCGCAATTGTCGCACCACCATAGGCACCACCTTTTCAATCTCCCACGTCCTGTAGAAAATTTTACTTTTAATCAGCATAAAAAATTAATAATATATTTTTAAATTTCATTTTTCATCAATTTTTTTCAATGGGACATCGCAACTTACTTACCATCGCGCCATTTCTCCGCGGGTGTAGGCAAAGAGGATAGAGCGTCGCACTATTCTGTCTCGACACACAATTTTCGCCTCATTCACGTGCATACATCTTCTCATAGAAGCTCGCCGATTATTGAGGCTTCTAACAAGACCATCCTCCAGTATTTGGTTTACCTGGTCGTGTCAAGTCTTCCGCGGACGTCCTCTACTTCTGGTGCCATCAACACTTGCGTCATAAATCGTTCTTACCATTCTCTCCTCAGTCATCCGTTTCACATGACCAAAAGTGATTCTTTCTTCATCTTACTTACTACACTAAGATCAGTTTTACATTCTTTCCTTATTTCTTTTTATAAAATGATAAAATAATTGAATGAAGAATTGCCGTTTGGATTCACCCTGTAGAAGATACCCTGCACAATTTCGAGCCTACTTTACATTGTTTGATTTCTAGTCAAGAATTTAATATTATTATGGAAATGCCTGTATTTATCCGCAGTGGGTTTCTTTAATTATGCACCAATTACATGCTCACATTTTTGGCAAATGTTGCTATACATCATTTCTACTTTCATTCACTCTCTCATTAGTTTTCTACACGCAAATTGGAAGTTTACTACGCACTAACTCAAAAATAAATGGATTGAATTTTAATTATTTTGGCACGGGAAATAAATAATCGGATACATTGGCAGGTCTAGTTATTTGAAATGTTTCGATTTTCTGCAATTTAGTATCTACAGAAAAGCGTTTAAAATGCTCCCATCACACACAAACAAAAATAAGTTGTTAGTGATATTAAATATTTGAGATATAATTAACAAAATAATTTGTATATTTGGTGTTTATTACTTAGACATAATTATTATTTTTTGTTTAAATTGACACTTTGACACAATTATATCTTCGTAAGGATATTAGTGTACGTCCTGACGAAGATACAGCGGTATCGAAACCGGCCGACATTAAATTATTTAAAGTGGCTCAGACAAAGTTAAATAAATTTTTTTAATGTTAATAATTTTAAAATATTGAAGTGTTTTATCGTATCTTATGTTCGCTACTCATATGCAAGCATCTAATTGTTATATTTTATCATATGTTAATACATACGTGTGAGATTTAAATTTAATTACTTCAAAAAAAATTACATTTAGGTATAATATTTGTTTATTCTACAGACGAAACTATCCCCAATGTGAAAAATATTTCTGTATAATTATAATCTGTAAAATATGTTGTTGGTAATGCTGGCATTATTTCGGATGGAGTAACACAGTAAAGTGTCACAGGGACCGTATAACAGAGAATTATCTATTAAAGTGTATCATTATCCACGTAAAGCTTTCTCGTGCAGAATGAAGCATGTCCGTGCGTCAAAAGCATGTGAATAAAAAAAGTTTTTAGCCAAATAATATCTCGCAAATGCGAACGTCAACTTAAAATTTCAGACATTTCGTAGCGGCACGAGCTTTCGAATGATTTGGCGCCATTCGGATGACAGACTAAAGAGCGGGAAAACTCACCATCCTGCGCCGCCAGCGTCATCATCGCCAGGATCTCCGTGCCGACTTCCTCCGACCTGGGGCAGGGGATGTATCCATACTGCGGCGCCTTCCCCGACCGGCCGGGCGACACTCTGTAATGGCGCTTGTCGGCGGACATGGCAGTCTGAAAAATGCAGCGCAACTTATTGTTTTCAATTCATGGCTGTTAAACGCGGGCTCTGCGCGCGGGGGCGACGTCGCCTCTGGTCACCTGTGCACGGCGGGGCGCGCGCTGCGCCGCACGGCCGCGGGACTAACTGCCGCGGCTCGACTGAAGCGGCACCGGCGGCGGAGCCGGCTCCGCGGAGGCGCAGCGCGCGCCCCGTAAAATCAGGCCACGCAGTCGAAAAACCGCATCTGCAAATGTGACGAACGTATCATAAAAAATATTGTAACGGTGTGCCTTTTTACTTTGCGATGTTACTGTTATCCGCGCTGTTTGCGAGATGTTTGTTTTGCGCGGCGCGACGCCATCTGGCGACGGTTTTTGAAAGCGGAGGAGGATTTTCGGTTTGTAACGGATCGCGAGTGAGATTATGAATTTTCCGGGGTTCGCTCTCGCTGTCTTTCCGGCTTCGGTTAATATTGAATAAGATATGAATGAAGAGATATTTTATTTGGTCCAAAAACCTAATAAAATGGTTAGTTAAGTATTACCTACATTGAACACAACAATTTATCAGTATTTTAAACATAACAAACAATCAGCACTTAACTAATAAAATAATTTTGTAATTGTTATACAGTATTATAGCAAATCGAAAGAAAACGTTCAATTCATTATCAGAATTTAAATATGATTGATAGTTGGCGTGTTTAAAACAAGTTTTTTTTAAATAATACAATAATTTCATTTCAGTGCCGATAAATCGGCGTTTATTTTTAAAACAACATTTTTTCATAGCTTGCATAAATATACAAATCCTCAAAGTAACCAACACAACAGAAAGTACAAATATTAATACTACATTTCATTTACATGCAAGCCCGTTGGCCGTTACAAGGTTCCGTGAGCTAGTATATACGTTGGAAATTAGGTGACGAATTAAATTAAATGGTAAAAAACAGAAAAATGAAATAAATATTGTAATTAAATTCAATTGAAAGATAACACGAAAAGAATGCGCGCTAATATATTTATTAAATCCGCAAAACAATTTTCTGCGGTTTTCAAGTATTTTTTTTTCTTAATGTACTCAGTTATTATGAAATGCATTATGTTGACTGAAAACTGATTATAAAAGTATATTTCGTTTTGTTTTCATGGTATATTCCAACGTCATTTCGTTGTTTGTATGGTGTTCGTTATTTACGTGTCAAGCGAACGAGTTTGCATTATTATTATTATCAATAATATTGAAAAAAAAAAATTTCATACACGTATTTAATTGTATCGTAATTTGATGACACCAGAAGTAGAAGACATCCGCGGAAGACTTGCCACGACCAGATAAACTAGATACTGGATGATGGTCCTGTTAGAAGCCTCAATAGTCGACGAGCTCGTATGATCAGATGTATGAATGTGGATAAAGCGAGAATTGTGTGTCAGGACAGAAGAGTATGGAACTCTATCCTCTCTGCCAATAGATTCCTGAGTGATGGTAAATTGGTTAATTTGCAAGCTTATTTATTGTAGTCAGTTTTTGACAACTGTCTCAATGAAATATTTTAAATTTTGGTTGTAAAAAAAAAATCGTACATAATATTTTAAGTAAACGGTATAGCATAATAAAACAATATGCTTTTTTAAAAAATAATGAATTTATCAATTATGTTTTAAATATTAAATTAAATTTTCATAATGTTGGAATTATTATTCTTACATTTTTTTTTTGATACCTAGTACTCGATATTGACAGTGGTAAATTTTTAGTTTAGTAACTTTTTACCATCGCACATGGTAAAAAATGTTTGCGGGTTGTTGGTACGTTAAATTTATTACTGTCAAAGTTAATCCCGCCTAATAGTGTGGCAATGCGATCTATCATCAAATAAAGGGTGTTTTTAGAGGTTTGTTTTGATAGCTGTTTTGTGCTCAGTTTGGTTTACCATTTCACTACTACACGCTTACAAATTGTGCAAATTCAATTCGTACAAGTTCGCGAAACTCACCGTGTCCTACGTCCATTTTACGGTCGACATAATCGTCCATCTGAGCAAGTAATTCGAATAACAATGGATCGTTTTCGCACGATGCACACTCTAGTTGGTAATTCGCATCTGCAGAGACGTCGTACAGTGCGCACCGAAGAAGCTGTCGTCGCAGTGGAGCGTAGTATCGAGGAGGACCTGAATGAGTCGATTCACCATCGTGCACAGCAATTGGAGCTGTGTCCATCTACATAATGGAAGATTTTGCGGAAAGATCTCGGTTTGCGAGTTTACAAGATCCAGCGTATGCAAGAATTGAAGCCGCTTAATGTGTGCATCGTACGTTCGGCGAATGGGCCGAAAACGAGATAACTCTTGATACTCATTTTCAACTCAAAATTTTGTTTAGCGAGGAGGCTCTTTTTTGGTTGAACGGCTACGTCAACAAGCAAAAATGTCGCATTAAAAGTGAAGAAAATCCACAAATCGTTATTAAGACGCTGTTACATCCACAAATAGACACTGTATGATGTGCATTATGGGCTGGTGGAATCATTGGTCTATATTTCTTCAAAAATAATGCCGGCTAGAACGTTACAGTCAATGGTGAGCGCTATAGATCCATGGTTACTAAGTTTTTCGTTTCCCAATTGAATGGAATTAATGTAAAAGAGCTGTGATTTTAATAGGACGGCGTAACATGCCACACAGCGCGCGCCACAATCAATTTATTGAAAGAAACATTCGATGAGATGGATGGACCCGTGAATTGACCTCTAAGATTGTGTGAATTGTTATTATTATTTAAATTATTTAATTATGTAAAGTCGCTAGTCTGCGCCGATAAACCAGATATGATAGACGGCTTTGAGGCCAACATTCGTCGTGTTATTGCCGTTATACGTCCCCAGCTGTTCTAAAAAGTAGTCCATATGCACGGAATCACATTTAAAAACTATTGACTTAAAATTATCTTTCCGATAAAGCCAATACTATGGCCATTAACCACGATTTTTATGTATTTTATTTCATATTAAAGTTCTATAATTCAAAAAAATACTCTATACATACAATTTTATACTTTATTGCTTTATTTACCACTGGATTAAAAAACTGTCACTTTTCTGCCAAATTAAATGTACATATAGGAGAGAGGTTCTAAACATTAGTTGCAGGATGAGGGGAATCCTACACACATCCTTGGTGGAAATATAAATATAATTATGACACATTTATGCAACGGTAAAAGTACTTACTCTTCAAAAATTAAAAGTAAACAATTCGAAATTTTGATACGTATTATATTGTCAGCGTTTAAATTTTCATTGCAATCGAGTCATATTTTTAAAAAAAGTCGCGGAGCTATTTAACTGCATAAGTGGTACCAAATGGTCACGTGTGTGACACCAAAATGAAAATATTGGGATAATTACTGTGTCTCTAGGCTGTCTCCATATTTTCAAGTAACACGTTAAAAGTTTTCAAACATAATTATTTTCCTGCATCTGTCTAGTTGTATAGAGCTTTGCTTTAGAACAGTGTTCGGAAAAATATAAATATAAAAAATATTTTTAGATTATATTAAATTATTTACTATAAATAGTTTTGTACGTTTATCATAAATTATGGTTGTTAATTTTTTTAATGAATTAAAATAGCTAATTATTTTATTATGACATTCGACCGTTTTAATTTCCCGAAATAACAGCTCAAGTATTTCTATTCTTTTGGCTGGTTTTGAAACCACATCACCATGGCGAGTTTCGCCCTTATGGAGCTGGCAAAGAATCCAGACGTCCAAGATACCCTGAGGGCAGAAATTTCCGAAAATGAAAATTACTTATGAGGTAATAAATAAGATGACGTATTTGCCGCAGGTTATGGACGGTAATATATCATTTTTTTTTTAATTTCAGATAAAAACTGAATGGTTGATTTTATGTAATAACATAAATTCGGGCATTATAAAGTTTTAAATAAATTAATTATAACTTAACTACATTAACCTATGTTCTAATATAAATTAAATTAATCATCTAGTGAGATAAACAGAAAAAAAAATTGTTGTTACCGGAATTCGAACCTGGACCTCTTCCTATCCGGGGAAGCGCGTTCTCCATTTTCGCTATAGCAATCGAATATATTTTCGACAAATTTTGAACTTATATTCTGTAATATTTCATTTTTACAGAAAGCAAACACGCTGTGGTTTGACATTATTATTAAATAATACAATATTTAGTTTTAAACCACTTTATTATATAAATACATTAATGCCAACTAGTTTCGGTTGAACCCAACCTTCTTCGGGACAGTAAACACGTCTTGTTTACACAAATATTTAATTGTCGAAGAGTAAATACTTTTACTGTTGCGTAAATGTGTCATAATTTATCGAATTTATGTTTTTACCAAGAATGCGTGTAGAATGCCTCTCGTTCCGCTGCTAATGTTCCAAACCTCTCTCCAATATGTACAGTTTATTTCATGTCTATTCATTTACTGGTCCGTGTGTGTATTATACTTATGTGCATCACTCTATTTTTTAATTCTTTTTAGTCGGTACACAGGTGTTTCAAATGATTTTTATGTATCACAGTATGAAAAAAACTGACAGTTTGGATATATTCAGAAATATTGGTAAATGGGTGTATCAAAACTTATTATTAAAATAAATATGAATTATTTTGTTTTATTCTAGAAACATACCTCTTAGAAATAGTATTCCCTTTTTCCATTCCTTTTCTGTACTGTACCTGTTTTCGTGAATGCCTTCGAATGAATAATATGGTCATGTATGCGGAATGAAAATTACCACTAACCTTGATTGACAGTTGCTGTTTCTCTGTCGTCGTGGGTTGGTCCGATACATTGTTCTTCTTATCTCTTATCTTATCTCTTATTCCAACAGACCGAAATGCGCACTCCTGAAGCTTCGATTATTGAACGATCTTTACCGAATCATGTGCCGACCGTGGTTTGACAGCAAACCTTCAGTCTCTGCAAGCGGCAACATTCACACAACATAAATGACTTATACCAATCAACAACAAAAGCAGGGGTGCCAGTCAAAGGAACTAAAGGTGCGTAAACAGTGCCGAAGCTTAATCAAATTTACTACAGATGGAGATATCTAATGGCGAGATGAATAATCATGAATTGTTCTTTATTTTATGCATTAACTATGGATTGTTTCGCCTAGTCGTTCGAAATATGTCACTTTGGTAGTGAAATATTTCTGTATTATTGTGCTAATGCATATTATACAACGAGATAATCATTGGACGAACTCTCATCACTAAAATAGTGAGATATTAAATGTTAGGAGAACACATTCTTATTGTGAAGTTGTAATTATTCAGAACAGACGGTCTGTGATATTTTAAATATCAATTAAATATATTAATTAGAAAGATATACATATAAAATCAATTTTATCGAAAAAAATTGTTGTTGCTACCGGGATTCGAATCTGGATCTCATCCAATCCGGGGAATGTGCACAATAAGAATGTGTTTTCCTTAATGATATATAATTTGAATCAATGTGGCGTCTCCTATCGGATTAGTCAAAGGTATTTGAGATTCCGCAAAAATAAAGCAGATGGCTTTCAAATAATGGAACGATACATGTATCAATTTGAAAAGTGTAAACATACTGTGTGCCGTAGCATAATCAGTTAATGCACTCAGGTGGTTTGGTTATATGGAATGAGGAGAGAATGGTAAGAAAGTTATATGACGCAAGTGTTGATGGAATCAGAAATAGAGGACGTCCGCGGAAGACTTGGCACGACCAGGTAAACCAGATAATGGAGGACGGTTCTGTTAGAAGCCTCAAAAATCGGCGAAAATTGTGTATCAGGACAGAAGAGTATGGCGCTCTATCCTCTCTGCCTACGCCCGCGGGGAAACGGCGTGATGGTAAGTAAGTAAGTAAGTAAGTAAACAATCAATTTAATGATTCGGCATCTAATATTTTTTTGAAAATAATAATTTTATATCTTTAATTTAGTTTTATTATGCACGTAGGTATAATTTATATTGCGTTCATGATCTATGAGAGAGACCGGAGATGCTCTTCTATGACTAAATTGTAAAATTTAAAATAAAATTCATTCCTCGAGCTTTCAATTCGTTTGTTTCGTCATATTTTAGTAAGGTATTTATTATATTTACCATAGATAATAAATAAAACGTACATATAGGATATGAGTTTGGAACATTAATTGTGGAAACATAAATCCGATAGTTTACGACACATTTATGCAATTGTTAAAGTATATTCTCTACGAAAATTAAATATTTGTGTAAACAAGACGTATTTTTCACATTAATGCATATAATTGGTCAGTGTTTAAAGTATCATTCCAATTGAGTCATATATTTAAAAAAAGTCGCGGAGATTTTTGATTGCTAAAGTAGTACCACGACGACAAAACGACCACGTGGGTGACATGGAATTTGCGTTAGTTTATTTGGTAGTCTGTGATATTAACCAACCCCCACAAGAAATTATGACTTGCTAACAATTATCACATTTATTACAATAATTGTAACACGTACATTTGTATGATTTTCTCACACAATTTATATGTGTGGCGAACTGAAAGACTTTAGGATTTTATCTATACGATATTTAAAAAAAATTCCAATCATTACATTTTAGCAGCGTTTAGCAGTTAATTTAAAGCCACAGAAAAAAAACAATAATATTTAAAAAATATCGTCCAATGTTTTTTGGGAACTTTTCATTTGAACTCTCCAAAATTTACGTCACAGCTTTGCCTCCGCCCCTGTGGTCTCCGGCGGTACCCTCATAAATCTTACCTCTAATGGATGCAGTGAATTATTAACACAATACACCTGTTTGTCGTGTGTACATTTGAATGAAGAGTTCATTTTATAATTGAACAAAAATCATTATTATAATAGCATACATGTATGTATTGATTTTCTACTAACTGCATTTGAAAAATTATTTCGTAAGTCACTATGTAGAAACGGACACTGAACGCCATTTATTTAATTCTTATCATAGTGCATACATGAGCACACCTAAATATGCTCTAATATAAACAAGATTAAAGTATTTTCTTTTACTAAAACTTATCTTTTATATATTTGATAAGTTTTATTTTAAATCTATTCACTTTCTCCTCCTTTCTTACGTGTTCTGGCATTTCATTAAAAAATTTCATCGCACTATACATCATCGATTTCTGAGTTTTGACCTTCTTCCTGAACGGCAGTCTCAGTGTATCCCTTCCTCTTGTACGATGCTCGTGCTCATGTTGATTTGCATACATTTTTCGTGTAAATTCCGCTGATATTTTTTATTGAGGATTTTGTAAATAAATACCATTATATTAAAATATATTTTCTGCTTAAAGGTCATCATATTCAGCTCTTTCAACATTTCACTGATCCGAGTATATCTATTTTTTTTAGTATTATTCTCAAAGATTTATTTTGCAATACTGACAATTATTGCATTTCCTATTCGTTAGCCAAAAACAAAATACTGCTGCAGTAGTTGATGTGAGGAATAATAACAGAGTTTTAAATCTTCTGATCCTTACCAGAAGTGAGATTTTCTTAGTAATCTTTTTAGTTACGTATCTTGTATTTTGCGATAAATTAAATTTTGAATCTATCATGACTCCCAAATATTTTATTTCAGTCACTTCCTTCAGACTTTCACCATCTATGATAATTGTCAGTGTGATTAGTATTCTTTTATTTCCAGTATTCATGAATTTAGTTTTGTTTACATTTATTTTTCTTTAGCCATGTTGCTTTATTATTTAAGTCATATATAGTTGCGTAATTGTCTCCCGCGATATATATGAGTGCATCGTCAGCAAATAATCTTATTTTGAAATGTTTTAGCACAAATATAATGAAAAGTATAGGTCCAAGAACTGACCCTTGTGGTACTCTAAACGATATATGGAGGGGATCACGTATTAAGTCACCTACTTTAGTGGTTTAGTGTAGTCTATAGCTCTGCTTTTTCTTCTTCCGTGGTCCCTTGTTATGAGGATGGCGTCTGCCATGCTTATTGATTATGAGTCCAAATGTGGCTGAGGAGTCCAATTCTCAAACCGTACACCCTTTCATATGTTGTGCAGGTGCTTCCGCTGGGCAGGGAGGTTCTGAGATACAGATTTTTCTCCTTTTTTCGGTAATTGCATCAGTTCCCTTTGCAAGTTTTCTCTGCACAATGTACTTTTTGACGCAATTATCCTCGATCAAGGGCCGTGGTTACCCAGTGCTCAGAATCTATGCCACATCTACTCTGATTTGCCTTCAGAATGTCTTTGAATCTTTTCCTCGGCCCACCCTGTATTCTTTTACCGTATATCATCCAGATGCTTGTATATCATCCAGATGCACATAATGATCTGCCCATTGTAGTTGGTGCTTTAGGATCGTAATTTCGACACTGGGAATGTTTACCACTTCCAAGACACTCAAGTTTGTTCTGCGATCTTTCCTTCTTATACCTAAAAACTTCCTCAAGTACCTATTGTGATATTTTTCAAGGGACTTTAGACGTTATCATGCATCGACATGCTACTGTACGTATGACGACACAGCAGACACAGCTAGCGCTATCAGCGGGCAGTAACGTCAAGCGTCTCGTTGAACGACACATTTATCTGCTGCATCTACGTTTGACAATATTTTTTCGCTTCAACCTCGTAATTATTTATTCATACTTAATTTATTTAATGAATTCATTGTTTGTCTTTCATGTATTCTCACAAAACAATTTTATATATTTTAAACTTAGCGAATATCATAGAAACTTGAACAAGAATGATTGGCTGACACAATATTTGGAGGTTAGTCGTTTTTATTATATATATCAATTACCTTTGTATTACTTTAAAAGCAGTTTAATTTGTGATCTTAAGTGAGTTAAGCTAATTTATCAAGTTATAGAGTTACAAATTTATATACCTGTATTAGTAGAATTGTTATGTTAGTTAGATTAGATTAATTAGGTTCAGTGACACTCTTAGGCAAGTAACAAAATACCATCTCTCACATTTCTGTAGACCAACATTTGTTGGTTTCTTCTTACCATGTTATCCCTTCCCAAACCATGCAGTAACACAGGTCTACCATCATAATTAAACCTGTAATATTCCGGTAAATACATGCAACATAAAATTCATATTTTAGATAATCTTAAAGAAAATATTAGCACTTAAGAATGACTAGTGAAAAACCAATTATGAAAAGGGAATCGTACGAAAACAATTATTTTTTCCATTCAATCCGTTGAAAAATTAATACATTGGTAAAAGTGAAAAGAACAACAAACATACAAATATAATTGACTCTTTCTCACTAATTAAACGAAGCGAGATAGGAGCGAAGGATACATTGTAGAGGACTTAATGACAGATCTAAATTATGTTATTAATCATTTTTTTAAAATTGAATGCTCAATATTTAAAGTAAATTCATGCCATTACAGCCATTTAAGCTAATAAAAACATTTTTTCTAACTGTTATTTACGGTAACACGAGTTGACAGCATGGCTGCATTCGGGTATTTTGTATCATGGTATGGTAAAGGTTAATGAAGGTAGCTGAGGTGAGAAGCACTTCGTTTAATGGTTGTGAGATCCAATTTGAGACCCAAATACCGCCCTTCTTCAACACCATGGTGAACTCGCTTTCCCTTTATTTTCATAGTGTCTAACCATTATTTATCGTGAATTTTTTTACTCACCTTCAGCATCTGCTACTATACTCGTAGTGATCTGTTCCCGGTGGAAACATTCCACTGATTTACACCGTTATGGAATGTCTTCAAGTTTCTATTACAGACATTCTAATGGCCCGTGTCTATCTCGTAATCTCAAAAATTTAGTTGAGATAAATCTCCGCACCATGTGGACGTGTTGAGATTTAATTAGACAAAAGTACAAACCTGAATACACGACATTCTATCTGATTGCGAGACGCGTAAACGTCTCATAGAACCGTAGATTTATTTTTTATTACATGACAAATATTTATTCTGAAAGTTAGATAAACAGAACAGAGTTTCTACTGTTACTGGTGATATTCAAATTCATCCAATTGAAGAACGGAACATCAATAATAATAATATTGTGTTTATTCCAGCGTGATCGGATTGTTTGTGCAAAGTATACAATCAAGCACTATACGGCCATAATGACACTACCGAATCCGGAGCCGGCATCCAGACAGTCACAGATGCGGATGGAGAAACGTAATATTATTACGGATATAAATGAATATTATGAAAAGAAAACCAAAAACTATGATGTTGATACAAACATGTTAAATTAAATTACAGTTGAGATTTAACGTACAACGAGGCGCGAGACAGCACATATATGGATAATAATAGTGTTGTTATTGTGAATGCCTTCAACAGCTGTTGTTTCCGAGCTTCCTATTGATAATATAGTTAAATATGCAGAATTTACATTATCACTAACCTTGATTGATAGTGCTGGTTTTCTGGCGTCGTGGCTGGTCTGTGGGTAGTTTTCCGTTTGACAGCGATCCTTCAATCTCCGAAAAGTGGCAATATTCACACAACATAAAATGACCAATACCAACCAACAAGAAATCCTTGTGGAAATCCAAGGAACGAAAGGTGCATAAACAAGTGTGATGTATACGGTAAAATATGAAAGCCGAGAGTTGTCTTCAATGAATCTAACGGAAGCATAATCCATCCAATCCGAGATTGTCTCGAGTCGAAAACTCTTAAAAATCTCATCCGTGGATGAGAGCCATTAACACGTGGACGCTAACCGCTGTGAGGTGAGACCTTTTGTTCGTCATACATAATATCTTTGGGTCTACGCTACCCGAGCCCAGGGCCGACTCGGAAATTACAGGGCTGGATGCAAAGATTCGGCCGAGGCCTTCTTATTTATTTATACCAACACACAATTATGAAAAGCAGTCCAAGTATTGACCGAATATTTTCAAGAATAAAAGACCTGACCTAATTATAAATTTGCGACTGAGAATAATACAATGCTATGTGTTCCGTATAGTTGTACATGGAATGAAATCATGAACACTTATTGAAATAATTCTAAGACGACTTGAAGCATTTGAGATGTGGATCTACAGACGGCTTCTAGAAATAAGCTGGATTGATAGGGTTACAAATAATATTGTGATGATTTTAAATATGAAATAAATATATTAATTAAAAATATATACATATAAAATCAATTTTTTCGAAAAATATTGTTGCGCCACCGGGATTCAAACCAAAAAAGAAGACGGTTTGTGATGTTTTAAATATGAATTGAATATATTAATTAGAAAGATATACATATAAAATCAATCATAAATAACTTATAAGCTCGAAAATTGTCGCTAAAAATATTATCGCTGTAGCATAGTTGGATAATGCACCTTCCCCGGTTAGGAAAGAGATCCAGGTTCGAATCCCGGTGGCGCAACAACAATATTTTTCGATAAAATTGATTTTATATTTATATCTTTATAATTAATATATTTAATTCATATTTAAGATCCTATTTAAATCGTTCTTCACCAGCATGTATATTTGCAAGCTCTGGTCGAAATGCAAGCAAGTGATGTAAAACCGTCTCCGAATTCAGTACAACAACTCATACAGAACACTGTTCAGATGAATGGCGCGTGATTGTAGCGCATCTACAATGGATTCGTTCCGCATCTGAGACATCGAGTTGCGGGCGTAAAGCTGCAGCAGAAGCTCAGCACCAACTCTCGTGTGCAAGCGGCGCTCTCATGAAAAGCTAATTCCCTGACCAGAGAATGGTAACGACACTACAGATACAATAATTTAGTATTTAAATTTAATTTATATTTATACACATGTGTGAAATTATTTTTATATTTTTTTGCTTTTCTTTTCATAACATACATATTATTTTGTTACTTAAATGTATTATATAATATATATATTATCTTTATGGCGAATTGGGTCTTTATAAAAAAAACCTGATCACCCTGTAATAAACGCATTATTATTATTATACAAGATAAGATGGTAAATAAATTGCGATGGAGCAGAAAAAAAAGAGAGCTCACGCTCCTCGTAATGCCTCACCCACAACACACACACAGATATATCTCCTACTTCGCCCGCGGTCCGCACACCCACGCAAACCCTTGGGCATAGCAGTATTATATAGGTATTAATTTTATGTATTATTATGTGAAGTTATAATTTATTAGGAGAACACATTCTTATTGTGAAGTTGTAATTATTCAGAACAGACGGTCTGTGATATTTTAAATATTAATTAAACGTATTAATTAATTAGAAAGATATACATATAAAATCAATTTTGCTCATTAAATATGCTCTTTCAAATAATGGAACTATTAAAATGTATTAATTAAAAAATATAACATATAGGTTCGAAAATTTGTCGTCATTAAATATATCGCTGTAGCATATTTGGATAATGCACCTTCCCCGGTTTGGAAAGAGATCCAGGTTCGAATCCCAGTGGCGCAACAAAAATTTTTTTGATAAAATTGATTTTATATGTATATCTTTCTAATTAGTATATTTAAGTTATATTTTCACTGACGTTTTAGTGAAATCATATCTGAATACATAGATATATATTTCTATTAGTGCAAATATAGTTTAACTGATAGGTGTTTGTGAAGTTATATGCTGCTCTAAACTGTCAATTTGACGTCATGAAACGTATATTTGTATGTCTTTGTTTTTGTATAAAATGTCGATTAAAATACGAAAAAGTATTCAATAAGAGATGTTTTATTATCTAGTTGTTTTCGATAAAAAATGTTTTTACTTTTTCGAGCCAATACGTGAACAATAAATTTTTACCAGTATGATTTAAAATGAATGTACTAAAACTAACAAACAACAATAATTGTTATAATAATTTTCACAACACAGTTAAGGCTAAAGTGTTCCGACGT
Source organism: Eubasilissa splendida (assembly GCA_031772225.1). NCBI lineage: Eukaryota > Metazoa > Arthropoda > Insecta > Trichoptera > Phryganeidae > Eubasilissa > Eubasilissa splendida. The sequence goes on along the minus strand of CM062853.1, from coordinate 25,573,919 downwards.
CAGATGGCATCAATGACACAGACACACATGCGCGGCGTATACCGGCTCATCCGTTTGTGAACTAATATAGTTTCACTGATACTCGGCGGTGAAATTGTAAATGGTGGCCATGGTATTGGCTTTATTGGAATGATAATTTTATACCATTAGTGTTTTAATATGATTTCGCGCATATGGGCACGGCTGCCAGTTCGAATAAAGCGCAATTTGGTAGTCCAATTTTCGGCCACTTTTTGAAACAGCTGGAGTCGTATATCGGCAATAACGCGACGAACGTTGGCTTCCAAGTCGTCTATCGTCTCTGGTTTATCAGCGTAGACTAGCCACTTCACATATCCCCACAGAAAACAATCCAAGGGTGTTAAATCGCAAGATCTTGTGATCTTGAAATCACAGCTCTTCCACATTAATGCCATTGAAATGGGGAACGAAAAAGTCAGTTGTCATGCACGGGGTAAATTTCGCCAACTGAACCACGATTTTCGAAATGAATCTGCACAATTTGCAAACATTGTTCTGGCGTAAGTGTATTCACGGTGAAATGGCAAACCAAACTGAGCACAAATCAGCTGTCGGCTCGGTTGTCGCCGGAAAAAGTGTTGCCAATTCGAAAAACAAACCTCTAAAATAGACACCCTTCACTAGTGAAAATTACACAATCACCGTAACATGTTATATAGTGCGCGCACGCGCCATTTAATATGAAATACGACTTGAGTGAAGTTTTCGCAATGGGATCAATATAAGTGCCTACAGAACATGTGACTATATTATGCTAATTCATTAAAACTATTTTAATGGGTACGTCACAAAATGGCATGTTCGTTTGCGCGGGATTCGGTAAGCTTAATGATTTCATTTTTAATTAAATTAAATTTATTTTGAAGATTATTATTGTGAATTTGTAGTTTTTTCAAAACATTTTATATACATTTATTAATTCTGTCGTCACAAATGTAAGATTATTAATTGATTCATTTTAGATTCCCGCTTTGTATAATGTAGGGAGTGTTTCTATAATTTTAGAATGGCCATACCATTAAAGCGTGTCGTATTTTAAACTAAGAAGATAACTTTTTAGTTAAACATGTATTTTCCATCTTAATAATACATTTTTAATGCCAATGTGACGGAAAAATTTTGGTCGAGCGGCAAAAAGTGGAAAAAAAAACATTTTAAGTTCCGTGGATTTGAGAAATACGTATTCTAAAATTTCTAGTACAGCGGAACCCCGCGTTACGAACTTAATTCGTTACGTAAGACTGTTCGTACACCGAAACAATGATTCACATACGAATAAATGTAACGTGGAATTGGAAGAAATATAACAACAAAAAAATAAAAAATAAACGTAAAAACAAACTTTTTTTTGCAAAATATATTTTGTGTTATTTTTTAGAAGGAGACTCCTTCCATGAAAATATCAGGTGCTTGAGGTCCATAAGTTTTCTGTCTAAAAACTAAAAACCCATCATTAAACCGAAATATTACTGTTGCGGAAATGAGACCACAAATATTTAACAAATTTACAATGCGACTAGATAGCATTTTTTTTTTAAGAGGTTTGTTTTTCGAATTTATAACACCATGAATAGACTTATGCCAGAACAACGCTTGAAAATTGTGCAAATTTATTTCAAAAATCGTGGTTCAGTTTTGCGAAACTCACCGTGCGCTATACATCCATTTTACGGTCGACATTAATCGTTCATCTGAGCAAGTAATTCGAATAACTACGTATCGTTTTCGCACCACGAATACTCTAATTGATAATTCGTGTCCGCAGAGACGTCGTACAGTGCGCACCAGAGAAGCTGTTGCTGCAGTGGAGTGCAGTATTGAGGAAGACCCGAGTGAGTCTGGCAGCAGTCTGATAGATAAAACGCACTTGAACAGCTGTCGCGAAACTAATGACCTTTCATTTTAGTAAAGCGAAATTCTGTTGGCAAACCGAAGCATTTTTTTGGCAGGGATTTTGTTCGTAACCCGAATTGTTCGTAATTTGTAATTCGAAGTTTCACTATACTATCTAATTGTTGTCAGTAGACGATTCTTATATCTTTTTTTTTGGAGCACTCCTCTTTGGACTGTATTTTGATAAATACTTATGTTTTTATCTGGTTTTTGTCAATCTACATACGATTTTGTAGACTCAACTGATAATAAACGCAGTAGAGATGTGTGCAGGTTATATATTAGGATGTACTCAGTCAATGAATAAAAATTCAGGCTGTTGTTATACGACAGAATTATCGAAGAGAACTGGCTTAAAAAATATATTCAGTGAGCCGCATATAGGCAGATTTACGACCTACGTGTTGTTTACTCTTACGGAGCGGACGTGATATAAATAGGGCGATATAAATACATAGTAAATATGTCCAGGTGTTATTTAAACGTGTGAACTCGGACGCAAGCACGTTGCAATATGTTATGTACATGGTCATTAGCGCGGTGAACATAACATATATTCGTACATAGTGCATCCGTTGTAGGTAGACGCAGATGGTGAGTAAATTCTCGGACAAAGTTTCATAACATTTAACTCTGCCTTACAACAATAAAGTATACATTGTTTAGGTCTAAACAAACTGTCAAATTAATGTGAAAAAAAATTATATAACAATTTTTTATAGGCATCTATTTTAAAAGTAATGGATTTCAACGGACCAGTATTGATAGTAATATCTATATAACACTTTTCAACATTTGAAACATACACAAACGAGGAGTCTAGGAGAAGTATTTACAGTGGAAATTTTGAAAAGTTGGAAAGTTCAGTTGGAAAAAAATCATCATTTACGACGAAGGTCATTTCGTTATTGGGACACTAAAAATCTTCAAATTATACACCAACGACCTTCACATCCACGCAGAAGGACTGCATTTGTGCCTATTTCTTTCAGGATGCAAGAGGCAATGCCGTAACCATTAATGGTGATCGCTATCGTCACATGTTGGAAAACTTTTAGGTAGTCGAATCGGATCAATTAGGCCTGCAACACATGTAGTTTCAACATGACGGTGCCACCTCACACACAACCTGAGCCACGCTTAAAATTTTTCTAGAAAATTTTCCCTGCCAAATTATCCCAAAAAGTGACTGGCCCCCTCGATCACCTGATTTGACGGCTCCGGACTATTTTATGTAAACGTACTTGAAAGGAATAGCGTACGCCAATAAGCCAATCATAATACCGATGCTATAAGACAATATTTGAAATGAAATTGCAGTGTTGCGAGAATGTTATGAAGAATATGGTTAAAAGAGCACGCATTTGTGTCGCTTCATTTGGCCAATATTATATTGTAATAAAGCAAATAATTGATATATAAAAACCAAATTCAAAAAAATGTATTTCATTTTTTAGTTATTCAAAAATAACATCGGCCTGAAAAATAATATTCACCCTGCATGTCTGTGCTTGGATTTTATATTGCAATAGTCAGTATTGGAATTAAAAGACTTTTGGAACTTAAGTCAAACATTATTTCTTCAAATTATATTTTTATCTACTATCGACTTATGAAATTCTCTCACGAACGAGATTGTTTATTCTGCAAAAAAATGGCATCGAAGAATATTTGTCATTTTGTACAAAATTGTTAATATGTTGTAGGCTCTATTCCTGGCGGACGTTCACACGTAGTCTGCTTCCACACGATCCATGCGATCCTTTCCCATCTATCATGAATAGTTTATTTATATTATTTCTTTATTTGCTTTCTTGTAAATTTTAAACATTTGTTTTGATATTGTATTCGTAAACTAAAAATATATAAACAAATAATAGATATATCTCATAGAGACAAAGATATTTTTAAAATTATAGAATATGGAAGTATGGATATGGAGATTGATTAATGGGTGGGAATGGTGAACGTTATATTTGTATCCAGTGATCACTTAAACCAGCCGAAGACAGGTTGTAAGCCTTGTAATTACCCACAATTCCATATTTTCCATTAAATATAATAAAAAAATAGCTTTGTCTCTATGAGATATCTATACTTGTTTAATAACAGTGCCTTTGTAGGTGAAAATCCAGTGATTGTGTGTTCTTGTACATATTGAAGTATTGATAAAAAAAAATATATAAATGCATATATCGAGTTGAATAAGTTATTAGGGAGAACACATTCTTATTGTGAAGTTGTAATTATTCAGAACAGACGGTCTGTGATATTTTAAATACTAATTTAATGTATTAATTATAAATATATACATATAAAATCAATTTTGTCGAAAAATATTGTTGTTGCGCTACCGGGATTCGAACCTGGATCTCTATTTCCAATCCGTGGAAGTACACTACCAATTGTGTTATAGCGCCAGTATTTTTCATGACAAATTTTCGAACCTATATGTTACACTTTTTCAAATTAATTGAAATGAAATTCCAATTAATTTGAAAAAGATCCATTATTTGAAAATTTGTCATGAAAAATACTGGCGCTATAACACAATTGGTAGTGTACTTTCCCGGATTGGAAATAGAGATCCAGGTTCGAATCCCGGTAGCGCAAAAACAATATTTTTCGACTCTAATTGATTTTATATATATATATATATATATTTATAATTAATACATTAAATTAGTTTAATAAGTATTAAAAAATTCCTTATTAGGTTCAAATCCTTCATATCAATAAACAATTGAAGAAAATCATTTCTGGTAATATTGTTATCCTTTCTGGAACAGTTTTGGTGAAGAACTTTATCACTTCTAAAAATTTACGGTCATCACAGAAGGAGCGATTAAGCGTAACGTGTCTGTGACTATCTTCAAAACACTAGTGCTGGAATATATTTTGCCCATTTTTCTGAACTCGGTGTCGGGGTCCTTGAAGCTGTTCATCTCTATACCGAAGGCGCAGGACCCTAATACATCGGTGGAAAATTTGGCAATGATTTCCTTTATTTATATTGTGTTTCCGGTTACCGCGTCCTGCTTGAGGTACTCCAGCATGGAGTCAGAGCACGAAGAAGTGATCTCAAATATGTACTTTATTTTACTGGATGTAAACGTCGGGGTTAGCTTCACTTTCATTCTCTTCCACGCTTCGCCCTCTAAATTAAAAAGATGCTGCGATAGAGGATCTCTTTCTTTGTCAGACATGAAACCGTGATCCTGGAAGTAATGCTCGTTTTTAAGAGCACATTCTTAATTAGTTCTAGATCACTAACGACGAGAATTTTTGTGTGAATTAAGAATATGTCGGTACACACATGCTGCTTGATTTCTTTGTAGATTGTTGCGGCAAATTGTTCCATACTTTGATCTTGCTAGACGACTTGTTCCAAATTTCCGGAAGGAAATGTAGACGGTAGGCTGTGAAATCCTCGCCTTTTTATGTATCCCAATCTGTGTTTCATCCATAGATAAAACAGCCCCAAAGAAAACTAACACTAATAATAAAAAGTGTACATAAACTGAAAAACTGCGTAAACACATGATTAATATTTTATTGAATTTATTTATAACTGATTTATTTGAATTATTTTACCATCGTGAAAAAAATCAGTAAAAATTTTACAACGCCTGCCGAAACTTGATAAGTGATAAGATTCGCAATACCAACATTTATATTACAAAACTGAGATACAAGTAATCACGCCCATATACTGCGTCAAATAAAAGCAAAAAAAAAAAAATGGAGAGACAACAATATGCCACGGTGTGAAGGCAAT